>OX596167.1:14999629-15300409 GCA_951394245.1 Cyclophora punctaria
TATATGTATTAACATCATTATCAAAATCAGAATCATGCATTTACATTAAAATATGTCTATTGCAATTATTCTTATATGTTATAATTTATGGGTTATTCCAGGAATGTCTCTCTGACATAGAACTTGCCATGTCCGTGGGCTACCCATCAGATCTCCGCCACAAGATTCTGCTACGGCGTGCCGACTGCTACATCGAGCTCACCCAGAAAGACAAGGCGAATGAAGCACTGGAGGAAGCTGTACAGTGTGCCGGCGAGCTGAAACTCACGCCCACACAATCAGGTACTTATACATTGTTGGGGCTTTAATTTATAGTCATAAGGCCATGGTGGAGGTATTCAGTCCGACTCGGTTTAGGGCCACTACCCTTGCTTGCATTATAACTTTAATCTATTTCAGCGGAATTTGACCGTCATGTGAAAATCTTGGAAAGGAAGATAGAGTCCATAGTGCCTAAAGAACAGCCTTCCGACGAGGCCGAGATACCGAGCCTGCTGAAAGGAGAGAACGAGCAGTTTGTTGCCGCCTCCAGCGTCTTGGAGCTGAGGTGATTTGGGCTACCTATTTGTACCTTATCTTATTCCTTGTTACTGGCAAAAGTTTAAACTATTTGGGATGCTCCAGTATGTTTCTCACCATATAGCAAATAGAAAAACCATATTTTTTGCTTTGCGATTTGGTTATTTAATTGCTTTTCAATGTTAATATTCGTGTATTATCAGTATCACCTTGCGAAATTTGCCTTAAAAGACATCTAACTCTAAGTAATCTTTTGTTGTACTTTACATAAATGCTTTTATAAATTGTCTCTGTCTATTACGTGTGGTATGTCGGTAGGTGTATAAAGAATTTGAGTAGGTTAATGGCTAACCATGGTACCGCAGTTTTTAGGTCTCACATGGTCTAACGATTGTGTCAAAATGCAGCATTCGTGGTAGAATGTTATCACTTATCAGTTACTAGCAGCGCCCCGCGGTTTTACCCGCGTTGTGCCCATTCCCGTGGGAATATCGGCAATTTTTATACATAAAAACCTTCGTCTTGAATCACTCTACCTATTACAAAAAACCGCATCAAAATCCGTTGCGTAATTTTAAAGATTTAAGCATACAGACAAACAGACAAACAAACAGACAAAAATAGCGACTTTGTTTTATACTATGTAGTGATGAAACTTCCGCGAAAAGGCGTTTTAAAAAAATGGGAATTTTTCGTTTCTTGACTATTAGTTGTAGTATTCCACCAGTACTTATGTCCAAATCTAATTTTCCCGTGTCGGAGGGGAACACGGTCAAATGATTTCTTCTATTCAAATCATCACTAAACTAGAAACTATAGAAGGAACAGTTTTTGGTTAGAAAATGCCATATTATTTATTACTTTACATATTTGAATTTATAAGAAGATTGTATGACATTAACCCTAGTAGCACCATGATGTCTCGACGTGTCACAGACGCAGCGAGACAGTCGGTCGTCTCGTGGCGACGCGCGAGGCGACGCGGCGTGGCGACGTGCTGTTCTCCGAGGAGCCGTACGCGTGGGTGCCGCTGCCTTGCGAGCTGCCAGTGTGCGACGCCTGCTGCGCGTCCGATATTAATTTAGTGCCGTATGTATCATACAAGTAATGGTTTAATAATTATGTCAATTACTAGCTGGTCCGGCAAACGTTGTTTTGCCTTATAAAGTGGACCACCCTAAACACTATAAATTGAGATGTAAGCTATCATATCTTTCAAGTTGGTTCAAATTGCACACGGTGTGCAAATGATATTTAAAATCGGTTCAGTAGTTGAGTCCATCGCGGACAAATAATGTGACACGTAATTTTTTCCAATTCATCAGTGTCACCAATCAACAGGCAGTGTTTATGATATCATGGCAGTGTTGTCGCCTTGTGTGACATTCGTTGTGTGTCCATCAGTTGCGTGGAGTGTTCGCGCACCGTGTACTGCAACGAGGAGTGCCGCGCGCGCGCGCAGCCCTACCACCAGTGGGAGTGCGTGGCGGCGCAGGCGGACCTGCTGCCCACTATTGGGATCGCGCATCTCGCGCTAAGGTGAGCTGACGGGTACTTTGTTTGTTAAACATCTTGTTATTTACAAAGGTAAGGTTGTGTTTCCACCAAAACTATATTATTATTATACGTACCTATGTTGCTATAGTATCCGTCAATGTAACTGTACCATAGCATAGGTCTGGTATAAAGGCAGACTAAAGGAGTTGCATTGCAAGTTAACGCTTGTTATTCCTTAGCCAAAGCTTGTTAAGATATTTCACGTTTCTTTATATGTAATCTTAATCGTTTAGTGTGCGTGTACGTTTGTGGCATCGGAGCTCTGAAACGGATGAACTGATTACGGTTTTCAATCGAGAGCCAGTTTCCTTGCGGTTATCTCGACTATGTTTGGTAAAAATCTGTTTTTGTAAAAATATTATATAGTAGATTATACTAGTGGTTCAGAACGGTTCTCACACATACGATATACGTGGTATTCCCAGGGTGCTTCTCATCTCGACCATCAACGGGTTCCCGGCGCTCCCCCCCGCCTGCGCCGCGCCCGTCTCCGCCGCGGACCTCTTCGGAGGCTACTCCTCCGTCGACGACGTCTCCATATACGACAGCGACGCGCCGCCCTTCTACCGCATGTTCAACCTCGTCACCAACTTCGACAAGATGAATAACATGGACTATATACAGTATGCGTTGGTAAGTTCCAGGCACCAACCCTGGTCAGGGTTTATATCTTTCTATCTAATATATAAAACTCTCGTGTCACGGGGTGCGTAATTGAACTCATCTAAAACGGCTCGACCGATTCTCATGACATTTTGTGTGCATATCTGTTAGGTCTGAGAATCGGACAACATCTATTTTTCATTCCGAAATTCCCGCGGGAACGGGTACAACGCGGGTGAAACCGCGGGGCGCAGCTAGTAATAATATAATTTTGATATTTTGTTGGTTTGAACGCGCTAACTTTAGAGACTGCCTATCCCATTTGAATAATTCTTTTTGTAATGAATAGCTACATTCAACGGGTATTTTCCATCATACCTATATTCTCACGGAAATGGCCACAACGCGGGTAAAACGGTGAGGAGTTTCTACTTCAATATCTTCTAGTTATATTCAAATTATTATTACCTATATTATTATATCTTCCATGTCAATGAATTCAAAAAATACATTGGCACAGTTCAAAGTTCTAAAACGCGTAGTAATGTGCCGTGCATACATTGGCATGCCGCACTCTCTAGACGGCAACAATGCTGACGCTATACCTGGAGTACTACACGTCGGTGCTGGAGACGCTGCCGTCGCGCGTGCCGCACCGCCTGCCGGCGTCGCAGCTGCGTCTGTTTGCCGCCGCCGTGATGCTGCGCGCGCTCGGACAGTTGGTCTGCAACGGACACGCCGCGTTGACGCTCGCTACCGTAGACGAAGGAGATGGTAAGGTGTTAGTTAGTTTGCATACATACAGCTTGACCACTACTTATTAGAGGTTGTGTGATTGTGGGCATAGCGACTGACAGAAATGATTCGGAGGACTATTATTATGGTACTATCGCCTTTGGTAAGTTCAATTCTACTAACGGTCGTAGCCACTGCCGGTTTTGATACGGATCATCTCGGCCGAATCCCAAATATCGGTCGAGTGGTCTGCGGTCGAGTTCCACCTTATCTATATATATAAAATTCAAAGTCCTGACTGACTGATAATCAACGCACAGCCTCAACCGCTACACCTAGAAACATGAAATTTGGCAGGAAGGTTCTTCAAGTGACGTACCTAAGTGTACACTAAGAAAGGATTTTCGAAAATTCCTACGGGAACGGGCTCAACGCGGGCTAAGCCGCGGGGCGCTGCTAGTCCTAAATATATAGATTCATTCATTTCGAGTAGGTTGTGGCCAACCTGGTGCCGGAGTTTTTAGACCGGCTATAGGCCTCCGACATGTCCTGACGATTGAACCAACCGGGACCGACTGCTTAACGTGCCTTTCGAAGCACGGTATATGTATAAAGATGATAATCATCCTCTCAATCAAAAAGTATTTTCAGTCAAAGTTAATGCTACTTTTCATAATATTTCCAGGCAACACAGTGAGCGAGCGCGAAGTGCGACGCGCGACCGCCATCTACCCGTCAGCGGCGATGATGAACCATTCGTGCGACCCCAACATCATCAACACGTGAGTACACACACTTGCATATATTCTACTACACATTACAGGCAGTTTTTTTTCAAATCGGGTCAAATATTTTCATTCAATTTTGTTCCATTTTGTAGAAAGCCACCATTATTCATTATCTTGCGTTTATGGAGACGCCATTTGTGTTACCGTTTATTGGCGCGTTAGCGTAAGACGATGCCCGGCCTAACATATGTGTCGTTACGTAGGTTCTACAAATGCCGACTGATAGTACGGTGCGCGAGCGAGCTGCCGGCGGGCGCGGCGGTGCTCAACTGCTACGGGCCGCACCGCTCGCGCGAGACCACCTCGCGCCGCCGGCATCTGCTGCGGGCGCAGTACTTATTCACCTGCTCTTGTACTGCCTGTCTCGACATCGAGAGGAGGGACTTTGTCGTACGTCTTATATAGGTTTTATAGACTTGATTTTACGTAACGCCACGCCTGGAATTGCGACCGCAGGCAGCACTGCGGCCGTATACCCAACACACTTTAACTTCTACTAAATTAGATCAACATTTCAAATTGCCTCGCGTGGCAAATGTCTAATTGGCTCGCAGGTCAGATGTTGCCTCTCTATACTTGACTTTCCCCGCCATATATCGTTATTAACGTGCCATGTTCTGTAGCTGTTGTTCAACGCGTACGCGTGTCAGTCGTGCAAGGGGCCGGTGGTCCGCGGCGGACAGGCGGCGTGTCCGCACTGCCACGCCGCCTTCCACCCGCAGCGCGCCGCCACGCTGCTCGACGAGGCGCAGCTGCTGCAGGCGCACGGTATGACACAATACGTTCACCTTTGCCCACCTGTGGGATATTACTGGTTACTTCGTTACATAATATAAATAAGACACTTTACACCTCCTTAACTACCTTAACAATGGTTAATAAATAGTATTCCCTGCAGCCGACCGGGCGCCGACGACGGCGGAGCGTATCGAGAAGACGCTGGCGTCGCTGCGAGTGAAGCAGCAGGTGTGGTACCGGCACCACGAGGGCGTGCGGGCCACCGTCGACCGGCTGGCGCGGCTCTACGCCGACAACGGTCAGTAGGGGCCACATTACTGACAGAAGACATACTGGTGTCTTGTGGGTCTCTCAACGAGGCAAATATGCCGGTGTCTTATGACAGGCCCGTTGGCACAAGAGTGCTTACTGTGTCGGGGGTAGCGGGTTCGATTCAACGGAGTCGACAATATGACGTATATGTATATTGTCGGCTTTTCGTGCACGCATCAAAGAGATTCGCTTGAATGTTCGTGCGGGTGTCCACCCACACTATCACCGGTCGCTCATTCACCGGGGGACAGCAACTCGTCAAAGCATATTAGTTGTTTTTAGTACTAGTGCGATACATTACTACTACTGGATGTTTAAATAATGACATATTCAAGTCATATAACTTGGACACAACTACTCTGATTAAAAGTAAGCGAGTTCTATGAAACATATTTTATTAGAAACTCTATCTTTTATTATGAGGAAGATTTTGAACTACTTTTTAAGCGAATTAAAAACGGAAGAGGTTCTCAATTCGTCCGAGAATTTTTTAAAGGATACTAAATGTGAAAAATTCTGCGAATATATTTTTATATTATGAAGCGTGTAGTTTTCTGTTCGTATAATGTTATACTATGCGTGTGTTCTCAGGTGAATTCGGCAAGAGTGTGGAGCTGATCAAACAAAACGTGCAGAGCTTGGAGTACCAGTTCGGGTCCTTCAGTGTGGAGGTGAGCTTGCCTTGTATCATCCGACGAATATTATAAATGCAAAAGTTTGTGAAGATCTATGTACTCGTATGTATGTTGTTACTCTGTCACGACCGGCAAAACTACTGGACAGATTTGGATGAAACTTCACAGTAATACAGATAAAACATCAGAATAACACATGGGATGTATCCCGAAATTTCCGCGGGAACGGGCACAACGCGGGTGAAATCGTGGGGCGCGACTAGTACTAATATAAATGAAACATGCTCTCTGTATACTAGAGCTATGCTATGAATTAATAATATCCATAGCAAGCAATGCATTTTAGTGATAGTGGTATCCGTCAATCAGATCCAACATAGCATTATAGGTAGCATAGCATAGCCGTGGTGGAAGGACAGTATTATGCTTTTGCAGTTAAATTCAATCACAAATATCTAAATTGACTCTAAGGGTGTTTTCCATTAAAGTTATGCTACACCACGTTTCTAAGCTATGTCTGAAATCACTAACTTTATAGTATCTGCGTTATAATGTAAACTAAATATCGCGTAGCTATGTAGTATAGCAAAGCTGTGGTGGAAAGGTAGCTTTATGTGTGTTTAGTTAACTTTATTTATATTTGTAGGTGGCACATGAGTTGAGAAAACTATCGGATGTGATGTTAGAGAGGATTATCAAGTCTCCGCCGAACCCTGACTACAGGTAGCGTTCGAGATGAGTCAGTTATTTGTTTGTCTTTTAATTTTTAGTAAATGCATTACATTGCATTATTTAATTAAGTGATTGGTGGTAATTATAATATTGGTGTTTTGAGAAAATCGTTTATTATGGTGTTAAATTTTAATGTTATGTTCATTTGGTATTTGTAGTTAAAAGTATAATTTTTATTAGTTATAAATATTAATGTATTATGTAAGTAATTACTAAAACCACCACCGGTCTCCGTCATCGCCTGCGTGGGGCGGTGCAGGATCACTTGCGTATGTCACTGCAGACCGCCCCGGCGAGTACCTCAAGACAGGGCGCCCCGGAAGACAAGGGCGCCCTCAGGCCAGTGTGCCATGGGAGAGGGGGCCCCCAGACCCCCCCTCGGCGACACTAGGGCGGGGGAAGGAGGTGCGCGTAGCGCCTCCGTCTGGCCCCTCGCCTGCCGCGCCGAAGCGGGTCAGAAGAAGTCGCCTCCCGAGCCCGCTCCGCGGCCTCCTTCTGCGACATGACAGACTCGCAGAAGGAGACCATGGCCTCCCACGACCTCTCGCTGTCGAGCATCGAGTCAATGACGCTCGACAGCGACAGGTCTCCTCCGACGTGCGCCGACAGGGTGTGCCTTTGAGGGCCCCATGCGGCGCACTCCTCCAAGGTGTGACGCGCCGTGTCCACTGGCGCGTCGCACTCGTGGCAGGCCGGGTTCGACTCCCGACCCGCAATCTGGTGCAGCATACCCTTTTATCAAATATTTATTTCAACTTATAACTTACTTACATGTTACACAAATACAACAATTATAAAAAAATATTTTTAAATTATTATTTTAAAGCACATTTCTCACTACATGAAACACCTACTTTCAATTAGATAAATACAGCCAAACAACACTAAAACTTGTAACAAGTTATTTTAAACCATCTGGATATAAACACATTGGAAACACAAATCTAAACGAAACCTGGTCGCGAATAAAACATTAAATAAATTTAAAGGAATAATATTCTGTCTAGATTAATATCACTACATATTATAAAACAAAGTGACTGGCCACATTCAGTCCGTCTGTTCGCGATAAACTCAAATACTCCTGACCGCATTTTGACGCAGATTTAAAAAATAGATAGAGTGTCAATACGAAGGTTTATATATAAATTCCTGAAATTCCCATGGGAACGGGCACAACACAGGTAAAACGCAGGGCAAGTTTACAATATAATAATGAACTAAAACAGAAATCTACATAATATATCCCCACATTTAAAACCATCTAAATTAACAACATACAATACCCAACAGACTAACAGTAATAACTGATAGTGTATAGTTGTGTCAATCAAAACCAAAAATCAAAAGGTTAGGCCCCTATTTACTATAGGTACTTACTTCAGTTTAATTTAACGCAATTAACTGAAACATTCCAGGGACTGGTGCCTGGAGACGCACAAGATAATAAAGAAGGGGGTGCAGGTGATGGAGCTCAACTACGGGGGGTGGGAGCGCGCGGTGGCGCGGCTGCGCGCGCACGAGCGGCTCGTGGCGGCGCTGCTGGCGGGCACGGGCGCGCCCGGCGCCGGGCACGACGTGCACCGCACCATGCACTACAACCTCAAGATATAGGGACATGCACACACGCATTAGCGAGAGGCATCATAATATGCCAATCAGCTCACAGTATATAATTCATATCACGACTAACTGACCCGGAAAAACGTTGTTTTACCACGTAAATTATCTTAAGAAAATATAAGGAGTGGACCAATTCAGCAATGCACAGTTGACGTCGTGCTTTAATTCATAAAAAGATGATGAGCACCGCACTGAATACCCTTATAACATCAAGATATACATTTATGTAAATGATCTGCCGACAACACCATTATACTGATATTTTTTTATCTTATATTATCTATTCACTAAGAAGAAGATATTGTGAGCTATCCCAAGATTGAAACTATTTCACCACTAGCACTATATAAAGTCAACCGGCAAACCAACGACGACACACAACAAAAACAGACGCACGCACACATAGACGCATTCTTACAAATGTCTCGTAGCGAATATCCACTGCCATTAGTTCGACTCCTTCCGAAACTCGTGTTGCGAGCACATTATATGAATACGTGCTCCTGTTGAAGAGCATAGTTCGTCTTTGGCCTTCTGGGTGTGTTTATTTGGTGTTATAGCGACCGATATATATTACCGCTTGAAAATCGTATCGTAGTTGTTGAGCATAGTGCGAACATACAGACAGACGCGGCGAGAGACTGTTTTATACCCTGTGAGAGAAACCAGGACTATACCACATTCGGATTCATCTTAAAACGTATTTTTGGGTATTTTTGAAAAACCTACATAAAACAAATGGAAAATTCATTTCCCCCACCAAGAGCTCGGCTCTCGAGGTTGATGATAAGATATAGATAAGTGAAATTAATTGAATCTGTATCCCGCTTTGAAGATCAAAGTGATATGTTAGAATCCTTAACGGAATAGCAATATAAATCGGAATTGAATAACAATTGAGTGTTCTTGAGAATCCTCGAACAACAAATTTATTGTAGTGTTAGTAGCCGAGTTGTGTAGATTTGATGAACTTTATGTTATGTATATACAATAAGTTTAAGTATTTTTGTGATCTGATGGTATATTTATCAAAGACATAAAATAGGTGTACTCTTATATTGTCCAACTGATCCTCGCGCTCTGTGTGTGGGTAAACCTTCGTACAAAACCTAGCGTGTAAGAACATGACTGTACTGCCAAACAAACAAGTGATAGTTGTATAACAAACGCATGCACACACAGTCGCGCGCACCTTTTGAACTATATGTCAAACATATATTCTGTATTGACGGGTTACTTTAAATGAAAAGTTATTTATATCTACTGTATTTTTACATTTACTGTTTCAAAATAGACAAGTTCTCATTATTGACAACGACCATTTGTTATATAATTCACACAATATATTATATTTATATTATTCTATACATATATTTATCTCGGTTTTGTATATAACAGTTAGCTTAAAAAATAGTGATGCCTTTGCGTAGCAATATTTAAATTACCCATGTATTAATAACCTTTAGCGAATTTTGTAACAATTAAGGCGAAAGATACGTGTTCAGTCGAGTGGTTGTCTACACTTTGATAGTGTAATATTAACTTTATTTGATATACCTTTAAGTATAATTCAACTCAAAGTTCCATGTGTCGCCTCTTAAGACAGAATTTAATAGTGACGTGAAAATTGAATTAACGAACAAAATGATTTGAAGGACGATACGTCCTACCGTCTACCAGACGTCATATTAATGCACGGAATTCTGTGTTTTGGTATAGCAAGGCAAGTTTATGACAACCAGCCCGTGTAGTAGAAGGAACGCGATAGAAAGCGACACGACATGATATAAATACTGTGCGTTGATTGGCGGAAATATTTTAAATTCGAATTCTCCTATGTGTCATCAAAAAATCTTACAGTATTTATGTCATGTCGCCTTCTGTCACGTTCTTTGTGCCAGGGGTGAACATGTAACTTTACCCTTGACCCGTGTTACCACATAATTAATCGATCAGAATTGCTCGATCATACCACATTCGATCGCACTTTTATACGAATATCGATTTGTGTCAATCGAATCGCGTCTGAATCGATATCGGGTGTAATGTTACATCGACAACATAGTGAGCTCATGTGTTCTATGATATAGATTATACTGTCACGTTAAGAGTAAATAATTTTAACCTTTAATAAGAGTTAGTGTACCAATAGCAATGTTACTTAGAGTAGCAACACCCTGCGGTATCACCCGCGTTGTACCCCTTAAAGTAAAGTAGGAGGTCGAAAGTACCCTAAAGTTACTCTTGAGAGTGACTGACCAATACAAAAAGAATCATTAAAATCCAATTAGATTTTCGCGAGTAAACAAACTCACCAGCTTTATTATATAAGTATAGTTGTAATCCTTTCATATTACTAGGCCTGTGGCCCTTAGAACTTATTACAGTTAGGTTTGCTACGCTTAAATGTACTTACGATATGCATATCGTTGTTATTGTAAAATAAAAAGCAATGGAAAATGAACCTTAGCGTGCATCTATACAAGTGAGACTAGGTTAATGAGACGTCGGGTAAGGCTCATTTCATTCGAAATCATATTATTATACTTGTAATGTATGTGTACTGTAAAGGTTGCAGATTTAAACAATCACGCACACAACCTTAATGAGGGTTAAAAAAAGTTGTATTAAAATAAATTATTATCATACGACAGAACTGTGAGGAACATTACTCAAGAAATTATTGGGAGATGTTGTTATTTCTGATCGTCTTTTGTATATTGAAAAAGATCTTTCCTTCAAAAAAATAATACGTCATAAAAAAAACGGTCGATAAGCGAGCAAATTAATTGTTAAGCAACTGTTGCGCAATAAATGTTTACCGCGGATTTGTTCTTATTGTGGGTTGTGCAAATATAACCAAGGTATTGTTTATCTCCTCTCTAAAGACATTTCTCTCAATTTATTTCTATATGAAGAGAAGATGATGGTTTCTACATATGGTCAAGTTTAGATATAGTTTATTGTAAGTAAGAAAAAATGATAAATCACTAAGTAATAATGAAATTGAAAGTGAGATGTTACAGCTATAATAAATATAATTATACTTTACTAAATTGTACTAAACGATGCATTGTATTTTGAAAATTTAATATATTAAGATTTATGATAAAAGTAATATTAGATAATTGATGTTGATACTGTAAAATATCAAATATTAGATTTATACAAGCAGCGCCTCGCGGAGTGACCTGTTCCTTTGGGTGTTTACAGATGAACAGTAGTGTACATTGTTATTGAATGTTGCTACCATATACATGATTGATTTTTATTTAAAACAGCGACTGCTAGTTGCAGCCACCCGCTCGTACAAACAGACATGTTCCAGTTGTTTGTTCTCAAGCCCGTTCACGCGCGCCCCCGAGTCATACATGTGTTTGTAATGTATTTGATACACCTATTTGTGCGTAACTATCTATCTACTAGTCTATTGTATGTGTGCATTCGACATAGCGCACTGCGAATAATTTTTCTCTGTATATTCGCTACTTCAACGATAATTCCGACGCGGACCATGATGCACACACAGACAATGTGCGTGTACTATTACGAAAGGGCGCTCGTGACATACAACCATGACGTTAGACTAGATGACCGAAATGGTAAATTAATTCGTTGCCAAAAGAATAACTTTGATCATTAACCGAAACGTTTATATTACTGTGATGGATATTCTATGATTTTACAAAAAAATCAAACTGTGCCGCCTGTGTCACCTGACTTCTTGGAAGTACGTGTAATGTTATAATTAAGTGCATTTCTATCGATGCTGTATGTTTATCTCTTTAGCTTAATGAATGATAACAACAATATTTAGTTACGTAAGAGAAAGATAGCTTAAAAAATCTTGGATAAGCATTTTTTTGTTTTCTAATTTTAAATAGTAGAACAGTTTGTGTAGTTCTGTAACTAAGGAGTTGAACCGTTAGGAGTTTGTGTTACCGGGGTTTAGGGCTCGTTCTGGGAGACGCGGAGAGGGGCGAGTAGCGGCGCGTGTCGCGTTGAAGTCAAACAAATGGCAATTTATGAGATTATCATGAAACCTGCGGCTTGATTGACTATACAAGTATACATGTTGACCCTATGTGGGTACCACCTTTTAAGTGAACAGGAAGCATCTAAGTATGCAAAGGGAGCCAGTGTTCGAAACAGCATTAAACTTAATTACCTGTGTTAATAGAATAGAGTCCAATTTCCTTTTGACTTAACGCATCCTAGAAGCGATATCACGCGTTTTCATACTTTTAGCCGAACAACGCGACGCTCCCCCGCCGCGTCTCCGTGACGATGCCTAACATTGATATTATTTCATGAACATATTCTCTTGTCGACAATACAATGATCTTGCAAACGAAATAGTTGTAGATATAAACCCACTGTACAGAATTTACTGAATTATTACGATTTGTTTTGTGAATAAACTTAGACTGGGAATACGTTGAGTCTTACTATATCGTGTACCGGGAACTTTTATGTTTTCGTACGATATGAATACAAATATGTACAAAGAAATATATCTCATTACAGTATGTACGAGTATGTAATGTTGATCAAACATATGTAGTTTCCATTTTTGAAAAATATTTTATTAAGGGCCTTATTAACAGACATTTAGCTATGAAATGGTTTGTCTCTTTCCGGCATACGCTATTTTCAAAGAGAGCAAAAGAGGCAAAATACTTCTTAACAGTGTTTTAGCTAAATATCGTTTATGAATAAGACGGTTATTCTGTAAGAAGAGTCATGTGTTTACAGTCAATTCGATTAAGTATACAATATTTACTTTGATACATTTACATTTGGAATTTATTACAATAGCGATTGGTTCGGGAATGTTTTATGTTACGTTACTTCGACGGTTAATTATTTATGTATCTGATGGATTTAACCGAGTATGCATAGTGTTCTGTAGTTGAAATAAATATGATAAATACGATGTTTTTTTTTGTAAATATTACAACTGATACCCCTGATCTGAGCTGGTCGAATATATCTTGCACAGGCTACCCGATCGCTTCCTTTATGTAACCTAAGTTTGTCGACATGTCATTTGACGAAACCAACCACCCTACCAACACAACGACATGTGACAGAAAGCGACAAGACATGACAATAAATATGTACTATGTGTTGAGCGGTGGTATATTTAAACTTCGAGTTTACAACCAATCTACTCACAGTATTCATCATAACATTAGACGCCTTCCTTCTGTCACATTCGTTGTGGCAGAAGAGCTGTATTATTCGTATTATGTATTAAAAGGTGACCGCGCACCTACCCGCCCCAAGAATCAAAGGAAACCAATTTTAGAATTTTATTCTGTTCATGAAATCATATGCAACCTCGCACGTGTCCGCGTCGATTCGTCCGGATTGGAATGCGTTTATCAATTCAAATTCCAATTTCATGTTTTAAATCGATTTAGTTTAGTATATTCCTAACTAACGGCGCCCAGCGGTGTTGTACCAGTTCCCGCGAAAATTTGGGGTAAAATAGACCCCATGTGTTATTCTGATGACCTATATTACTGTAAAGGTTCATCCAAATCCGTCCAGTAGTTTTTCGTGAAAGAGTAACAAACATACATACGTCCTCACAAACTTTCGCATTTATACTTAACTAGCCGCGCCCCGCGGTGTTACCCGCGTTGTATCCTGCGGGAATTTCGGAATAAAATGTCTTATGTGTTATTCTGATGTATAACCTATATTATTGTAAAGTTTCATCCAAATCCGTCCAGTAGTTTTTTCGTGATAGAGCAACAAACAACCATACATCCATCCTCACAAACTTTCACATTTATAATATTAGTAGCATAGCATTAGTAGGACAGGGTAGTAGTAGGATCGATCGAGTCCCCTAACTGGAGTATCTTGAAAGGGAATGCAATAGGAACCACTTAGTTTTATTTGTATTAGCTCGGGCACGACTCTCAGTCGGGGTTATTCTTCTTTATAAATAAAAAGGAATGAAACAATGGTCACCATGAAACATCAAAAGATTTATTCAAAAAGTTGGCATCATGTCCGGAGTTCACTGAAGTGCCGCAATGTGTTCATTACGATATACGAGACTTACATGTTGTCTAACACTTAACATTCATTTGGTAGGACAGGCTATCCCTGTCCAGTACACATGAAATTCCCTTGCGGGTAAAATATTTGGATTTAGATAGAAACATTAACATCAAAAAATTATAACATCATCGAAACTCTATAAAGCTCATTTATCTAAAATTCATTTATTTTACTGATATTTTTGTGAGCAGCTTGCCTTCCCGGCATTGGGCTCGAAAGCCAAGACTTAACACGTTTTCTTACATCAATACAATTCAATTTGTTTATCAAATAATGTATACTTAATTGAATATTACCTAAATATAATAAGAAATTCTAACTAAAAATATCACAGGAAAGGACAGAATACCCGTCAAATGTAAAAGAACAGACAGTTAGTATCTTTGGAATATAAAATAAGATGCGAAGGTTGACATCAAATCAACTAGACGAAATGTTACTTAAGACTAATCGCATCAACATTACTCTCCTACTCTATGAACAATACCGGTGATGGGGCGAAGCCTCTTCATTACCGGTAACACAACACCGATTATATTATGGAAAGATAAATAAACTCTGTTGAGCCGCGGGTCGCGGGCGTCGCCAATGGATCCCCAGCAGTTCCGCGACGGAGGGCCGCCGAGAGGGAGGCGGCGCGCGGGGGCCGCGGGCCGCGGGGGACACACAACCTGCAATCAAGATACTAGCATTATTTCTTGGAAGAAACGCTCAACCAATAAGAACACTCAACATTAGGCTAACAAAATCACTTCAAAAGTGTAGCTTCTGAGGTTCGTTTTCCGAGTCCCGCCTGATGGAATGCCTTACCATGATCTTAAATTATTTCGAAGAGGACAGCGAACGTACATGTATGGAAACGAAATACAAAACTAGGTTGTTGAATCACCATCGAGATAAGAAGTAGCCGTTTGCAGATCGTAACTAGCCGTCGATCGCTGGTGATCCTTGTAGCCCTCGCAGAAGTGCGGAGGCATGACGCGGCGCGCGATGTCGGTGCGGCCGCGGGGGGACGCCGCGACGCCTGGAAGAGAAAGGGCCCCGGGCATTACACTGGTCGGTGCGAGCGGACAGCCGGGCCCCGGACACAAGCGCGGGGGACGCGGGGCGCGGAGGGGGCGCGCACACACGGTATCACTTACTCTACATTTAGAACATCAGAAAAATGAGCACATTTAATAAATTTATCGGCATTATACTATACACATTGATACACGAATATAATAATTAATAATACAGGTAACACTTATTATCGTAGGTATAAGGACGACTGCGCAGTAGTGCACTGCGCACTAGCCCCGACAGCAACCACATCACTTTGATAAAGACATAATTTTGTCAAAAACATTTATGCAAGATTTCGTAGTAATTGCCAGGGCTAGGGTTTAAGCGCCTTTCTCATTGAATATTAGTAAAGGTAACCTTGATATACGTTTAAATAGTTTATATTATAAAGTATAGATACATAAATACACAAACATATCAGTAACATGTTGCAGATTCACAGTAGACCAGGTACACATGATGAACATTAGCGAAAAGTTGTCGTTTCATATTTTCAGAATATGTATTCTCATACCAAATGTCTTATGATTCTTATTACCTTTTGCTTTCGATAACGTAGGTACAGAAGCCGTCGGAATGAATCGTATATATTAAGTATCTCGTGGACCTCTGGCTTGCGTCATAATGCTCTACGTGTAAGGTTCGCACATTCAATTAGATGTCGCAGAATATTATAAATACATACCTATTACATACTTTATATCATACTTACTCTATTACAATGTAAAATGCGCAGAGAAGAATTGGCGACTGAATCAATGAATAAAATCTAAATCTAAGTATACGACACATATACGAGTATAACCTGACGGTAGCGGTACTTTTAGATACGAACCATTAATTATACAAATATCTAACTACTTTAATTAACTTATGTAGATAGGTATAACATTAAAATTTAACAAATACTAACATAGATAAATATCCAGATTTAGGATAAAATTAGATAGCGTGATCGGAGAAGTGTTAATATAAAGCATAATAATTATATACAATAGCTAGTGTCGGGAGTGTCGACGGGGCCGGGGCCAGTCGCGGTATCCGGGAGGCCCCAGGGCCAACGCCCGCGGCCAGTGCTGTGTGCGTGTGCTGCACAAATGCAAACTAAAACCAGAATAATGACAATCAAGTTAAAATAAGGCTAACCTAATTTAATACTAAACGGGCCGCCTACTGAAAAGAACTACGAAGCTCAGTAGGGGCTGTGGTAGTATCAACATTGAAGCACAAAAGATAGAAAAAAGGTTTCCGAAGAGTTAAAGTAACATCGAAAGCGGAGGGGTTGGGGTGTTCGGAGCGCCAGGAGTCCCTGCGCCGCCCAGTGCAATGCCGGGGCCCACCTGCGACTCAGCGGGGCGGCGGCGCCACCGCCACCATCTCGTACACGTTCTCGAACGGCAGCCGCTCCAGCTGGCCGCGCGTCAGGCACACGGTGGTGGGCGGCGCCCGGTTGCCGTGGAGCTGCAACAATATATACCACTATCACTTGTACGTACTACTCTATGATTACAATCAGCACCAAGTAAGTAAGTAAATAAATGAAATTCGCTATAGAGCGTTGTAAAATGAAACCGCAATAAGAACTAGAGAGTTGCAAATCTCACAGTATCGCCGAGGTTCAGCCTGGAGACGCCTCGCAGCCAGTAGTGAGCGGAGACGCATACGCGCTCGGTCTCGGGGCTCATGGGGCAGGTGTAGGCGTGCGGGAAGTAAAACAAATACATTTGGGGGTCGAACACGCGCGGGTTCCTGATGACGCGGAACGGGAATGTGTTCCCGGAGGTGAGCGCCACCGTGCTCGGGGGGCACTCCCAGGGACACTTGAGGATGGCCTGGCGCAGCCGCTCCGTGTGCTCGTTCACCGGGTCCCTGTTCACACAAAACATGTACAATGAACCCTGGAAGTTTAAAATCGGTTCGATGGAATGGTTCGTTGAGCGCGGTGAACGCACCAGATCTGGAAGTCCTCCGGGTCGTCGAGCTCGTGCTGTAGCGAGGCGGGCGCCAGGCGCGACGCGGAGTACAGCAGCGCACGCGTCGCGCGGATCACCCGGCAGATGCCGCACTCCTCGCAGAACGACCCCGCCGGCAATTGCTTCTCGTCCTTAGGCTTATTCCTCTCCTGGTTCGAATTCTCTGGCGCCGTAGGATTCTTCTCATCATATAGATGATCCATATTTTTTCTTATCAGCCGCGAAGCCATATTCTTGTCGTGAGTCGTGAGTTGTGTGGAGTTAGCGCCAAACGCATGGCAGTCTAGTTTCGTCGGCATCATCATTTGAGTCTTGGGGACGATTTGGGGCTCGTAGTATTGTATTCCTGCAAGTCATCGATAGGTCACGATATTGTACGAAATAAAGTAAAGTAAGTATGAGTAGGTCAGCGTTCTAAAGCAATGCTTACCGTTTAACAAAGGGGCGACAAAGAAACAATAAGCCAATATGGAGGATATATATCCCACAAAAAACTCCGTTATGGCCATCTTGGGCTGGGGACTTCAAGCCTTCTCTGCAAAAATATTATTGAATAAAATCAAAAAAACATTATCAATTTTTTTAAATAAATTTGAAATCCGAGTAATAGCACTAGTTTTCTTGAATGCCATTTAGTTGTCAGGATCTCATTTATATGATACCAAGAGGGATTCCGGCCGTAGGTGTCTGATGTAATCTGTGCGATTTCAAGACCCATTGTTGAGATATGTAGTCACTAGTAGACAAAGTCCGAAAGTCTGAACTTTATGAAAAAGTCACTTTATAAGTTGACTCAATGTGCTTCGTTAAAGTCCGAAGTTAATCTTAAATCTTGGTCATAGCTGATGTAAAAAAATCAAAGTTCTAAGTTAAAGTCCGAAATGTTGAGTTAAAGTCCGAAATCCATAATCAAATTCCGAAATCATTACTCATAGTACGAAATCCTTAGTAAAATTTCGGAATCCATTTCAAAGTGCGAATTTCTTAGTGAAAGTCCGAAATCCATAATCAAAGTCCAAAGATAATGTTCAGAGACGTAGTCATAGTCAGATGTTTAAACTTAACATTCTTAGTTGAAGTCCGAAATCCATAATCAAAGTCCAAAGATAATGTTCAGAGACTTAGTCATAGTCAGATGTTTAAACTTAACATTCTTAGTTGAAGTCCGAAATCCATAATCAAAGTCCAAAGATAATGTTCAGAGACATAGTCATAGTCAGATGTTTAAACTTAACATTCTTAGTTGAAGTCCGAAATCCATAATCAAAGTCCAAAGATAATGTTCAAAGACTTAGTCATAGTCAGATGTTATAACTTAACATTCTTAGTTGAAGTCCGAAATCCATAATCAAAGTCCAAAGATAATGTTCAGAGACATAGTCATAGTCAGATGTTTAAACTTAACATTCTTAGTTGAAGTCCGAAATCCATAATCAAAGTCCAAAGATAATGTTCAGAGACATAGTCATAGTCAGATGTTTAAACTTAACATTCTTAGTTGAAGTCCGAAATCCATAATCAAAGTCCAAAGATAATGTTCAGAGACATAGTCATAGTCAGATGTTTAAACTTAACATTCTTAGTTGAAGTCCGAAATCCATAATCAAAGTCCAAAGATAATGTTCAGAGACATAGTCATAGTCAGATGTTTAAACTTAACATTCTTAGTTGAAGTCCGAAATCCATAATCAAAGTCCAAAGATAATGTTCAGAGACATAGTCATAGTCAGATGTTTAAACTTAACATTCTTAGTTGAAGTCCGAAATCCATAATCAAAGTCCAAAGATAATGTTCAAAGACTTAGTCATAGTCAGATGTTATAACTTAACATTCTTAGTTAATGTCCGAAATCCAAAATCAAAGTCCGAAATCCTTAGTCAACGTCCGAAATCCTTAGTAAAAGTTCGAAATCCGTAGTCAACGTCCAAAGTCAATGTTCAAAGACTTAGTCATAGTCGGATGTGAAAACTTAACATCCTTAGATAAAGTCCGAAATTCATGTCATAGCCGAAAGTTAAAAATCAAACTCCGTAGTCATATTCCTTTGTTTCGATCTACCAGTGGGGAGCAAAGTTGCTGCCCCCCCCCCCCCCCCCCCCACTCCTGCCGCAGGTCATCTACCTAGCGGGGTCACCGACACGAATCCCCGGGAAAACCTAGCCGAGCTATCGAGCTATACTGCGCATGACCCGCACTAGTTCAGAGCAAGAATAACCATTATTGATTTTATACAAAGGTACGAATATTCAAATCTATATTTTTAGGCTACCTTGTTTAAAATGTTTAACGAAACGTCGCAGCGCAATTGCAATAATAAATTGCTATGATTTCACAACTCAATTCACTGCACAAAAATTATTGTCACTGATTGCCCACGTAACGTCAGCCCGGAAGCAATTGAAGGACTGGCCGGGATGTGCAGGGTGCAGGAGATGCGCCGAGGGGTGCGCGAGGCGCAGGGCGCGGGGGCGGGGGGAGGTCGATCAATACCTAGCATCTAGCTCCGGCCGGTGCCTGGGAATGACCTCAGCTCGACCTCACGTCCCGGGACCCACATCCAGATTGAATCCTAATTCCGCTCTTTATCCAACTAACACGCAATGATCGCGGGGCATAGAATGAAGAAAATCGCAGAGACATTCGCGGTAGCGCTCCTACAGAGAAAACGGACACTTTTGAAAATACCCGCGTCTTGTAACGACGCCATTGTGTTTTGTTGCACTACCCACCCGGCCAGTATGGGAACTATGCTAATTAAAATCATAAAGAAATGTAACATAATAATATTAATACAAATGATTAAAATCAATAGGTAGGTATAAAAGAAAAAGTAAACGAATAAATTAAAAATTATAAAATAAAAAAATATATTTAATGAAACAAAACAATTTAAATAACATAAAGTACATACCTGAAAGAATGCTTTCTTGACTTGGAGTACCGCAATGAGATGTCCTGTTATAAGGTCACTGCACAAATACCCTTGTGTTTAGGGACCGCGACCGCGTGACCGACTCGAGGGAGAGAAGCGCTCAGAGTGATTTACGGAGAGCTCGCGGAGCCCGGGACTCCGGCAATAACAATCAAATATGGAAATGCACCGAAGTGCAGTGGCAATAATGTTGATATTCCGCTGAGGCTTCGATTCGAATGCTAATCGATAGGTCTGCGCAGGCCAATCTAGGTATTCTAGAACGTTCGCAGCCCCCCGATGCCTGGCCGGACGGCCCTACTGATACAAGGGGATGAGGATGGGGACGCAGCTCCCATAAATTGGTATCTATTTATAGATATGAACTGGTTCTAGAGCTATATCGATCTGTCTACAATCTGCCCGGAACTAGTTTTAGCTCAGAATGATAATTATATGTATAAATGTTTGGAGATCGAATCATCATTTATTTTCGTTTTAAAACGAAATCATACTCATTCATTATGACTAGTGTAGATGATTTGAATAATAACTGTACCCGGACAAATTCGCACACGGTTAATTAGACCAAACTAAGCTCTAAGCTTGTAATGGAATCTAATTAACTGATGCTAGTACATATAAGTACATAAGTACATATAGAGTATAGATAAAATACTTTATCTGTACTCTATAAATAAATAAAATTGAAATGCCTGTTTGTAACGTTAAATTACCGATTTTAATTTTTGTCTGTCTGTTTGTTTCGGCTAATCTTTGAAATGGCTGGATTGATTTTGATGGGACTTTCATTGGCAGATAACTGATGTAAAAAGGCTTAAGCTACTCTAATCCCCAAATTCCCGCGGGAACGGGTACAACGCGGGTAACACCGCGGGGCGCGGCTATGTCAATACCTATATAATTGACACCCAGACTAGTCGCAACGACTCCCATGTCTTTACGTATTGTTGACTTCGGGCGGGAAGCGAACCCGCAACCCCCGACACAGTGAGCGATTAGTAAGTAAGTAATGACTAATGCCCCACTGTTCCGCAAAACCCTCTCATCTCTCTGACGGTCAGAACAGTGGAATGAATTTAAGCACCATAACCAACCATTATATCTGATCTAACATTATAAATTACTAGGTGTAACCCGCGGAAGAGCGAAGTAAGTACCTACACACTTCTTTGCTTAAAACGGGCAGTGACCCCAGTGATAGTGTTTCATGGGAAATAAATAAAAAAGTGAACATTAGCGGGATATATCCCATGCGGACAATTATTAACGGGGTATCAACAACATAAGGGTACTCAGACGCTGAATGATAATGAGCACTTAAGCTCAATCCATAATAGTGCAGAATCGAAGCGATTCAACTTAGTAAGTGTCTCCATAAAAATATGATAGTCAAATTTAAACTGCAGCTGACTAGGTACATCTTCGGAGATGGCTGAGAGACGAAACAAAATGTTTCAAATGTACCCGTCAACCCACATTTAGCAAGCGTGGTGATTACGTCTAATCCTTCTCACTGTACTGATACCTTCAGTGAGCTGAGTCTTTGCCCAGCAGTGGGACATTACAGGCTCATACTTAACTTACTTACTTACCACCCTGTATACTGAAATAGATTGTTAAATAAAACCATGTTTAAATAATATTAATATAAACGTTTATTATTATCAATTAAAGAATCGTTGGCAAGGCTATTACGATGTTTGTACCCGTTCATAGTTAGGATTACAACTATACAGCAGTGAGATTGTAGTCTTCGGAGCTAAATATTATTATCATCATTATTCGTTGAGAGTGGCGAGACAAGCAGTCCGCCGGCTGGTATGACTAAGTATTGACTTATTATATAACATCAAAACAAGTACTTTCACTGCCCTTGGTACTAATCGCTGTCTTCTGATAAAGCACTGTTAAGGCAATCGTAATTTATTGCAATCGGTAAATGGCAATATAAACGAAGTATATGTAATATAACGCAGAGGCGCTTGTCTCGATGCCGCACGCTGGTTTGTTCGTGGTTCAGTCTACACTTACTAAGGGAATGATCAACACAATACTATCAACTAATTATCTTAAAGGTTACACGCACGTTTCTGCACGCACATATTATATTTTGGTTTGTGCGTTATGGTGTTCTAGCTATTTAAATTATTAGATATATAAATCACTGTCTGGGCTAACTATTTAATGTTTACAAAACTAGCACATAACCGACTGTGTCGCATGGCATATAAAACTAGCTGAAGCGTGCAGAACTCGATGCGTTTACATGCATCAAAAACATGATCTAAACATACAACTTATTATATAAACACCTTAGCCAAAAGACGAAGTAATGTATTAGAAAAATCCGATCGAAAGTAGAAAGGTAAATTCGGTTCTTACATAAGTAATCTAATTCGTATACTAAGTGCGCAGAGGTGGGCAGTGGGCTACGAGGCAGCGGGGACTGCCACCGGCTCCCACTGGCGGGCCAACCGACCCAATTCACTGCACGCTTGTAAAAAGCTATATTCTGTATTTTTTAAGAGAATCGTAAACCCTCCGCTATATGGGAGGCCGGGGCTCACAGTACACTGTACTTTGCATATCATTAGTAAAGTTGTTAGTCACAAGCGCCTAATGGTTTTTGTCTCGTCCCGTCGCCGTCGCTGCTCTATTCAACCCATATCATACAAGTAAGTATTCGAATAATTAAGTACTACCGTATTACAACTAAATTATTGGAACGTTGATCGAAGATAACATTTAAAATACATCATATTCAAAAATACTATATGATAGTAAGTAGTCTCGATGAGATAGTCGATGCGAATATAATAAAGTTTTTTGAAACAATCACAGACATCGTACACTAATTGAGAACATTAGAACCATCACTAATACGCTCGATATTATTAAAACATTCAGCGCGGACTGTCGCCAACCGACATGAGTACTCAATGTGTTGCCATCATGTCCCCGGTAGTTCGCACTGGACGCTCTAAAACATGTATAATAATAGGTACCTTAATTATAAATCAAATAGAATGATTGCAATACTGAGAAGAACTGTAACATGCTTACAATACAACATACATATAGTCCAGTTAGCGCAAACATAATTGAGCAAACATTAACACTGGTGGGAGAGGAATCAGCCACCTTACATTCACGATTAAAATTACTTCAAAACAAACATATCAAATTGAATAATTAGCACGTGTAAAGGACGTGACACTAGAAAACAAGTTATGGATACACCACGTGTGGAAATAACTAATAAAACTCAGCTATATTCGCGGACCTGTTCCCACTATTACAATTATTAATGAGGTTAAACATTATATAAAAAGGTGCCGCAGTAAACAAGACATACACCTATAGAACAACATGAAGTAATACGTAAATATAAAGGTTACTACTACACTCAACTGGACGCTAATACAAACAGCGGAAGATCGGGAGTTCGTCAGTCCCGCGAGTCCCGCGAGAGGAACACACACGCCGCCACGGGCCCGACCCGGTCCAGCGGACCAACCGACTCGTTACTTGACGAATACTGTATCCAACTACACCAACTTATCAATTTCAATCATATTAACTCACAAACCGTCGAGCACGTGACCATTACAATTTCCATACACTCTAAGGACAACCAAATACGAAATATTTTATTAATTACGTCTTTTCTACACTAACGTGAAACCCGAAATCGTTAATGAGAAATAGTATGAAGGATTTAAAGAATACTATGTTCAGGGCCGGATTTAAAGTCTCAGGCACTAAGTAGTAGCTGCTAGACCGTTCACTAGGTTACGTTACCGTACGTCCTCGGCCCCCCTGGAAGTAGAAGGCCCTAGGCTAGTGGCTAAGTGTAAACCCGGCCCTGAGGTTGGTAGCCGTTGTTCGGCGGTGGGGGGTTCTAGGGGGCGAACACGGGCATGTTGGCGAGCTTCTGCTTGACCTCCTCGTTGGCGTCGTCGCAGAGCAGCAGCGTGTGCGAGTAGCCCATCGTCACCTGCGAGATGTTGAAGCCCTCCATCTTGGTGACCTCGCGCGGCCGCGCCGTCGACTTGTTGATCTCGCCCGTGCCCTGGGGATCATTTCATTCACTTACTTCACACCTATTCCAAACGATATTCATTCATTCATTTCGAGTAAGTTAGTGCCCAACCCTGGCGGGAGTTTTTAGAAAGCCTAAAGTCCTCCGACAGTCTGACGATTGAAACAACCGGGACCGACTGCTTAACGTGCGCTCAGATAGAAATGCTACTATCGGCCACCCATCCAAGTAGGGGCCGAGCTGCACGTTGCTTAACAATCGCAATGAACTCACATCGCTCAGTCAAACTGCGCCACGAGCGCTACTCCAAACGATATCATACAGGTCTTATGAAGCCGTTATACTATTTAAATAACTGTAGCGGTAGCTTCACATATTCCGGCCGGCATGTGTGTAGTAACGATAATTTAAGCTGAGGTATCAAATAAATACAATAATGTAGACAACGCACCAGCTCTCCGTACGTGGGCGAGACGCCCCACGAGATGAGCGAGTCGTCGGCCGCGATCACGATCGACGTGTTGCTCACGCCCACGCTGCGTATGTTCCACCCTGTAGGTCACACATTATCAAATTTAAATGTTCAACGTAAAACACGAGTATAATACAAAATATTTAAGATACTGACAGGGAACACTCCTGTCAGTCGTTAATCTCTTAATTGTTAAGTTGTTTTAGGGAAATCTATATATATAAAAATGAAACCCGTTCTCGTTTGTCGTGGCATCACGCGTGAATGGCTGGACCGATTTCACTAATTCTTTTTTTGTTGTATTTGTTATTATTAGGAGAAGGTTCTTACGGAAAAAAATATTAAGAAAATCTCTCAGAAATATTGAAAAATATACATTTAATTTTGCATATTTAAAAAAACACGCGTAACGAATGTTAATGTCATTCACATCCATAGACTATATTGAAAGAGCATTGTTTGTTCGGAAAGTAGTGCATCATTGCTACGCTAAGGCGGTACGAAGTTCGCCGGGTCAGGTAGTAGATAAATAAATAAATTACATAGCTGTGTTATAATGAAGGTCTCTTTAAAAGGTATTTAGAAGATGCAAAATGAAGGTGTACCTGTGAGATCCTGCACTGGTTTCGGGTACATGTTGGCTTCGCCGGTGCGCTTTGTTTGCCCGAACATGAACAGGGCTCCTGAAACAATAATTATCCAATAACAATTAGTTCTTCTGCTTACATTACTCATCATTCGTTCAAAAATATTAATTGATAGGAAGCATTCATTTTTCAATAGACATTCAACGGGAAGGTTATAGGCTATTTTTCATCCCGAAATTCCTTCTGGAACACAACGCGGGTAAAACCTGGGGGCACTGCTAATGAATGGTATGGTAGTAACCGTTCTCGTTGACGGCGAGGCTGTAGGTGCCGCCGCAGTGCACGGAGCGCACGCCGCGCGCCTGCGAGTCGAAGAGCTTGATGAGCCGCGGCACGCTCTCGTCGCGCTGCTCCGCGTGCCCGAGCCGCCCGAACCCGCCGAAGCCCCAGCTGTACGCGCGCTTCTTCGAGTCTATTGCCACCTGCAGACGCCTCGATCATTAGTAACGTGCAATACCAAACATTTGTTAAATAAACTGAGAGCAATTTCAATTCAAAATGTTTAGTGCTTACTCAATATTAAAGCAGTTAAAGATACCGCATTTGGCAAGCGTGGTGATTATGCCTAATCCTCCTTGCTGTACTGATATCTTCAGTGAAATGATAGACATTTGCCCAGCAGTGGGACATTACAGGCTAACACTTTACTTTTAAAGATATACATATCTTTAAAGTATTTGTTAACCTTTAACTGTGGACGCGCGGTCTCACAGACCGCTAACGGTTTTTAATTTTCGAATTTACCCCCTTCCCGTTACTCCCCGAGTCTGTGACGCTCAGTAGCTTCAGTTTTAGTGACAAAACGAGTGTTGAAGTGTGAGGTTGTGTCGCCGGGTCCAAATTGGGTGAGTTATTTTACTTTAAACTTTAACTGCGGTCTGTGAGACCGCGTGTCCATGTTTTTCATACATATAATAATTTTTGGCGTTTTGTTTTTTTAGGTTTTTTGCTTCAAAATGTCGATAAATAACATCGAGAGCGCCAGTACTTCAAAACGAATATCAAGGTCACCGGTGCAACAGCGTGCTAACAAAATATTACGTGTCGAAAGCCCATCTTTTGAAAATGAGATGTCTGAAGCACTTTTAGCGTCCAATCATTCTGATAACGAAGAAACTGTTGAGGAATGCTTGGTGTCAGAGGCTGATTTTATAAGAAATCATTTGAGTTACGACGAAGATAATGAAGAAGATACTGAGTGTTTAGATTTTTAGAGATTTATATTTATATAGGTCATATATATGCCTTCAGTGTTCGAAACCTCTCTGCAAGGAGTGCCAATAATTTCACCCATATTGACCTACTGTCAAAATTTTTATATTTTATGTTTATAAGTTTTCTAGTTGATTTTTATTTAGTACATATATTAGATTTATAGATAAGAATGTTAATTTTTCTAAAAAGTTTAGTTAATTATAAGTTTTAGTCCTAAAACTGATCTCAAGTTAATTAAGACTAAAAAGTGCCTTTAATTGTTTTGAAACTTTAAATATGTGAGAAAAGAAATAAATATTTTTATTAAACATATAAAATGTTTTAATTTAATATATATACATAAAAATAAAAATGATAGGATATCAATAACTTAATTATTTTAATTTATTTTACATCGAAACTCATTGCGGTCTGTCAGACCGCTTGTCCATAGTAGTGTTACAAAAAAATTGTGTCCATAGTTAAAGGTTAAAGACAACGTTTTTGCGGTTATTAGATGTAGGTACCTCAACATAACGTTCCGACTCACCGTATGGTTATTCCCGCAGGAGAAGTCGACGATGTCGACGTCCTTGAGGGGCGTCACGTGTCCGTCCTTGGACTTCTCGAAGAAGAAGGCGATCGGCTTCGGCACCGTCTCGAAGTGGAAAGACAGCTTGGTCGAGGTCACGAAGTACTTGCCGTCCGTGTTGTGACCTGCGGTGCCCGATAGGGTTCATTAATACCTAGTGAATATGTGATGAATATGGATATGTTACTCCTTCACTGTACGGAGCAAGTTCGTCCAGTAATGTTGTTAAGTTACACGTTAAACTACGTTTTAATTTGTCCAAATGCTCAATACTGATGTCTCCTCAAAATAGAGAACGGTATGAACAAATTTCCGGCCGATTATCACTAAACGAACATTCACTCGAGCCAGTGTTTTAATGTTCGACGAGTATACAAATGTTCGCTAAGAACCCTTAATGAAACGCGGCTTTACTTTTCACACAGAAGTCACCTTAAGTCCGTATGGAAATACAATCTGACATAAAGAACCATGAATTGGATCAGTAACCAGCCTCTTATATACGGACTCTACAAACACCATCTGTTTGAACTTCAAAGTGTACTGTGTACAGAACATGACATTGAAACGTGCGTACCCAGTTGTCCGTGCTCGGGCAGCCCGAACGAGTGCAGGCATCCGTTGCAGTCCAGGATCATGGAGAACTCCGCGCCGCACCCCACCTTCACTATGGGGGCACCGCTGTGCAACAATATTTAGTATAATATCCTACAAAATATTATAAATGCGAAAGTTTGTGAGGATGTATGTATGTATGTTTGTTACGCTTTCACGAAAAAACCACTGGACTGATTTGGATGAAACTTTACAGTAATATAGGTTATACACCAGAATTACACATGGGATACATTTTATTCCCAAATTCCCGTGTGAACGGGTATAATACGGATAACACTGCGGGGCGCGACTAGTTGAAATATAAAGGTGAATGTAGGAATACAAATCAGGCTGTTCCTTTTTGATGAGCAATAGTTTTACTTTACAATAAGGAAGATCGCAGACTGTGTCAGACTTGTTGGACGCGGTCAAATTGTCTTGTTTTGTCCAACATACAAAGCAGTTTGCGACTGCGATTAGTGTGCGCCCCTTCATAGGTCATTCCAGCCGAGTTGTGCTACGATGCTACGTTTGGTATCCACTAATCACATCAGACGTAGCAAAACAGCGTGAACTATCAAGGCAACGTAGCTATGTTATGTTACGCAGCCATGTTACGCATAGCATAGCTCTGGTGGAGAGGCACGTGACAGCGCGCATTCTCTTAATTTCATAAATATTTTTAAACGTGTTGTCCCTCTTAGGCGTCCACAGATTGTCTGGGCTGTAGTCTCGGTAACCAGTGTATACTAACGTGTGTCGGACGCGCGTCGGCTTCAGCACTTTGGGCGAGGTGTTCCCGAGGCCGCACTGCCCGCTCTTGTTCTCGCCGCACGCGTACACCGTGCCCGTGTCTGACACAACAAACATACACACTCTCTGTAAAAGTATTCATATATTACGTTGTAGGATCTGGTTTGGTTACTAGAGCAAAGAAAACTTATACCGCACACTGACCCGTGGGTTTACTCACATTAGTTCGAGAGAATTACGTATGGGGGTTGAGCAATGAGCATGGAACATGTAGTTCCTTTAACAAGTCCACTGTCCATTGTCTAGGAGACTTCAGCGAGGCTCACAAAACAGTTTTTTTTTGTAAATTCAACATTTCTAATGGAAATATCGGGATAAAAAGTGACTGCCATAGAGAAACGTATTTCTCAACAGGGTAGCTCCAAAAATATGAGTTCAAACATCAATACAAATAAAACACTCTTTGTATCGTCAAGATAGATTAATTAGGCCACCCGGAGCGGGTACAACGCGGGTGGTGCTAGCACAAGACAGTATAGCGTGTAGTATACCAGTAACGAAGAGCGTGTGGTGCCGCCCGACGGCGGCGTGGATGATGTTGAGCCCGCGCAGCGCCGGCACCGCCTCGGGCACGCTGCGCGTCACCGTGTCGCCGAACCCGAGCTGCCCCGACGTGTTACGACCTGAAATACGTAACATTATACACTGAGTCTTCTATGACCACCGTTCCTATTAAGGTACCGAAACGTCACATAAAAATGTAAAATAATAGCGAAGTGTTCCGTCAACGTAGTTGCAATTCAAAGTTCAAATTCAAACCAGTAACATAGTTATATTATGTAGTTCTTACATATTATTTACTATGTTAACTTGTAATATTTACTTACTTATGTAGTGTGCAAGACTTGTTATGAACAAGAAACACGGGACTAACAAATGATAGCTAGTTAGCGCGGGAACGAATAGCAGTTGTCGTCGCAATCGGCGTGGAAAGCAAGACCATCTCCAACGAATAGTCCTTATTTACATCCTTAATTGATCAAAGAAATACACCTCCGAGGTGACGACAACAATCATTCAATTTTGATTGTTGGCTTTGTTGTTGACAGCTTCTGCTAACTTTATTACTTATTTCTAAAACGGACAATTACGTGCTTGCAGATTACATGTTTTCTGCTGACTTTCGTCACGGTAATACTATCCTACAGTAGTCCAACTCGGCTGTGACCTTGAGTTAGATACCTACAGCCGCGCGGTACGTAGACATGCGCTAGGGCTGCCACCCGCTAGTATTTTAACCGATTCAGTGCGGATGGCACCGCAGAGGCGCCATTGAATGTTATAAGTTACTGGCGTGTGGCACCCGACAGGTGCCAAAATGTTATACCTTTACAACTCGGTTTAAATGTTGTTTTCCAGACGTTTTCCCTAAATAAAAGTGTCTTATTTCGGCTTGTACTGTATGCCTACAGTGTTCGTTTGTTAATTTTGCGTGTAATAGCAAACTTCAGGGGTAGTAAACCTTTTCAAGAGAAATATGAATTAGCTACTTACAGTAAACATCACACAACAACACAGAAGAGATTGTGTATTTTATGGCATTATGTAGAGTTGTCGTAAATCTTAATTAGAAAAAAGAAGCTTGGTTTAGACGAGTACCTACTAGTGATATGTAAAATAATACCAATTAATTATTTATCACGTCTTAGTAGGACCAGTTATGTTGGTGAGGACGCGGGACGCAGTTGTCAATTTAGGTTTGTCACAAAATGTTTATGACTTCTGATAAAACTAAGTTACATACCTTCCATATCCATTAATACACGATTCATTCACTTTTAATCACACAAAATCAATAAATCGACCGCATACGATCAATTTCGGATGGCAACTAAACTACAAACACGTAGAAATAAAAAGAAAACACGATAAGTATTATTCCTGGCGGATGGCGCCCCAGAGGTGCCATCATAGTTCCTGGCGTTGGGCGCCTCTGAGGTGCCACGAAAATTTTGTTAGCCGTCAGGCATAGAAGTTTGCTAAAATGGCCTCCGCATTGAATCGGTTAATTATATTTGCCTACTTTGTGTTTCCATTTAGTTTTGTGATTGTAAATATTTTTTTTTATGTAAAGAATTAAAATACTTAAAATTGAATAGGAAGTTTTCAATAAAAATGGGTGATGATTTGTGAATGGTAAATTTAATTAAAAAAACATGTTTATAATTGAGTAACAAAACAAATTTATAAATTTGCGACCGAAAATATCTCTGGATGCGTTATTGACGAATTCATACAACCAAACACGGCACAATATATTCTATTCGAACTAAACGTCATAATTAAATATGTAGTGTAGGTAAAAAAAATTAAAAATCAACACACCGCCCGTACGTCACTGCGGCACAGTCGCGACTGCCGTACCAGGATTGTACCACGGTCGAAGCGCGTAGGTATAACTCGCGTTTCGGCCGTTGATATGGAGTTAAACTACTGTAGGATAGTATTAGCGTGCTTTCGTCGCTTTATATTTGATTAAACCTAGTATAAGTCGGTCCATGATTAATTATAGACACGATAGCCAGATTTTATCTGCTTAAGTCCATATAGTTCTACTCAGCGCAGTAGCATCTAATACACAACTACTCGTATTACGTTCAAGGTATAATTACCGAAGGTGTACGCCTCCCCGTCCTCGGAGACCAGCACCGAGTGGCCCGCGGTGCACCCGCTGGCGATGAACCGGTACTGCAACCGACACATACGGGGTTACTGCCTCGTGCATATGGGGCAATAATCTTATATTAAAGGAAAGATAGAATAGCAACATGGTGAAAACGTAGTTGCTAGAACTCGTTATCATGGACATGTCGTTCAATTACTGTGGATGAATGGTTCCGATATCGGCATGCAATCCAACACAAAAATAATTGTTCTAATCTGGCTGGTAATTCTAAAGATTAGTATTAAAACAAAGAAACTGCTCTGATTTATAATAGTAGTAGAGATTTTATTAATTAGCCTGCCAAACAATAATTACAACAACACTCAAATTAATATAATACTAAAACATAAATCATGTTGCAACATTTACAATAAAATATGCTTCAGCATTAAATATGTCGCAAGATTATTTTTAAAAAGGTGCAAGCAGCGAAGTCAATAAATAATTTGTGTTCGCCATGCGTTCTACTAAGTTTTGACTCATAATATCCCACTAGTGGGCTAAAGCCCCTTATCCCACTGAAGTTATCAGAAAAGTAACTGGTCATAATAGACAAGAATACAATTTTGTTCATGGGGAAATCAATGATTTTCAATGAAAATTTTGAAAAATTAACAATACTTTAACGCAAATGCGCAATTTATTCAAATGTTACTCTCCTTACTCACTGAGGCTTAATTAAAATAGATTCAGTACTTATTGAAACACAACAAACAACTTTTTCCTCACCCACGGTTGGTCTAACCACTAAACTTGAATCCAAATCGGTCCAGTAGTGAATCCAAGCAAAGCACAAAATATAACACAATCGCCACAGTGTAATAACGTCGCCAAGCAGAAATAACATTCACAAAGCTCGCTAATAGGAATCATATAATAACAATGCATTCTTTAGCTCCAATACTACAGACAAGCATACACAGACACTTCAAACTGACATCACTCCTTTTACGACAGTGTTGAAGACATTTATTATGTCTTGTTCAAATTGTTTTAATTGAGCAAGACATAATAAATGTCACATTTATACAATGACTAGCAACACTCCGCGGCGTGGCCGTTCCCGTAACAGTTCAGGGATAGAAGGAAATGTTTTTTTCAATCTCTATATCCCTTCAAATCGGTTCAGTAGTTGGCCGTGAAAGCTTAACAAACCAACACACAATCATTTATAAAATTAGTACGAAGCTACATAGTAGGTAAATTAGTTGAGTAGTTTCTCCAAGACCATTTTTTATAATTTGATTTCATTGAACTCGTTATACCTTTTCATCCGCAACAATCCGTAATGCTTCCAACCCATCCCCGCCGGAATTTCAGTGTTAAATCCCTCTCAACATTTATAACATAAGAAGCAGTTAAAAAAAAGAGTTACATGCTATCTATTATCATAATCGCACTTTTCAATACCTAAATAGATAAAATATAAAATAACTAAAAGGGCTTTCTTTGGGGAATATCGGGATAAAAGGATCCTATGCGTCATTCTGATGTTTTTTGTCGTAAAGTTGAATTATACTCCGTTCAGTAGTATTTAGGTGAAAGAGTGACATACATATCCTTAATATACACTTAATACATCCTCGCAAACTTTCGCATCTTTAGAATTAGTAGGATATCCAAATTGGCTCACAAGTCGAAGAATGATGTAACTTATCTTTAGAGAAAAGTTTCATACACCGGGTGGTTCTGGTACAGGAGTTGAGCAAGCAATTACCATCAGCATACAACATACAGCTACACAATGCTCAGGCAAAAACCATGAGAAAAAATACTACTACTCGTACTACAACTACCTACTTTACTGCAATCATACTTTAGCATAACTGTGCATCAAAGAGATCCTTATGATATATATAAATGAAGTATAAAGTACCTCAGTACATGTTAAGTATATCTATCTCCCATCTATCAACCACACATTAACAAACTAAAGATGCTTTACCACCAGACACCATATCATAAGTTTGGTGTCATATCCACATTATGTTGTAAATACAGTCAAGATGCCTTCAATTCTTGTATGTGTCAAGGCATTTTTACCCAAACTTACGAAAAATAGGTAATGTAGTAAGTTACCCGTCGGTTGGTGAACTTGTGGAAGGTGTACAGGTTGGGGTGCGAGCGCTTGGTGGGGTTGTTCTCGCGGCGCGCCACCAGGTCCCACGACACCATGCCCGCGATCAGCAGCACGCCGGGCGGCTTGTAGAATGTCTTCAGCAACTCCTGGGATACGACAGTATCTCTTTGTAGTTACGTTTTTAAGCAAAAGACTTCTATCTTTGATATATGTTTAAAGATTTATTATGGAATTAGGTGAAAATATCTTCTGACATATTAATAACTAGGGGCGCCCGCGGTTTTACCCGCGTTACATCTGTTTCCATGTGAATTTCAAAATAAAAAGTAGCATAGCTTACCCTTAATTTTAAGTTCGTGGTTTTATATTTTTAGTGTTTTTTCAAGACATAATCTTGCTTGGGTAAAACTCTCTAAATAATGTAAAATTAATAAAAATTCTCTATTCCAATTTATATTCAGATCCACTTCAATAGCTTTTGTGAGAAAGAGGAACTAATATCCATACATTATACATCCTCGCAAACTTTTACATTCATAGTATAAAAATAATAGGATATACTAACTAGGATTGCTTAAAATAAAGCATACTTAAAACATTATGAATTTCTATTTTTATTTTGTGACGTGACAGGTGAACTGTTGTGATGTCTACTAAAGTGCTTAACATTACTTAGGCTAACTGAAACTTTATCGAAGTACAATTATAATTTTAGTTAAATAAGAACTCACTTCCGGTAGCTTGGTGAGCGGTTCATCAGGCAGCGGTGAGGGGGTCCTCTGGCCGTCCTGCGGCTGCTGCTGCGGGTCCGACATGGAGGACTCGCTGTCCTCGTCCTCTGACACTACCTTCTTGGGCTTCCTTTTCACCGGCTTCTTGCCCACTCCCCCAAGGCGACCACGACTGTTGTTTGGCATTATTGCTTTCTGAAACCAAAATAATTACAAATTAAAGACACAGTTTAGAGGAACCTGAACTTAGCACAGGGGAAATGATGCACAATATAATGATGAATCTGAATACATACAAATAATATTCTTTAGATAATATGTAAGTAAGTTAAAACTTTAACTAAGTATGGCAATGTGACAAATGAGTGCCTACTCGGCTCAGTCAAATGGCACCGATATATGTAAATAGAATTAGATTTAATATTATTGACAATAATTCTTGCTTTTACCTTTGACTGAAAATATTAAAATAATACCATTTGTAGTCACTTCAATTGGGAATAGAGACCCGTTATGTTTGTTAGGTTTACATAACAGGGACGTATGTATGTTTGTAATTAATATAGTCACATCATTACACTGAAAATGAGTTCAAATGAAGGCCAAAGTATAAACACTCATATTATGCATAGTCACAGTAACATTACACCTCATACATGGTATCATTATGTGTGAGGCTTCAAAGAGAATTATCAAATCAATCTGAAAATTGATTTTAACTTGAGCTATAAGTATAATATTATGTATTATTTTAAAAGCTGAATGTATCTATTATTATTTCCAAACAATCACAACATAGTATAAAACAAAGTCGCTTTCCGCTGTCTGTCCCCATTGCATGCTTATATCTTAAAAACTACGCAACGGATAATGATGCGTTTTTTTAAATAGATAGAGTGATTCAAGAGGAAGGTTTATTTGTATAAAAATTCCCGAAATTCCCACGGGAACAGGCACAACGCGGGTCTAAAACCGCGGGGCACTGCCAGTATAAAATAAAATATAAAGCAAAACTTTCCTACACTGAGTAGGTACATAAATAATTCTGAATGCAAAATGAACCAAGTGACTGATCCATAATGCGTAGATACATAAATAATTCTGAATGCAAAATGAACCAAGTGACTGATCCGTAATGCGTAGGTACATAAATAAAAAGAAACTCGCTCGAAGGTAAGTACATGCAAGTGCCGCTACTGCCGCTGAGTAACTAGTATAGTACCTACTTAGATGAAAAACCGTTAGATGATTATCAAACTCACAAAATATACACCAACCAATCCAATGTTTATTGTAATTATTTGTTCACAACATATTCAATAAAGACACTAATGTATTTTGATCCAGTTGAGCGAATCGTAAACTCAGGAATACCAAGCAGCCGACATCGACACGTGCAAACAGTTAACTAAAAGTATTAAAACACCTTAAATGTGCCATAAATAATTAATAATTGACCGTAATTATCATAAAACAACATTAAAATGCACTTACCGATACTTAAAATGCTATAAAAACTATTTAGAAAATAAAGATGGACACAGCGACAGTCGACACAACACAAAACAAGCTTTGGCGAAGAGAGGTGTAATAATGACAAGCCAAGCAAGCAAGTCAACTCAACTCAATAGGAAGGGAGGAATAACGCGAAAAAATAAAGCTGAAAGCATGTCATTTTTTGGATGCTAATAAAATATTATTAAATAATCTGGCAACATTTAATGTTGCCAGAAGTAGCGAATACAGCTGTGTTACGAGAAGCGTACACATATGGCTATCTCTGTCTTCAAGCAGCGTTCCGTTGAACGTTAGACAGAGATGCAATATAATTGTGACAGAATTTAACATGAACCGATTCAACCGATTGCATGGATAGGTACTTAATCTGTCTAGTAGTGTATTGTTTTGTATACCTTTTACTGAATTGATTAATGAAATATAAATTTATAACTCTATATAGCTACATTTAATGAGATCCCTAATTAACTTTAACTAGCAAATATAATTACTTTTCCAGCAGTGCTAATTATTCGTAACCACTATGAAAATAGTTTGATCAATGAACAAAAAATGTGAAAGGTTAAAGAGTGGATTAAATTTTTTTTTTAATGTCTATAGTTATAAATGTATGATCTAACTATTGTTCATAACTATTTACTTTGAATTAAAATAAATATTGATTATAATAAGTCTAATAAAATGGCAATATTATTACACTCTGTATTATTATAATGGACGAGTCGCGGGAACTTTTAAAATTCAATATCTGATGTATGTATGTTAGGTAAACGCCTGTGTATATTATACTCGTTATTCCAATACTGCAATGAATTAGCAAGGCAGATATTTTGACACTCCTTGATTTCTACTTTACCTCAGACTTTATTCAATTATTCAGCAATTCAGTCAGGTTAAACATGAATACAAATGCGGCGAAACACCACACGACACGACGAAAGAGAATATGTACCTATTAATATGGTATTATTATGCTTCAGGACGTGTTCAGGACCCAGATCTAAATCTAGAGGCACTTCGAAACTTTGAAACGTTTTTAGCTTTCGTATACACCTAAAAATATGTAACTAAACTAAAGTATAACTAAAAAAGGGTATGTTTACTAACTAGCAGCGCCCCGCGTTTTTACCCACGTTGTGCCCGTTGTCTTAGGAATTTCGGGATGAAAAATTGCCCTTAACCTTCCCGTTGAACGTGGCTATCCATTACAAAAAGGATTATTCGAATTGATTGGTAGTTTCTGACATTAGCGCGTTCAAACAAACATCTCTGCAGCTTAAAAAAATAAGTATAGATGTACAGAATTGACCTCTCTACAGTTTTATTATAAGTATAGATGAAGATATAGATATAGATAGATATATAAGTACATATTATTGAGTACTTTTTTGTAGATCTTTTGAAGACGAGGAAGTTTGATCTTTGGAATGCATACTTTTGGTGTATGATCACGTATGCGAGGATAAGAGCTCGGAAGCGCATTTTCATGAGACTTGCTTCAAATGTATCGTCACTGCTCAGCTCCTATGTGTCATAGCGTTATTTTATATAGCCTATATAACCTGCCCAGGAGTATGGACTACAATCTTACCAAGTTTGGTTAAAATCCCTTCAGTATTTTTTGACCCCTGCGTGCATATACAGACAGACAGACAGACAACCATCCTCCAATATTAATGTTGAATATATATTCAATTCAATGTACAGTTTTATTATAAGTAAAGTATATAATAGACTAGCAGCGCCCCGCGGTTTTACCCGCGTTGTGCCCGTTCCCGTGGGAATTTCGGGATAAAATGTAGCCTATAGCCTTCCTCGATAAATAGACTATCTAACAGTGAAAGAATTATTCAAATCGGTTCAGTAGTTTCTGAGATTAGCGCGTTTAAACAAACAAACAAACAAACAAACAAACAAACAAAACAAACTCTTCAGCTTTATAATATTAGTATAGATATCGATGGTTAGCGGGTCAAAATTGTTGTATGCACAATCCGCGTGAAGGACTCCGACAGGGAAGCTAGACTTCTTGAGCAGCTCTTGGAAGGTAAATAAATAAACTAGTAGTTGCATGTTAGTGTTTATTCCATCAAAAGAGAGTATCGGTTCTGAGGGTAGCCCGGTCGAGCGCGTGGTTGAGTCGCTCAATGTGCCGCAGCTCGCGCACGACCACGCGCACATGCGAGTCGCGTAGCGCGCGCACACAGCCCGTCCACTCCCGCCCATCCAGCCCTGCACACATCACACAGCGCGCATTGTCGTACCCTATGATAACTATCTACCGCTACCGCTACCGCTCCCGCTCCGGGGTGTCGGGCCCAGGGTCAAAGTGTCAACCCTTCATATCCAAGCGCTAAGATGTCTACAAGTCGACGTCCAAATACTCGCTCTTGCTTCTATTTCTACTGATATTCAGAATATCACATTATGTCATTATACCTTTAATAATGTTGACTAGTGTTGTTTACCTATAGGTATATCATTTGGCTGGACATTAACATTATAACTCTTGGATTTTTCAACTGTTGGTACTTATTATACTATACTAGTTAATTGACTATTGGTCTATAGCATATAGCCATTTAATATGTATGAATAACTTCTTGGACATTTTAACACTCTTACCAATGGCTTCTGATCCAAGTCAGCAAAGTAAGTAGGTAATATTACCTTTAAAGTCGCCATAGTAATTGCTATTGAACCTTTAAATAAAATGCTCATGTTAGTAGTCGTCCTTGAGAAGTTCCCATGGTCGGAACTTGTGAAAAGACGACTAGAGAATGAGGTGGAGGGTATCTTACGTGGGCACCTGCACGCCCACGTGCTGCGGGCGGCGGCGGCGGAGCGCACCTACCGGCGTCGGCACTGGCTTCGAGATGGTGGTGAACGAGCACGAGTCCGAGCTCTGCGGACACACAAGTAACATACTTCGTTCAACCCACGGTCAGTGAAATGATCTAAATATTGTATGACAAAGATTTCCAGGATCGAATTTAATTTGAATTCGAAAATCGAGAACAAATGCGGATCGTATCGTGAGTAGGAACAGTGTAAACTTACACTTTATTACAATATGCGAAGTGGTCTCTATGTCTATAAAAGAAGTACATATTCTTTTTTAGATTTCCCAGTGATATTGGATCTCACCTGGGGATCGCGCGCCGGCGAGGTGTTTGGGGCGTAGCAGCGCGCCTTCAGCTGCAGCGGCCGTGGCGGCGGCCGCGGGCTGAAGAACGCTGCCGCCGGCTCGCCCCTGACCGATACCGAATACTTGTTAACGCCAATTATTAGGAGTAGGAACATCATCATCAAATCAAATTTCATGTTTCTCATCCGAGTGACAAAATGATACCAACAGACAACAGTGCGAAGAAAGATGCACGCCGAAATAAAGGAATTCGTGTTTGTTTTTGTCTTATCTGATGAATCTTTGTACGCAGTGCGGAGAACGTCCCAGCGTGGAATGTGCGGGGAGGATTAAGGAAACCATCGGGGGAGGGGTCAGCTATAAAATCTACTATTTTTAATAAACTTATACTATTATTAGACGCATCTGAACATAATACCACTTACACATCGGCAGTAAAGCAATCGAACGCCGGCGTGAACTCCAGCAGCGGCGGCGTCGGCGGCGACGGCGGAAACGGCGCTTTCCACCTGGGGACACACGCTCTCAGTCATCAACTATTAGGCTTACTGGGCAAACGCCTCTCATCTCACTGAAAGTGTCAATACTCGTTATCACCACGCTTGCTTAATGCTGGTACCAGTTCCTTCCTAACTATAACTAATTTGTTTGATCTCTTACCTCTCAGGCAGAGATTGGCGTCGCGCAAGTTTTGATGTTGCAGAACTCACGGTGCCTGGCAAAAAGATCATTTACAGAAAAGAACAATACTGCAAAGTATGAAAGTTTATTTTGAAAGGTTTTGATGGTGAATGTTTCATACCTACTGTGGGCAGTGGGTGTTTATCCACGGGCAAGGAGCATGTGGTGATGTTACAAGCCTGGGGCCGCGGCAGACAGAGGCGGCGCGACCTTTGGAGGCGGGTCGGCTGCGAGGCGTCGAACAGCGGCGTAGGCGCTGGCGCCGGGAGCGGCAACCATCTGCATGTAAACCAAGCTCAGATTTTAGGGGGACTTGTCAAGGTCCCTCTTAACTCGCTATGAATACCTGATAGACCTAGAGCCCGTGAACCCCAGACCTTCGTTATTTTAAAAAAGCTGAAAGTTTGTCAGCGCATGCTCCCAACACAGGTAAGAACGATGGACTATTATGAAGTTTGGGTTACAGTGGCTTTGGCAGGTAAACGGTACTAAAGGTCAATGGTCGAAAACACTAAGTTGGCCATCGATTTCGATATCACCGTCAAAGGGTGACTTGTACAACTTGTCAAGAGCTTTCAAATGACATGGGTCATGTCACTGTTGAGCATTAGGATCAGCGTCCATAGCATAGGTCAACTCCAATCTTCAATGGTCGAAAACACCAATAGTCCATCGAAAAGTTACATTTGGGGTTGCGTTTTTTAGAGGACGCAATTTTATTTTTTTGATGTGTAGGGGGGGTCAGTGTAAAGCTAAAAACAAGTTTGTGGGGTCGCCACCCTTGTCCCACGGCCGCCATCATGAAAATAAGGGTTGAAATGGTTTTTACGATATATCTCTTAAACTATTTATTTGATAAAAACATTTTTTTAACATTTTTGTTGCAAATTAAATTCTCTACAACTTTGGTCCAGTAACTTTTTGTCGTAGAACTATAAATAAAAAAGTTATAAGCGAAAATGTTCAGAAATTTTAAAAGTAAAAATAAAAGACATAAGGGACATTACAGCTGCTGCTGATCCTAATACCGATCTATCGAAGGTCGTAGTTCGATTAGGTGAGTTCCATTTGCTCATGTCGTTCATAGGTGCGATTGGATATATCATGTCTGGTAGTGGACTCGAGGATATCTTCAAATTAATTTATGCTGAGAACTGTGTACAGCACATAATGTCTGGACATGCTTATGGTAGGGCTGTACGTGCTCATTTGCTAGTGCATTTATCAGAAACAAAAATATTTATGGATTCAATAGAATTTACAGAAGAAGAACGAGATTTTCTGGATGATAATAGTACTATATAAATGAACACGTAGAGCCCTACCATAAGCATGTCCAGACATGTGCTGTACACAGTTCTCAGCATAAATTAATTTGAAGATATCCTCGAGTCCACTACCAGACATGATATATCCAATAGCATCTATGAACGACATGAGCAAATGGAACCCACCTAATCGAACTACGACCTTCGATAGATCGGTATTAGGATCAGCAGCAGCTGTAATGTCCCTTATGTCTTTTATTTTTACTTTTAAAATTTCTGAACATTTTCGCTTATAACTTTTTTATTTATAGTTCTACGACAAAAAGTTACTGGACCAAAGTTGTAGAGAATTTAATTTGCAACAAAAATGTTAAAAAAATGTTTTTATCAAATAAATAGTTTAAGAGATATATCGTAAAAACCATTTCAACCCTTATTTTCATGATGGCGGCCGTGGGACAAGGGTGGCGACCCCACAAACTTGTTTTTAGCTTTACACTGACCCCCCCTACACATCAAAAAAATAAAATTGCGTCCTCTAAAAAACGCAAGGTTAGGCCTAAAAAATGTAACATTTCGATGGACTACAAGTTGGCCGTCGATTTCGATGTCACCGTCAAAGGGTGACTTGTACAACTTGTCAAGAGCTTTCAAATGACATAGGTCATGTCACTGTTGAGAATTTGGATCAGCGTCCATAGCATAGGTCAACTCCAATTTTCAATGGTCGAAAACACCAAGTTGGCGGTCGATTTCGATATCACCGTCAAAGGGTGACTTGTACAACTCTTCAAGAGCTTTCAAATGACATAATTATGTCATGTCACACAAATCACACTTTATTATTTGATGAATTTAGATCGGTATTTTACACACCTTTAGTACCGTTTACCTGCCAAAGCCACTGTAACCCAAACTTCATAATAGTCCATCGTTCTTACCTGTGTTGGGAGCATGCGCTGACAAACTTTCAGCTTTTATAAAATAACGAAGGTCTGGGGTTCACGGGCTCTTAGTCCATGAGCGCCTGACCACGACTCAATGGTTCCCTATAATAGCGCCGGGTTGCCAAAGAGAGCTTTAGGGCGACCTCGTCTTCTTCGAAAGCGAGCGGTGACAGTCAACCAAGGATACGAAAGTTTGGATATGTTCGGAAGATACCTTAGTTACGCTATATGAGAAAATAGATTAAAAGGGCTTTGATAATATTGTTGCCAAGAAGGAAAGGTCTCTTCTCGCGCGGTTGATGCCAGAGCGAATAAGCTGCAGCTGCCTCACATCACATGGCGCAGGACGAGGCGAGCGCCGCGACGCGCTCAAGAGTCGCGTCAAGTGACTCGTCGGGAACTAACCCGGCAGCGGGCAATGACGACATTTCGGAGAGAGCTTGGACATTCGTGACGGACTTGGATTTTGCAGCCAGCCAGCGGTCAGTCCGCTCGTTACGCTGCTGCCTGCCGGCCTATAACCAACGCAACGGAATCAAACTATGACCACCATATAAATAAACATTACCCAAATTACGACTCCTATAATTTTGCCCTTACCACGCCTGAACAAATGTTAAGAAAGACTAACGTAGAGTAATCTATGCCAGATCTATGCCAAAGAGAATATACTCGAGTAAAGGCGGGTATAGACAGGGTCAGTAACTGAGTTCGATTCCGGACAAGTCAGCGCTGACCCGAAAAATACCCAATGTTAACAGATTTGAAGACGGTACAGCGGCGTAAAGTCAGCGCTGACTTCAATATTCCCAGACGAATATTTTGAAGTCAGTCGGCGCCCCCCGCCACTCGCGCCCTCCCGCGACAGTGGTAAAAACCCCGAGTAAATGGGGAAGTTAGCGCTGGGTCAGCAACTGTCGCTGAGTTGTAGGTTGACGTCGCGTTGCGTAGACGAAGACGTAAAGTCAGCGCTGACTTCCCGCCGCCTGTACTGACTACTTATAATCAGTTCACATTTGGTATTTTTCGGGTCAGCGCTGACTTGGCTCGAAATCGAAGTATGACCTTGTGAAACCCGCCTTAAATCTATGCATACCAAAGAAGAACACATTTGAAATGAAATAGACAAAACGTTGTTCAGAGAAAATATAAAAAAAATGTGGCCAAGGCATAGACGGAGGAATCCGTTCTGTCCGTGCGGCTTGTGGTGCCGCTCTGTGAGTAAGCCTGGCGCATACGTGCGGAATCTGAATTCGATTTTGGCATTCGTTTTCCGCGTGCGGAATTCCGTGGACCTAGCGCAGATGTTCGTTTTTTTTTGCATTAGGCGACGGTTACACGTAAAGTATTTACTGTGATCCATCAGTAAATAATGACGTATCGTGGTATTTATGTATGTCAGTATTTATTGATGGATTTCTAGATTTCTTGATTCTGTATTGATTATCCGTCGGATTATGATTTAAAAAGGTGTTACTATTGTCAGAATTTCTTCAAAGCAGGGTTCAGGCATTCGAAAATAATTCTCGTAATCATCCATTTCACCATGTAATTCAATTTCTGCCATTAAATTCAAATGTGTGTACCTTTCCCTTTGTTGTAACCAATTTTTTGCCCATCGCTTTCGCTTGGCCTTTTTATTTAAACTAAGTGCTAAAATAATAGCCACGCAACCTTTAATTTTCATCTCTGTGGCCATTTTAGACTTGTAAACAGCAGGAGACCGGACACAATACTGACGTAATAAATATTGAACGTGTAGGCTGGTGTATTAATCCATCAGTAAAAACTGTAATCCATCAATAAATACTGTATTGACGGATCACAGTAAATACTTTACGTGTAACCGTCGCCTTAGATTGTTTTTAATTCCGAACGGAAATTTCCGAACGTCTACAGCGGTACATAGCCAATGCTGCCTTCCGCATGACGTCAATAGGTTTTTTCCGTATGGTGATTCAGAACCACGATTCAGAACGCACGGGTCCACATTTGAAACGTACGTAAAAATAACGAAAGTGTGCGTCAGTCAATGCATTTTCTATAGATTTGATATATTCAGGTCTCCGAATTCGATTTCCGCATTCTGCACGTATGCGGCCAGGCTAAAACATCCCATGGTGATCCCAAACCAGATTTATTATTGAAAAGTACCTACATGCTAACTTCGATCCAGTAATTGAAATTCGCGAGCAATTAATGTGATATTAGTGCAAGTACAAACCCTTACTGATCGGTACATTAAGCGCACATAAGTAGATTGGTTTCCGTTTCACCGACGCGCGACGTGTTACAAACCGCTAATGGACACGCTGCGCGCTGTTTCAATCTCATAGGATCTATTTACGGCATTTACTTATTACAAATGAGTGTTCTTATTTCTTAGAATCTTACAATGGCAGGAAAGTAGAAAGCTTTGAGTCCTCGTTCGGCATCGCAAACGACAGTTGTTCTGCGTCTGGGGACGTTGAATCTTATTTTGATTTGAGTTTCCAGATTGCCACAGGGTTGTCGCTGTCTCAAGGACGTGCTCAGGTCGAGCCCGCTGTGCCGGGAGTGAGTCCCGGGCTGGCCGCGATGGAACATAATTAGGTACCTATGTACATAGAGGAAATAATCACTACGTTTTAGTTGCCACTTGTAGCTACCGTCATAGAGGAAATAACACGGAAATAATCACTACGTTTGCCACCGTGCGTTACATATTTTTTGTCAATATGTCATAATAAAAAAGGCTTTATCATACGACTCATAGCATGAAGGTACATTAGTATAAAACAAGGAATATAATACTCTCTGCCGAGAGAAGAACTGTAACTCTATAGTAAAAAAAAGCAACCATAGCGTTACACATCTACACTACTAGCGCCATTGCGGAATAGCAAGAAACAAATTTGCGAGGGAATATTCGAAATTTACAGTAGAATATTGTACCATAAAATAAATATGGCATTAAGAGGATTGTTATTTGTATGAAGTAATACGTTAATAATAATTATTATTGTATTACTTCATACAAATAATATCCTCTTCATGCTGAAGTTATAATGTAGTTTTATATTAAAACAACCAGTCAGTATTAGTTTAATCATTTATTTCTTATAATCCTCATTTTCCTTTCCATGGCTTTTCTTTTCTCTTCTTCTTCCAATTCTCTGTTTTTTAATATAATATATCTTTTAATACATATAAAAAAGGTGCTGGTTTTAATATGATTTATATTAATTTCTAAATGATTATTACATTTATTTAGAAAAGAAAAATCAACACAATCTAAAGCAGCCATTATATTTTTTTTTATTTGATTTTGCCAGGCATCCGTTTTAAAGTAATTATTTACTATTGTAGCCATTGTTTCCACACATAGGACCACATTTTTATTAACATAACTTAAGGAGTTATTTGTTGTTTCATATTCTTTGAAACTTGTGAATGTGTGGAAGATTTCATGTGTTTCTGCCAAAAATGCGTTTTGGAAATTTAGACAATTTTTGTGCCTTAGTTTTTTAAAAATAAAACCACACACATACCCACAAGCTTGACTTTCAGGAGTCACCAGTTCGACTGTCTCAACTGCATTAGCTAATAACGTCTCCATCTCATTGGCATCAAATTCAGCAGTATCAAAATTTTTAATAGGTATGTCCACAGTTAAAAAAATCGAAAAATTATTGGATAAAATGGCGGAGTCATCTTCACAATTTTTTTTTTGTCTAGATTGTCGTAAATTTGTAATAATTGCTGTTTTCACACCTGCTACAAATTGCTGAATTGTCGGATTATTATTTGACCCACAATTATACCTAATGCAGCCGAAACAATTTTCTAAGGGATCCTGATTTAGGCGACGCGTCGAAAGACTCTTAATGTCTATAGCCAGCAAGTTTTTCCATAGCCTTTCAATGGCATTCATCGTGTGAATCCATCCTTCTTGAGACGGAGGATTTGATTTACTCCCAAGGTATTTCATGGATGATATAAACTTTCTCATCTCTCCAAAGAGTGCTATATGAGGGCTCCGTGCAGTCAGGTTTGTGGAATACTTTTTTCCTCTGCGTAGGTCTGGGCTGTCAGCATTAACGGCATCAAACAGCTGGTCAAACTTTTGGACGAATGTTGCCGTCGCATGGGCTTCAGTTGGTAGTTCATCTGCAAAAAATATTTTAAACATTTAGTCATACTAACAATAAAGACATAAGCTTTGGGGTATTTAGTTCTTAGTAGGTTCATCATTAGCATACATCTCTATTATTTCAGAGTGAAGTTTAGGAAAGGATGAAGTTAAAGCATGGTGAAAACTAAAATACTTACCTCTTCATTGTCAGTTGATTTAGATGGCCGTATTGACAATATATTTGTTGGCTTAACCAAAATGGGTGCTACCGGGATGTTTCCAATTTCTGAAAATGGTACTCTTGACTTTGGCAGTCCTGCTACACTTGACTGTGATACATTCTGAAAATAATGGTTATTATAATTAAAAATGCAAATGTGTTAATAGTGAATACTACAATTAAATAAATTACTAATGGCATACCTCATTAAATACATTGGTTTTATCATTTGGTATTTCAGTTAATTCAGGCACAGCAAATTTACTCAATTTTTTTCGTTCATTGTCATAAAATTGAGACGAATGAAAGTGTCTTCCACATAAAACTTTATTAGTTATGTGGAGCGAGTATAATGGTTCTCTAGAACTCCAGTCATCATTCGGCCAACAATATTTAGCCCAAGCATGAGCCCTGGAAATAAAAATTTAATCATCAAACAACAGAATTACAAACTTACAAATTATAAAGTAAATAAAACGAGTTATTAAGTAGTTAAACAGGTGTTTACAGTGGACGCTAAGATACGCTTAGCTGCGAGAAATGGGACACTAAAATTATAAATATTCTGCCTTTATTCACTTACCTACTTCGTGATATTATCTTTTCCTGGATTTGGAAACCTATGATAGGTTACCGACATATCTTCAGCGCGTGTTCTACCACACTTTGCACATTTTCTATTATTGTTGACAGACATTGTTCACAATTTACACACAAAATCAAAACATACTTTCATCAATATCAAAACATAATTTGAAAGAAACTGTAATGGCGGATGGCCGCCGGCCGGCGGCGGCAAGTCATGACAGTGTGGCCAGTCACCCAATGTTTTAATTTTTGACGTCTCATCTTATTTTTTAAAGTGGTATACATTAGCAACAAATACATAGAAAAGATCGATGTGTGCAACCGCAAAAACACAATTAAGAAAGACAACAGACCCTGGTATAAAATGAATATAAATTTTGTAAACAAATGTGATACCAGTGCACAAAACCTGCACGAAAATCGTGCAGTTGTTAATTTCACGATTTCACGGTATTTATTAATCTTATAAAAATAAGGGAATAGCTATAGTTATTCAAACGATTATGCAGTATTGACTTATAAACGATTGTTACTCTAAAGAAAATTAAAATTATCAAAAGCTTTTTTTGTGCAGTTTATTTATGTATACTTGGATCACTACAGAGACGCAGAACATTTTTTAGAGTCACCCTTTTAATTTTATGGTGGTTCGTATTTCGAACTCCAAAAAAAGCGCTAAGTACACTACCTCATAGGTGGCGTGGAAACGTGTGCATTATTATGCACACGTTGGTCATAATTGACCATTACAACTTTTACAACTTTTTAAATCGTTATATCTCAAAAAGAGTGGCTCGTGGGAAAAAAAGTATGAATACATTTTTTGTAGATAATTTTACTATCAACAATGTTGTCTCAGGTATTTTTATGATAAAACATACCGTTTTGCTGAAAATCGTGAAAAACTCATTTTTTAAATCTCTTTCGTTTTAATTCACTGATAGTTTTATTATAAAATGTGAATTACTCAGATGCAGAACCTTAACTGAATATCTCTTCGGATAGTGAATAAATGTATGTAATGAACTTGCAATGTTTTTAATGTCCTAATTTCGAATAAAATATGTTTTCTTGTTGTACTAAATAATAAAAACAAGCCTTAAAAGTTCATACAGAAATATTTAATATTTTTTATAATTTTATAATATATTATTATTTTTAAATGAAATTACCCGAAGGTTCGACACATCTGACCTTCGTTTAATTTAACATTGACAGTGACAAAATCTTGACATAACTTTTTTTACAAAAAATATCTGGGATTTTGGTACAGATTTATATTAAATCCATGGTAAGGACGCATGTGTTTCTTGCAGCATTTTTTTGTACGCCATTATTTCTATTCCCCAACATGTATACTATTCCTGTGTTAGTTTTTATTTGTATCTAAGACCGTAAAAAATAACTTCAGGTTTCAGGGGCAGGCAGTATCTTCTTAGTTTTAACTTCCGGGGCACTATCGTGGTTTTTGTCTCTCTTCAATTCTTGCATGAGAACCTTAAAATTGCTTGCAGCGGAGAAAATCCTGAGCAAGCTGGATTCCGAACAGGTAAATGCTGCACCAGCCAAACCCTCGCTATAACTCAGCACATAGAAGATGGGTTTGAACGCCAGCAAATTACCGGTGTCGTCTTCGAGGACCTATTCGCTACTTACATAAAGCGACTTCTGGCTAAAGTTTATGAGATCACCAATAACTTGTGATTTGTTCTTATCCTACGGGAAATTCTATGCAACTGCCGCTTCCAGGTACAACGCTATGGCTCTAAAAACCGTTGGAGAGGTTAGAAAAACGGCCTACCCCAAGGCAGCATTTTCGCTCCAGCTCTCTTTAACATCTACACTATAGACCAACCCATCTTGCCATTTAGGTACTAAAAACTTCATTTGTGCCTATGACCTTGCGCTCGCTGCTCAATCGCCTCGCTTTGAAGACGCCTTTAAACAATGCTGACGGATAAGTAGCCTACGAAGTGGAGAAACTTGCTCAGGAAACCGACTCTAAACCCCAAATCCGTCTAAAAAATCGCAATAGCATGGCTCAAACGACAGATAGCACAAAATATCACCTCAAAGAAGTAAGGAAACGTCTCTGGAGCATGAATTGCCCCGTCAGAGTTGACACCAATGACTTACTTATATTGACACCATGGATTGACAACGAAGAATTGACACTGGTGGATGAAAACACCGAGTAGGTCGTCGATTTCAATCTCTATTATTCACTGACCTCTATTATTTACTCGTACACTGGACAGTCTGCAGTCATACTAATTTTGTGCCTATTTGAGTGTCGCCATTTTGGCGCTGTAGGCCCCTGTCAGTGCTGTAGGCAGATACGAAAGTCCATGGACTTTCGTATCTGCCTTCATCTGGAACTAAAATTAGTTGTGTCTTAAGTCGACTGTGACTAAAATTAATTTTGACGTTCACTGCAAGCAAAAAGGGGTAGGTACTATTTGCAACTTTTCAAGGATTCGACACTGTTACTATATGGTTATCAACTGTTACCTCATTGGCAGTGACCAGCTCCCATGGATTCAATATAAAGTCTTTGCAGTTGCATTTAGGTTCTTTATTTATTAAATACTGATGAAGTTATAACTTCCGTTTATATAAAACAAAGTAGGTGTGTATAGGATAGGGGAATGGAAATGCCGTAATGCCTCTTTATTGAACTGTATTGCGAACTGGTTGCCGAGGTACAGAGGTCACAAAATGATCTATTGTATTCGATGATAGTAGAGCATTTTGAAGAGTGCCCTTCGCGCATCTGAACTTTGCATCATTAGTTCCGACAGTTGGAATTAATTTCAATTCAACGAGGCAGGTCAATTGAGCGCCAGCGGTCTGGGCCGAGCTAGGTATTCGAGGAATCCAACCGCAGACCTAGACATAGGGTAGGGTCACTGTGTCACAATTATTATTAATTGATAGTCTGACTGAATGTAGAGTTTGTAGAGTTGTCAATTCTGAAAACCACTGCGAGGACGACAAGATAGAACAACCAAAATGAGTTTTGAAACTTCTACAGATTCAAACAGATTGTAGATCAACCAGACAAGTAGAACCCTTGAAGAAATCTCCTATAAAATGGATTTCCTTCTTCTTCGACTCCCAAACTCCCTTAAAACTTAACTCTTTTATAACTCATACATACCCATATCATCACCTACATCGATATAACTTTCATATTTTTCGCATTCACGGGATGTTATGTAAGTAGGTACAAAGAAAAAGTAATGCCAGCGGTATCGATCAACCCAGCGCTACAATGTATTAGAATATGTAAGGAACTTCAAAGTCACAGTTATCAAGTGTGCTAGACTTGAAGGGTCATGAATATGAACCATGACCTTTGTTAAACTATTTCTGAATTCAGCCCTCGATGTTGGGAGGCTGTTGAGTTCTCTTTCTGTCTGTGACCTTTCTGCTCTCAGAGGTCAAACTTATCATTATTACAACACCACAAACAAATTAATAAATAGTACGTTCTCAAAATACGCAATATTTCTATAATATGTTTATAAACGTCAAACAATTACGTAGTAGTTGATGAAGTATGCTCTGCCGTTCGGTGTGACCACCGCCGTCGGTGCGAGGTGAAGAGACCGATAACGTGTAGGATCCTAATGATTACAAATTACAAATAGAGTGATATGACGGGGTGCGCGCGCAGGCGGGTCGCTGCGCGGCGGCGGCGCGGCAGTCGCGCGGCGTCACCACGCGCGCACCTACCACTCGGCCCAGGTACTGTCCTCATACCTTTTGTTTACCTTACTACACTCTCACTAGTACTACACGCCACACTCCGCGAACGCTTCCAACCGAATGTCTTCTGTTGTGACTCCACACAAACTTAAAACTCCATTTATCCACTGAACACTACTCAGTCGCAACCTATATTTATCTAAATAATCGTTAGTAACCGCTTTTTATCGTGTAGTTATAAATAAACTGCTGTGTTTCGGAGTTTGCATTTGTAGTTATAATATATAAAAGTAGGGGTAGCGTCGGAGCGTTGGGGTAGGAGCCAGAAGAGCGCGCCGAGCGGCCGGGACGCGCCGCAGTGTTGTATAACCGCGGGCGACATGACGGCGGCGCGCTCCTTCCTACACCGATTTATTTTTAGTTTACAATAAGTGTACACTGTGGAGCATCAATGAGCGACTACTGAATTCGAAGGTCGGCGTTGCCTCGCGTTTACTAGACTCCCGAGATATCGTCCGCTGTAACTGGTCGCGCTAAAATAGCAGCGGGAACACCGACCCGACCACCGGAGTTATGTAATCCCAGCATACGAGTACATCGAGTGCGGTTACCTATAACGCACTCGATTGGCCAGAGGGTCTGTAGGTACCATTATCTAGCGGTGCGTAGGTGCACTACGCGAATATTTTTTCCTGTCTGATGCATTGTAAAGGGACGATTCTTGAGCGTTTATACATTATATAATTTATACAATGGATAAATCTGTTCCGTAGAACTCGAGGTCTTCAGGATCAATTGGTACAGAACGATTTGAAATAACTGGTTTGAATTGCTTTTGTATAGTGGCGTAAGTCATTGCAAGTAGTGTATGTTTCGGGTGAAGAATTAGTTGGTGTCTCGCGGGATCGGTGTGGTTGGTTAATGAAGGAGTAGCGTGGTCGTGTGGTCGCGTTGTGCGGGAGACGCGGGCTGGCTAGGCGCCCGCCTCAGTCGAGTCCCGCCGCTGGCTCCGCGCGCTCCACACTCCCGCTCAGTGAGTACCTTAGTTACCACCACCTTGTATAATGCACAAAAAAAACATTGATGCCGACTGCAGATAAATCACTCATTTCTCAATTAGAAGTTACTCGTACACAAGAAACTCAAAAGCTTACCATTCTCACATTTCAAAATAAAGTGTGTGTTTGAGTAAACGGGACTGAAACTATTCCCCTCTGCGATGACAATAGGTTTACATTAGAAACTAATTCACCAACATGTTTCCATTGGTAGTTTATGTCTGTCACTCATTTTCCCAGCGCTATATTTCCCTATATTCCCCTCGTTGATCGGCGGGTGTTTACACTGTTCCGTAAGCGAATTACAAGCTTTGTCTCGCGTTCTACGAACTTTTGTGCTGAGTTGTTTTGAAAAATAACTTCCTGACATTGTGTGCAGTCGTTGTTGACCCTTTCTCCAACTAAGTATATAGTTTGGAACACAGTGAATGAACAGAGTACTTACTTATGGGCGTTACACTGGACGTGTAGGCCATGCCTCGTGGTGCTTAATACTAATAGAGTTCACTTATGCCTTTAATATTTTAACATGATCTGTAGACAGTCATTCCTAATCTACTCTACTACATAACTCCAGATATTTGGTAAGACTCGCAGCGTGCTGCGCACATCGAACATCAGCTGGTTTTCTTTACGTTCTTAACTAAATTGAAGAGCATGGCTTGCAACGCGAAATAAACATATTATGTATGAAATGAAATAAGTATTAAGTATTTTGTATTAAGTCAGTGTTGTTACTAGGTAGGGTGTGTCGTGGTTGCAGAGAGCAGTGGCCTGTGAGATGTCTGGGGACGAGGGTGAGGCGGTGCCGCTGGGGCAGCTGGCCGCGCCGCCAGCCTCCGCTGGCAACAACGACGCCTTCCCGCTCAAGTGAGTGCCCCCTGCAGCCCGGATCACCACCCATAACACAACGCCCTACGACACCGATGGCTATAATGTTTGACACGTTTCAGGGAGAACGGCACCGATGACGACTACGATCCGCACCAGCACCGGCAGCTGCCGAAGCCGACCAAGTAAGTGTATATAGGGGCTGTGGGCGTGTGGCGGTATCGCGGTGGAGCGGTGGTGTGAGATGTGTGTGTGTGTGGCAGCAACTGGGAGACGCTGGTGCACCTGCTCAAGTGCAGCCTGGGCACCGGCATCTTGGCGATGCCGCAGGCGTTCTCGAAGGCGGGGCTGGTGACGGGCGTGGTGGCGACGGTAGTGGTGGGCGCGCTGGTGACGCACTGCCTGCACGTACTGGTGGGCGCACAGTACGCGGCGTGCAAGCGGCGCCGCATACCTCTGCTGCCGTACCCTGAGGCCATGGCGGCGGCGCTGGAGGCGGGCCCGGTCTCGCTACGCAAGCTGGCACGCCCCGCCGCGCTCACCGTCGACGTCTTCCTCGTCGTCTACCAGCTCGGCATCTGCTGCGTCTACATCGTCTTCATCGCGGACAACATCAAGAAGGTTCTATACCATTTCTCCCGCAGCCCTCCCGCGTGACGGCCTCGTTCTTGAATCTCACGGGCATACTTTAATTGTCGAATGAAATCGGTGACTTCCTCGCGGGGTCCCGGCGCAACGGGCCCCGGGGGCCCCGTGCGTGCGCGCCCTACATCGCAGCACAATTGGTTTAAGTGGCGCGGTGGCGGTGCGGCGCGTCGCCCGCTAGCACTAATCATCTCTCACGAGACACGCCTGACGCAATCGCATACCTCACCAATTGTGCCCAACCGTCTGTTGCGCTTCCTTCAACTTCGCCACTACATAAATACTACTCTAACAATCATTGATATTAATGGAAGTTCTCTCGGACAATCATTTGACTAGGTATCATAGATACGAATGCCTATTCATTCCACAAGTTACTTATTAGCTAATTAGTAACTAGTAACGTGGAATTATTATTGTTTTCAATAAGCGTTGATTAAAACTGTCAATTTCAATTAAATATGGAATACGCTACAAAGGTAATTATAGCCCATCCATGTTACCAGGTTGGTCAAAGTTTGCGTACAGACACCAAATAAGTTTATTTCACCATTTATTTCGAGCTTATTTCAACCCACATTATATTTGAGTCTAACCCATGGGAGCGCCTCGTGACATTTGTACAGTTTTGAATTTTTCATACATTGCGTATCAATATCACATTGAATCTCTAATAAGGAAGCATTATCGAGTCGAGCCCGACCTACTGCATATCGTGCCTTCCGAAGTACGGTAGCGCTCATAAAGAAACGCCACTTTCGGCCCATCCCACCATCCGAGCCCATCCGAGCTGCACGAGCTGCTGTTTAGTATTCAAAATGAGCTATAATCGCTTAGTCAAAGTACGCCAAGAGCGCTACAACAACTAGCACAAGCGAGTAGTCGAGCTACACGACTAACTATATCAAGAACTAGCAGCGCCCCGCGGTTTTACGCGCGTTGTGCCCGTTCCCGTGGGAATTATAATAACCTTCCTCTTGAATCACTCTACCTATTACAAAAAACCGCATCAAAATCCGTTGCGTAATTATAAAGATTTAAGCACACAGACAAACAAACAGACAAAAATAGCGACTTTGTTTTATACTATGTAGTGATGTAGTGATGAATGAATTCCCTGTCTAAGAAAAATCATATTTTTTTAAATACTTAATATTACCGTCATTCCCAGCACTTACAATAATGCGCATAGTAAACTATGAGTTTTGCTTTATAAATACAGCCTTATTTGATTTTTGTATGCCGTGGGTAAGTTTTCCAGTGTCGTACGTGGGCCATCATTACCTTTGGTATTAACAGAATGCTTATAGTATGATGAGACCTATGAATGTAATTGTGCAGCTTTGCTTTTGGATGTTTACGGCGCTGAGTGAGGAGTGAGAGTTCGGTGAGGGTGCGTGTGTTGCAGATCGTCGACCCACACTACGAGATGGCGGTGGAGATCCACATGGCCATCATCCTGGTGCCGCTGATCGCGTTCAACCTAATCCCGAGCCTCAAGCTGCTGGCGCCGTTCTCGGCGCTGGCCAACGTGCTCACGTTCGTGGGGCTCGGCATCATCGTGTACTACCTGCTGTCGGAGGAGCGCTCGGCGGAGCCGCTCGACCTCTGGGGCTCGCCCTCCACCTTCCCGCTCTTCTTTGGGACCATCCTGTTCGCGCTCACCGCCGTCGGCGTGGTGAGTCTTGTGCCTTGGAACGTGTGCCACATGTAGTATCACTGGCCACATGTGTAGCATACAGTCCACCGAGTAACGCTCTCATCGCGTCCGTTGCAGGTGATAGCGCTGGAGAACAACATGAAGACGCCCAAGTCGTTCGGCACGCCGTGCGGCGTGCTTAACACGGGCATGTCACTGATCGTGGTACTGTACGTGTGCGTGGGCGCGCTGGGCTACGTGTTCTGCGTGTCCAAGTGCCGCGACTCCATCACGCTGGACCTGCCACAGGGCCCACTGGCCACCAGCGTGATCATCATGTTCGCGGTGGCCATCTTCATCAGCTATGGGCTGCACTGCTTCGTGCCCGTGGAGGTGGTGTGGTCGGGCTATGTGCGCCCGCGCCTGCTCGCCTCTTCCGCCGCGCCGAGAACCCTCAAGCTGGCCGAGTACGGCCTCAGGGTCTTCCTGTGCTTGCTCACGTGTATGTATATTTGATTCTACCAAGTTATTTCTAACTTTTCCCCGCAGTTTTACCCGCTTGTCTGTCTCCGTACTTGGGGTAAAATTACTTTAGCCAAAAACTTTGACTCGGACTACTACCATCGTTTCCTTTTCACCTTTTCCCTACAACTGTAATCCAGTAGGATCCACCATTTCGGTCCACCAGTGAATTTTTCATTTTCAATCCATACACATTTTCACTCCGATGCATCATTTTGGTGTGCAAGTCCAGTCTCACTGCAGTCACCTTTTCTTTGTTGCGTCGTATTACAGCATACCTACCTCAGCGTAACAAGTAGGTATTTTGGGAAATAATACGACAGACTGGACATCCCAGGATGAATCTTATCAAACATATTAAGTGCTGGAGTAGTTTGACTAAGCAATGTTACTCTTAATGACCACGTGATGGGTGGCCGATGGTTGCATTTATCAGAGCGCTACCATGGTGCTACACGTTAAAATATCGGCCTTGGTTGTTTCAATCGTAAGATTACCAGGAGTCTTTTGGGTTGTCTTTCAACTCTTGTCATCGCGGTGGGCCATTAACACAATATAACTGTGAATGATGGATTGAATTTTTAGAAGAGTTGCGCCTCTGCTCCTTTTGAAGAAGGAAGGTTTTACATCCTCTGCCATATATTCGATATTGTACCTACATATAAAACCTTCCAAATTCCCAAATCTTCATAATCTAATTACGATGACTATTAACGTTTTTATAGGGCGTTTTGTGTCCAAAATATTTTTATGAGCTCCCTAACTTATAAGGACATTCGAAATAAAACGAAGAAGCGATAGTTAAATTTACTAACCTATTAACTACTCTACTATGCCTCCCCGCGATATAGCGAACTAGTCAATTATTATAATTTATTCATCATGTACAGTTGCCCTGCTACTAGCTTCTTCAATAGCTTTTTAAGTACTGAAAGCGACGCGTCCAGTGAAAATTTACTAACTGTCGCAGTTTCTCGGAGTCTGTCTCCATTGCATACTTACAATTTGTTCACCAAGCGAGTGAGTATGAGGTGGTGTTCTATTCGTAATGGACACAATGCTTAACATTTAAGATGTCAGTTAAAAAAATATTCAAAAGCCCTACCATATTTTTTGTTCGTATATAAGATTGTGTATTGAGTGTGTGTGTGTGTGTGTGTTGCAGTCGTGCTGGCGGTGGCGGTACCGCGGCTGGGGCTGTTCATCTCCCTGTTCGGCGCGCTGTGCCTGTCGGCGCTGGGCATATGCTTCCCGGCGGTGATGGAGGTGTGCCTGGCGTTCCCGGAGCGGCTGGGCCGCGGCCGCTGGCTGCTGCTCAAGGACAGCTTCTTGTTCATAGTGGGGCTGGTGGGGCTGGTGGCGGGCACCTACACTGCGCTCGTCGCCATCGTGCGCTCCTTCCAGCCCGACGCCGCGCCCGCGCCCTCCGACCACGACCTCAACTATATAAACAACTAGCACCCCTCCCCCTCCCCCTCACGCCGCCGCCGCTGGCGCTACCGCCAGCCTGTACCGCAACAGCTTCGAGTTCAGACACCAGCGCGATACTTTACACTTTTAGTTGAATCAAGCAGATTCCTTGTTATTGTTGTTTTATGAATATTTTATACTTGTGTATTGAGTGCATTCTTATGCAGACATTGTTTTAATAAAATATTTGACTAGATGTGTTCCTGTTAATTTCCTTTCCCCGTGCAGGGCGCCCGGGGTAGGGGCCCGGGGCTCGGGGCTCGGGGCTCGGGGCGCGGTGTTCGTTGATCGGGAGGGAATGAAACTCATATTACGTGCAAGGTATTTGAACCACGTTTTATTACATAGAACATCGATCGCAGGGCACCGTAGTCGAGCCCGACATCATCACAACGTAGGCTAGGCATTATAATAGTAAGAATAATCATAGGAGGTAGTGCGTGTGGGTGTTCGGTCAGCGCTGTGGTTTGACGTCGACAAGCGCGCTACGCTACGCTACGCGGACACTACGCTACGCTACACAGCGTGGCGTCACAACACACAACGCTCGGGAAAAAAAACTAAATACAATTACAACAATTAACATTTATTTTCAATCCATAGAACCATATAAATTAAACTCAAACAAATACTACTGACAAATTAATATGGTTTTATGTTGTTGCGATTTTGATGAGTACACTTGGGGTGGGGCGAGGACGCCACGGGATAACATCCGACTAATAAATAGGAGGGGGTGTACTCGAGGCGGGGTGGAGGGCGGGCGGGGGTGGGTGTGGGAGCGGGCAGTACACCATACCATTGCAACGTTCTTACAGACGACTCCATCCTAACGCGTTATCTTAAAATATAATATTATATATAACAACTATATTTAATTCATAATAATGTATACATATTATAAATATATATATCTCCATAAACCCATTTTACAATCTTTTAAGAAACAATTTATACATATCAACTCGAATATACAGCACATAATATTGCAAGGTGATTGTTGCACAGGCGCCGGCGCCGGCGGCCGGGCAGCGGCCGCGCGGCGGCCCCGGCGCCGGCGGCGGGCCAGCCTAGCACGTCACAGGTATATAATACTATATTATATCGTTACTTGATATGAAACAGCACAATATCAAAGATCGACCGACATACCCATCGAGTCCTTCATTATGTAAACCTTTATAGAAAAACGTATTATTTATTGTTCTCGCTTTGTATTCATAAAATACTTTCAAATGCAACAACGTCTTAGTCTTAGTTTATAAACATTTTTTTCTTCAATTCAATAAACATTCAATTGACTCAATATCAACGACAAAACCCTACAAAAATATATTATAACATTAGCACGAGTCATTATAGAGTACGGAGAAACGTCCAAAGGAACGCGTTCAGTGAGGAGGAGAGCGAAACCTTCCCGGGCGGCGCGCGCCCTGGGCGGAGGGCGGCGGCGCCCTGGGCGCGGCGGGCGGGCGGCGCCCGGGGCGGCCGCGGCACGCTTCTGCGGCTCCTACCCTATCGACACAGTATCGCAACTCTCTCCAAAACTAAACCAAATTATATAAACTTTCAAAACGTTAACAACTACAGCCATAACAAAAATATACTAATAACGACTACACTACGGAATCTACTTACTACTTAAACTATCCACTAAGTCAATTTGAAACGAAACTAGTGTTCGCTCACTACGGAAAGGAGAGCGGTAGTGCGCGAGGTCCGCGGCGATCTAATCTCGAAGAGCGGTCCTAACAAGCGAGCGGCCCTATTCAATACAACTATCTATGTACAACTCAGGAGGCGCAGCCGGCGAGAGCCGCTTGAGCAAACAGCGTGCGGCGCGCCGCTCTCTATATAAATATTCAACAACATTAACTTATCAACGTAACATTAGATTAGGAGGCGGCGCGGCGGACACCCGCCACCCGCGCTCAGGACGGGACACGACAAACACTTTTAAAATATAACAATTTTACACGTTTCAGTTTGGTCCGTGCGTCGTTGACTAACCCTGTTGAGAGTCGAACCGAGTCCGAGAGGCATTAGATACGACGAAACATCAGATATACAACGGAACTTTGGTTAACATTTACCTATTAAACTAACTCGTTAACACTTACGGTAACTGCAACATTAATAAAAAATATATTAATCCTAGGAGAAAAGAGACAGAGCTCGAGAGAAGTTCCGAGTGTGTCGCGAGATGGTCGGAGGTCGCGTGAGCGGTGTGCCGGTGTGCCGGAGAGCCGGGTGCCTGAGCCGGGCCGGGGCGAGCCGGCGCCCAGCCGGCGCCGGTGCACCCGAGCGCGGCGGCGGCGGCCGCGCCGGCCGCCTGCCCGCCCCGCGTCTATACGTCCGCGTACTTGGACAGTTTCTCACGCAGTATGTGGTTTTCTTTCTTCAGCAGTTCTACTTCTTGCCTCAGACCCATATTCTGGAAACACGTACAAAAAACATATTAGCATCTAGTTGAAACAACTGTGTCATCATTTAAACCTATTTAATGTAAAAGTTACCGACGAAGACATTAATATCGATTATGTGGTGGTCAGTCGAGATGAAGGCACGCGGGTGACGAGATGGAGGGGTGAATGATGAGGGTGATGATGAGGAGGGGAGGGGTGACTGACCTCCTTCTCGAGGTATCCGGCGCGCAGGGCGATCTGGTTCTCTTTCATGCGGCGCGCATCCCGAGACCGCTTGGCCGCCATGTTGTTCTTCCGCCGGCGCGCCCAGTACTTGTCGTCTTTGAGGTCATCGGGTACGAACTGCCGACGACGTCGATATGGGTTTAACACGCCGCGCCATACACTCAAACCTCCCTTCACCCAACAGTGAACACAGCCCAGTTACAAGCCCGCTACCGACTCCGGCCGCGCGCCGACCCGACGCGCCCGACACTATGTCGGCACCACTACCGCATCTCCTGCTAAACTGTCTCATTTCCGGTTATCTTACTGGATAGAAATACGAACGTCCGTAACCTTGAATGACTTGTATGAGTAGTAACTCACAAGGAAAGAACATAAATTAACAGTATATATTACTCAAGACCCTTTCCGAAGGGGTATGTTTAAGAAATAAAGACAATAAATGGAGTAGAGAATGTACAGAGACGCGCAGCGTGTGCCTTCAGGCGGCGCGGGTTCTCGGGCGGTCGGGGCGGTCGGGGCGGTCGGGGCGGCGCGCGCGGTGACTTCATATTGAAGCAGAATATAGTTCCTTTGATTGAAACATTCAACTCTCGTCTTGTCCATGAGATGCGACATAAAAAAGTATTACACCCTATTTAAAAAATACATTGACGAAAACTATTTAAAAATACTTAGACCAAAACAGTGAAATTGAAGGGTAGAGTGCCTCGTAACGAACGTGCGACACGCAGCACGACATTTGAGCTCAATATAACTGTTCGCTGCAAATATTTAGTGATACAATATTCAAAAATGTTAAACTCGTTCAAAAATTGTTGTAATCTACCTGATGGACAAAGACCTTGTAAACTAGCTAGTATAAGGCTGGAGATGAAGTGTTGCTCACAGATACAGCATGTCGCATGCAGACCCGGTGTTACTGGGCCGGGGTTAGTCATGTATTCTGACACAAGCCAGCCTGCCTAGCACAACGAAAGTGACAGAAGGCGTCAAGTTATAACATACACCGTGAGTTGATTGGTGGAAAACTCCAATTTTAATTAATTCGCCGATCAACTCACAGTATTTCGTTGATAATATTTCGTTTCGTTCGTTGTGCCAAGGGCTGATGTGGCAACACTTCCATTTCTTGATATATTTGTCCGCCTGCTTTTCTTGCAGTGACATTCATTTCTTATTATAGTTTCTGCTTCAATATTGTGGTACATTAAATATGACTCAGGCTGATCATTCCATAAAAGGAAGATGTGAACCCCACTTGGGGGTGAATTTATTATTATCTATAACTGAATGTATTTAAATTATTTGTTCCTTTATTATACGACATTTAGTATATTACTAATGTTATAAATGTGAAATTAACTCAGTGTGTTACGCAATGACGACTAAACTACGAACCGATTTAAATGAAACTTAAATCGGTTCGTCATGATAAGTAGATCCCACTTCAGGGTGAAAATGTATCTCTCACTGAATGTATTAAATCTTTTATGCGCTCATCATATTAGTTTCGTGGCACGGATCAACTATAATCCACACTGAGACTGCAATTTATTTTATTTGCTCTCTAAAACACGCCACTTTGTACTGAATTCTACTTTCTTTGGTTAAGCAAGTCACTTAGTAAAGGGAGTGGTTATGATATTTTGTAATCTATATAAATTTATTGACACCCAGAGATAATAGGATATAATTACAGTGCCACCAACTTAACTGTTCAGGTGGGCAAAATGGGAACTACAGCCGCGTCTTATTGAATCTATACTATGTTAGTTAGGCTTTATATGATTGATATTGTAGTTTCTTAAATTTTAATGATATCTATAGACTGACTTGCAAGATATGTTTTAATTACCTTTGTTTCTTGGTGAATTTTTTATATTATGTATACCAAATTCTCCACTAGCGACGCTGTCAACTGAACAGATAAGATGGTGGGACTGTAAATGGTTCCTCAATTGACTAGCTACTTATAACATCTTAAATAATCAAAACAATTAAAATTAACCAACTCTTATCACAGTTCACGGCGTCATGTTTTACCGACAAATTGCATTCTCCACAAAATGTCCAGCCTTCTTCATAATTTACTGTACTTCTTAGCTCTCTCATGCTCTAGGCCTACTAAACTACTTCAACCCATGCAGTAACAAATTGTTAGTTCGTTTTATTGAAGCGTTAATAAGCCCATGTGTCGTGTGTGTCAGTGTCACCTGTGTGTATGTGTGCATAATATGTCAGTGTGCATGTGTGGCTGTGTGTTTTTGTATAATTTGTGTGTAACTTATTTGTACATGATGTAGAAGCATAATAATATTATGGTGTTTCAATTTTATTTTTAATACATTTTGTGATATTCTTTCTTCCGTATATTATTTAAAAGTTGATGGTCCACGTTTAGTACTGACATATTATTATCGGATAATTTTCACGCAACTCAACATTGGTTTCTCGGAGTTTATTATATAAATCAAAATTTATTTACTTTCGTATTGTTATGTAAAATGATTCGCATTTGTGAGAAAACCACTTTCCTGCACTGAAATGTTCACACCTTTTTGACATAAGGATCTGAAAGAGACGGATATTGGCGGATAGCGCGAGATAGAGAACTAGGGACCCGGCAGCCACGGAGAGCAGTCCCAGTTAAGGGGCAAGGCTACGGAAAATAACAAGTCAAAGCTACGAGCTAGACTCTGAACCGGAAACCCGGTGACGGTACCTGCATCGAATACAACTATTATTAAATATTACTTTACCTACTACTCGGATAATGCGATTGATTTCCAGAACTTGATCTTGTTCTATTAAAAATAAAGATCGGTCTTGAATGTATTTGGGCAAACTTCCTTCCAAAACGGACTCGACTCCAGGATCAACTGTTTGGATCTAATAGCATTTGTAACCGAAGAAGGACCATGTCGGAGGTCTTTAGGCGGTCTAAAAACTCCGACTCCAGGGTTGGCTACTAGCCTTCTCGAAATGAATGAATGAATTACCTAAGAAGGTTCTGCGTTAAGTAGATTTTATGGTCAGCGTTCAAACCTAGCCTACCACCGTACCAACAGTGCCTAAAGAACCGACTTCTGTTTTAATATTGTCGGTCAACAAATAAAACAAAGGTTCTTAGCCCTTACCCTTAGGTAAAAAAGGTGCAAAAAAGGACTCCTTGCCCAAGAGACGTAGTCAAGTAATGTAGTGGAAGCTTGAAACGCTAGGTGCCTAGGATTCCAGAAGGTCTAAAACCGGACCTGCCCGCTGGGCTCCTAATCACGGAACTTAAGTCTTACACTGAATGAGCTAATTTTAAGCGTGGTGTGTAAGTGGCTGGCTCCTGTGTAAGGTCCAACCCCGTCCATGTGAATTGCCTCTGAAACCTATGTCAAGGTAACAGTTCCGCCATAGTAACAGTGCTCGGCGGCGACCAAACACAATAATTGTGTTATTGAAAGGCAACGACGAAACATCAACAACGGCGGAACTTCAACAATTGCGTTATTTTTTAATATTTATTATTATTATTTATATTTAAACCAAGGGCAGTGTTTATTGTTTTTTCAAGAATTTATAAAAATAATAATAAATAGGTAAATAAAATGAATTTATTAGATGTAGGAGGTGAATTGCGATTGTCTATTATTTCAGTATCGCGCTATGGATTCCAGGCGAGGTGTAAGATGCGGTTGTACGGATTCCGTACATACTCGTTTCATACTGGACTCTGTTTGTCCATCTATTACTTTGGATAGCACTTACCTACATATACAGATTGAGCTCTATAGGGCTTTAACAAAGAATGGCAATGAAAATCAAAATCTTTCTATAACATTAAATCATTACATTCATTTATAAATGGACGGTTACAAACTGAGTTAACGCTAGTGAGTAACATCAACGCCAACTTCTTAGAAGAAATAACATACAACTTGGCGGAGGTTTTACTTACTTTACGCTTAGTGGATTTTAGATAGGGTGGTACGTTCAAAAGAGCCTCTGTGGGCCCAAAACTGAATTAAATCTTGTAAAATCTTTGAAGTGATCTGGGAATCACCTAACACCACAGTTTTTGATTACTTAATGGCTTCTAAAAATATAATCAAGGTAATCAACCTTTAAATTTAATGTAATCGTCCCCGATTGTCTCAATCTAATTGTATATCGGGAGTATTTCCGGAAACTTGAAAATAATGACTCAATGTAATAATTGTACCTAGTTGACGATGATTACACTGAGACTGCATGATACACGTCCTTATGAATCAAGTAGTGAAATTACTTTTTCTATTTAAATGAAATAGATAATTATAAGTACATTAGTAATAATACGCCAGAACGATCATTACAAAAAACGTAGTTTTTATAAGGAATATTATATAATTATGATGGTTGTATAAAATATCTAATAAAACAACACTATTGTCGGTGGGGATCGAACAATAGTCGGCGGGGTGCGAGGACCTTCGCGTATAATACACGATATTTTCAATTCGATTTCATTTCTATTGGTTTACAAGATAATGGCTCTTTATCTCGGACGAGCGGCTCTCGGGTGAGATCTGACGGATACGATACACCATTAAATAAAACATATTACTACTTCAACTTACTTTTGTTTTAATTAATAACAACATGGATTCTTGCTCGTAGTGACTATGTACTCATCAAGTTACGTTCGTGGCTATGTACTAAAACAGTGGTCGGTGGACGTTATGCGAAATGAATGAAACTATCCGAATGTGATATTTAACATAGCTATCTGGTTTACCTAATAAAGCGACGATATTTATTACTAGTCTTGTTTGACAACTTTATAGATGAAAATTGAAAGCTCCGACGCCTCTGTCAGGTATAAATGATGCAAGTCACATCTCCGGGCCGGTGTTAAATGTCATCGCCAGCATCTCGCTGGTCCCTTGACCGCGGCGCTCACGACCCGCTCACTTTCTACCGCGAGTACTCTGATAGTAACGCTTGTATTTGTATTTAATTCTCTTGTAGAAAGTGTTTTGTTTGTTGTAATGATTCGTATTTGTTAACACTCGTACTCACTGGCGGCTAACCGCGCGGCTTACCGCTATACCATTTTAATATGGATTTGTTTGTGCTCGCACTTAGCCGCCACTCAATTTCCACCGCGGCGGTTGAATGAACGGACGCGGTCCGCTTTGCGGCTGGCTGTCATCTTGCTCACACGCACTGGCGGTTTGAATTGCGGCGAGCTGATCAACAAGGAGGAGCTCAGAATTTTGAGGGAGCAATATAATAAAATAGAGATTTAAAACGAATTTATTAAACGTGTGATGGATCGATCAACACGTCTAGCGGTTCAACCGCTTAACGCAGTTGCTATTCCAACCACTCCGGGTGGCTGGCCGCTTACATGCACCGCCTAGGCGGCTGGCCGATAGTGCGTACGAGCGTTTACGCTCAACTATGTAGTACATATGTGTGTGTTGTATGACGTGTTTGAATGTGTGGGGAGGTGACTTGTTAATGTGTGAGTGTCGCCGCTCCCCGCAGGCTCGCTCATGCCGCTAGGAATGATCAGCGCACTAACTTCATTTACCTGTTTCCGGGACTTCTTGATCATCGGCTGCGGCTTCAGCTCCTCATCGGAGAAGGCGCGCGTCCGGGGGTCGAAGTCGCGGCCGGAAGACGCCATCGAAAACGCTGGAATACAGAGTGGAGAATGAATGAAAGTCCACGTGAGACACGTGAGCAGCGACGTGAAGAGCGAGGGTCGGGAGGTACTCACTGGAGTCTGCGGGGGAGAGCGGCGGGTTGATGGTGTCTGGGCTCATGCAGTCGGAGGGCGAGGGCGAGCGCTCGCGCTTGGTGACGGGCGGCTGCAGGCCGAGCGCGGGCCCGAAGCCGCCGCCCGCCAGGTGCGCGCCCCCCAGCCCCTCGCCCGGCATGCCGTTCTCCGACAGGAACTCGTCCAAGTCCACATACTGCAACACACCACCACGCTTACACCACCTGCTCGCTGCGCCGGCGCGGCGACGCGACCACGTACACAATAACGTCACCAACAACATATTCACAATATATCCATCGCTTTATGCATATCGCAAGTTTCGCTTGGCTTTCATGATCATGAATAATGTCTTAACAACTACAAAATATATTACAATAGTAACATATAGTAATTATATAATAATTTATTATTTGAATTATAATTTCTTATAATATATTATTGGACACATACATGGACAGCAAGGTAGAGAAGCACACAAGCCGAATGACGATAGGGGATGTCGGATGCAGCAGCATACTCTATTACCTAGTGCGGGCGCGCGCGGGGCGGCGGGACGGGAGGGGCGGGGGAAGCTGATGAGACGACACACGACACGCAACACGCAAGAGGTAATACAGTTGTGATTACTGACTTCTTGTACCTTGAGATCGGGGTCATAGGGCAGCGTCTTGTCCCAGAGGTTGGGCCCGAGGAAGGCGGCTTGTGTCTCCCATAGGTCATTGTCGTCCTTCTTGTCTTCGAGCGCATCTTTATTGTTCACCGATTTTCCTGTAACAAGCAGAAGGGGCGTTGACGAGGCTGCCGGGTCCGGCCAGCACGGGGCCCGGGGCCCGGGGCCCGGCGGGGCCCGCCGCCCGGTCCAGGCAGCCGCACTCTACACTCGCTAATCATCCTGTAGTTGGCAACGGTCACATCTCACAACGCTCGCAATGCACTCGCACATTACATTACATGTCTTATAATCTGTACAATATTCGCCACTGCTTGTAACTTGTCATTAGACAAGTATTTACAATTCATAGACATAACAACACCGTGCACAACACGGAGCTGAGGACGGAGTCAGGACCAAGAGGAGCGCTGGGGCGGGGAGACACGGGGCGGGGAGACGCGGGGTGGGTCTCATCACCATCACACCTACAGTGAGGTCCATCCTCCGGTCAGTCCTAGTACCAATATTAGGGTGCTTGATTTTAAGGCTGTATTGAACAGACCTCAAACAGATTAGTGTAGGCAGGTGCCAAGTTGAGTGACGTCCATGGCGGAAAGTTTCGGGGCTCGTGCAGGAAGAACAATCCATCAATCATTCAATATAATTGGGATTAACTGTTAGTTAATCTACGTACGTTTAGACATCACCTACAATTGCCCTAATAGGTGTTGTCATGGTATTGTAGAGTACAATAAATGCATTATAACGTTTACCTGCTCCTATAAACGGTCACAGTAACGTGTTGGAGTCGGTATAAAATAAAACAATAATAAGTAAACGCTAGTGGCAGCATGCGATACTGTATAGATTAGATGTTCTGTGTAAGTGGCGCGGGGGTCACGCGGCGCGACACGCGCGCGCCCACGTGCCGCGCCCGCACCCTTCAGGAAGAGCGCCCGCCCCCCGCCTCACACTCGCTATACCGTCGCAGATTCACTGGGGATTGGGATAGACCCTGTCTCTGACATTCATATACACTTACAGACATGACATTCATATACACTTACTAACTGATCGGTTTGTTTTATCGGATGTAATCGAAACATGCACGTCACGGGCCGCAGGCGGACGTGGCGGAGAGGCTGTCTGACCTATACGTTTGTGAGGCACCGCATACGGCGGGGGAATCTTGGAATGGGACTTTTAAATAGATTTTTTTATGAAATATGTGTGTGATAAGTGGTCGGATTGTGAATTACGGCATTAACTAACGCTAACAGTCGTGGGAACGGAGCATACATTATTTATTGCAATATCCTCAAGAAAAACGGTGCTCGGTGTGAGTGTGTGTGTGTAGGTGTGTCGGCGCGATCAGGAAGCGGGAAGTAACCCAGTTGTCTGCGTTACGTATGGTTTCCTCGCTGTGTTCCGCGCGTGCGCGCGCGCCGCTCGCCCGCCGCAGAGAAAGTGTCGGGAGGCGGCGGCGTGACGTCACCGACGCCCCCTCGCCCCGCGCCCGCCGCTACTTCCGGACAGAGAAAGTGACCAAATCAAAGCGCACGCCCTCCTCGCAACCACTCTCACTTTCTTCCGATAACGTTCGGTTTCGGTTTATTGCAAACCGTATTTGCATTCTAATGTTTGCGAATATCTTACGGATACAATATTAAATGTGGTTTATTCATTAAGATTTAATTTATTGTTTCCGTTTCTGGATCACCGCCGATAACACTGTTATTTAGCAAACAAATAAAAACGAATCTGAAACTAACAGGCCAAACAATTTAAGCAATACTTTTTAGGGTTCCGTAGCCAAATGGCAAAAAACGGAACCCTTATAGATTCGTGATGTCTGCCTGTCTGTCCGCCTGTATGGCACAGCCACGTTTCTCCGAAACTATAATTCCTATAGGTACTGTTGAAACTTGGTAAGTAGATGTATTCTGTAAACCGCATTAAGATTTTCACACAAAAATAGAAAAAAAAACATTAAATTGTGATGGTTCCCATACTGAAAACTGATGTTTTTTTTCCATGAAGCCCATACGTGTGAGTTATCTATGGATAGGTCTTCAAAAATGATATTGAGGTTTCCAATATATTTCAACTGAACTTCCACCGACAATTGCTTTGATCGAGATCTAGTAGGTAGTTTTTATTAATACGTCATATATCGTAAACAGCAATTTACCCTATATTATGTTATTTTCTCCGACGAAACCCTTCATGGGCGAGTCCGAGTCGCACTTGGTCGTTTTTAATGAAGTTACCTGCTAATATCGCGGAAAGTAGTCTGTCTTTGGGTTACATAAATGAGAACATCGTGGCAATAAGTATTGAGTGTGAAGTGCGGACAGGATGCTGGATCCATTACTGTCCGGGACGAGGACGAGGAGCGGCGCGCGATGGCAATTGTGGGAGCGTTCACCCTGCAGCGACCGGCGGCCGCACAGAGAGGGGGCGGGGGCGCTTCTGATACCGCACGTATGGACGCATACAAGACGTATAGTTCAACTTATACGAGCATGGACTAGGAATGTAGATGAGAGATGAGTTACACTAGAACTCATGACAAACAAGTCCGAACATATGGATTGAGATTAGTGGCGACGTTTTCGACCGCTACATAGGTATTTACTTCTATTGTCACATTCAAGATACGTTAAAGTCCACATCAATGATGAATATATTATCTAAAACATAAGAGACCCCGAGACGCTGAGTTGAGTCATCCCGCAGAGTTATTCGCTCGAAACATCAGGTAAATATTTTTAATACATACGTTATATATTGTAACGCGATACAGCCCCGATTCATTCTGATAAGTTTTCATGGATAAATTACTGGACCTATTGACACGTCATGGCAGAGGAAACGATACCAAGCCAATTTTAAGATTTACTTCCATCCGATTTTTTCCTGGTAGTTTATTCGAGGAAGCTAGAAATTGTATATATGAATATATGTACATGTTAAGTTGATCGCTTGCGCAGGCGCAAGCGCAGGCACGCGCAGCGACGCATCACTGCAGTTGATGGAAAGCTGGTGTTGCGCAATCAAATCACTTCCTACTCGGAAAATATAGGTGAGGAGTGCCTCCGAGGCGGCGCGGGGGCGCGGGGCGCGAGGACGCGGGGTGCGAGGGGAGGGGAGGCTGCTTGAGCGGGAAGTGGCTCGAGTGTTGCGCAACAGAGAAAGTAGCCGTTTTCCGGCGACGCGCGATATTTTCGTAAACGTGTGAATTGAGCGAAAGTAAACGAGAAAGTGTCAACTCGGAGGCCGGCGAGGAGATGTGGAGCCCGAACGCAGGTCCTCGAATCTGGCCTGCCGGAAGCAGTAACATTAGCAAGACACCAAACTACTCATGGTACAAATAGGAACCTCCCTGGATATTAAGAATAGTAATTCTACGGATTTCCAAGAAGATATTCCAAGAATGTAATTGTTGTTCTTTTTTGACAAAGAACTTTTCGATCTAAAGTATTTGTAATGGATTATAACAGAGCATGAACAGCATCTTTAGGTGATTGTGGAGTACTACTGTGATGGTGAAAGTAAAAGTTGTCCGGAGAGGTGCGGGGGCGGCGTGAGGCGCGGGGGCTCCATGCGGAAACCGAGGCGGAAGAGTAGACTTTTACTCTCGGCGACGACGGCCTGCCCGCGGCCAGCACGGCCTCGATGCGCTGGCGGGCACTCACTGGCCGCTTGTTCGCACATTGAAGTGTATGAGAAGTGGATCACTGAGCGTAAAATTAGTTGCCGTATGTGGGTTTCGATTACACCATATAAACGACATAAATAGCATCAACTCAATAAGAAATTATTAAATTAATTTTGTGGTTGGGTTTCAATAGCTGTTTGAGAGTAAAAGAACTCATTGACTACGCTCTGAAGCAGGGCGGGGGCGACGGAGAGCGGGGGCGCCCGGGGCTCGGGCAGGCATAAATGAGAAATTTCTGTGAAGTTTGCGTAATACCACTATAAAAGCTTCACAAACGGTACCCACGCGCCGGAGCCACGGTTATCTTTAATGATATTCTTTGCTTTGTCAAATTGGAAAGTAAAAGTTGTTGGTGTGCGCACGCGCACGCGGAAGTAACCACGTGTTGGCAAGCGGAGGCGGCGGGGGGAGGGCGCGGGCGCGGGGCGCGGGGCGGCGGAGAAAGTCGCGAAAAGGTCGCCACTTTTTCCCAAATATTCTGAGTGAAAGTGCGCGCCGCCCGGAGCCCGCTCGGAAGATACGCGGATGTCGTCATCGGTGCGGCCGCTCCGCCCGCGCCATAACGAATCCACATAATATTCACAATTGTAACATTTCCTAGAGAAACTCGACACTTATAGCCACAACTCAATGAACGCCACTCCACCGAAATGATTGAACACCTCCAAGTACGCGCAATATGATTTTTGATTAATTATTGAAATAATATTTTGTATCAAATAAGAGCATTTGTATCAAATGAACCTGGACGTGTCGGTTATCAGGACGAAATTAAAATTATGCAATACAAATTAAATCGGATAATTTAAAAATAGGTCATTTATTTTGAACTGATGGCACCCTTCCATTCAATCTATTTCTAAGCTTTATTTTTGAGAAATTTTCAGATTTTGAAGTAAAAATAAAAATAAAAATCAGCCCCTAAGTTTCGGAGACCAACCAAGCAGACAAACTCTCAAAAAGCTTAATTGATATGAGGTATGTGAACCACATGCTGCCTATTGCCTGAGCATTTAGTAAATTGATAAGGACGGTTACATTTTTATTGATTTGTTGCATCTCTCTGGGAAACATAACCGCGGGCTCGCGGGCGCCCCATCCCCCCGACCGCCCCGACCGCCCGCCACCGTGCGCCCGCGCCACTGTTGATAAACAAACTCTTCAAACTCCTTTGTTTAAATAGCAACAGATTTCCGTCTCTAGAAACTACAGGGACTCGGTCCGAGACCTAAGAGTTGGACCTCAAAATCAGATAATTAGAGAAATATCGTAGCGGTGGATGGTGTCCCTTTTTCGTAATCTCGGGTAACCGGAAATAAGCGATGCATATCGTCAGCGAACCCCATGAAGTTTTATTAAGGAACATTCATACATGTTCCTTAATAAAACTTCATGGGGTTCAACCTGTACTAAAATAAGATTTTCACGGTTTGGCAAGCAAACTCCGCAGCGGCGATTTCGTAAAAAATAAATTAAACATGCTTTCTAGTGCATACATCTGTGCGCGAGTCCGGCCGAGCCGTGAACCCAAACAATCAGGCTTCGAGTCGAAAGTAAGTCAAAAATAATGTTTAGTTTTCAGAACAATCACTTCGCGAGTACAAAGTCACAATACGAATATAAAACTCGAGATTCCGATTGTTTGATTAAAACTCACTTTAGTGCACCTTGTTAAAGTTTTTCTTTGGTGTTGCCATAATTGTGAACTACATATTCGACGAGAGGATGAGAAACATATACCGCTCGGATCACAAAAATTCACCGCTTGTTGAAACTACTGCCCGCGCATGGATACCAGGCCACAGACTCGCACTACATTAATAGCGATACTGTGGTGGACGGAGCGGAACACAACATCTCCAAGCGCACGTTGACACTACTGTATATTAGTACATTAATAGTAGTTCAAAGTGAAGAATTAATTATATTACTCGATGAAAACACAATATCTGTTTCAATAACAGATTTCTAAGAAGTGTGGTGTGTATTGGAGGAGGCGCTCGAGCCTTCCGGTATAATATAGGTCACTTAAGATCTAGATTTTCTCACGGGATAAACATGAACGTGGGTAAACCGGGAGGGGAAGGCGCGAGGGGGGGACAATTATTTACAATAAACCATTCGATTAAAGTTTAAAGCGTAAGTGAGAATACTTGGACTATTCTAATATAATGATATTGCGTGAATCGATGCCGATTGTCATATTTATAATACTTAAAACTTATTGTTTGAATGGGTGTTATATGTCCCTTTATAGGTTTTAGTTAATGTTGGGAGGTATTTGACTATGTCGAGTTATGTTTTGAAAATAATACCCGAGGCGCAGGATGACAATATTATTTTAAAAAGTGATTTTAACAAATGAATTATGTTTGGGCGGGTTCGTGTGGAGAATGCGTTTGTGTCGCTCGTCGCAGAGGCCGCCCTAAGGGTCAACGTGTTTCATAACACATTATACCAGCTTTTGGAATATTTAGTCGTTCAATGTCATTTATCAGATTTATATTATGACATTACCAATAATTAATAGTCAATTGATCAATTAAATTACAATAATAAATTAGTAGGTGTTCGAATTTAAGGCAGAGTTGTTAATGTGGGGATGGCTCATTAGAGGAGCCTTACAATCGGGTGTCTATAGGACACTCCCGAGCATAATGGTCTCAACGAGTAATTGTTAATAAATGGTTTGGGAGGTTTTGTCAAATATTGTTATGGTTAGTAATATAATTACAAGCATAGTATGTAAGACAGTACAAGCGAGCGGTCAGGCAAGCGCGCGCCGCGCAACGAGTACTCCGAGCGCCTCGCGTACGGCTTCTTTACTTCCGATCTAATTGGTTTTCCCGAAGTGCCTTCCGCTATTCCGATACTCGGTAATGTAATGTAATTGTCTTACAACTTAAATGCAAACCACTGACAGAGCTGGGAGACACAATGTAGAGGAAATGAGATCGCGGGGGTAGGACTAAAGGATAATACAATGTTACCTGTACATTTCATTAAAATTATCATTTCGGTAAATAGATACAGATCGTGTTCACCGGGATGTGTTGCGATACGCGGCGGGTCCCGGGTTCCCGGGGATCGAACACTACGTGCCATAGGGGCGGGTTCTCACTGGCACGCACTCGCCCGCCGCGCGGGTTCTCGCGCCCGCGACCACCACCAGAGGTGAAAGGCCAAAAATCACCGAAACAAAGAACTCTCGATCGAGCGAAAAGTTAGTCCGTTATCGGTGAGTAGTCGCGGGTACTTTCTCTTTTTGGGCGTCCGCGAGGAGCGGGCGGGCGGCGGGCGCGCGCGGAGAAAGCGGCGGTCCCTCACGACACTGACCGTTGACGAAAACGTGCTGTCTCCAGATGTGGTACTGGCTCCAGCGGTCGTCCTCCTGAGCGTGGTGGTGATGCAGCGGCGGCAGCGAGGGCAGCGGCGGCGGTGGCGCCGGCGGCAGCAGTTGCGGCGGGGGCGCGGGCGGGCCCAGCGGTTGTAGCGGTTGGTGCTGGTACTCCATGGTGCGGCGCAGCACTAGTGTTCGAACATCGCGGGCGGGCTCGGGCTAGGCGCGCCTCGGTCGCCGGGGAGCGGCGTGCGTGCGCGGCGGCGGTCGGCGCGCGACTGACTCTCGCGCCGCGCGCCGCCCTCCGCTCGCGCGGCGCGCCGCCCCACCGCGCCACCACCCTCCACCACACGACACTCGACACCGTGCACCGTACCACAACACTTTTTAATTACGGCCGTGACATAATAGATGCGATCGGTGTCGACCGCCGCAGGTGCCGTCCCTCTGATTCGCATGTAAACAACGCATCGCGTCGCGCACACTCCGAACACTTGTCACGTAATATTTACTTAATCGCATAAATTCGGTTAACAAACTAGACACTTCCAATAATTAGTGTGTCACCGTTCCACTGACAGTATGTTCTGTGTATGTCGTGTGCTACACCCCTCTACGCGCTACGCCGCGCGCTACGGGGTCGCGCCTGCGGGAGCGCGTTGATGTCTTTTGTTAAGCTCTTCAAGGACGGGACCTGTCCCGCCACGGACACTCTCTATCGTAGTTTGCTATTTTACTTAAAACCTCTTAAATGTTTTTTCCATAAGCGGTTGACATTTCAACAATAATACACATTATAATACATTTCAATAATTTCAGTGACCATTCTCCAAATCTCTTTCCTTGATATCCTTTTCCTTCTAATAGTATATTCTTTATTCAGAGTCACGTTTATTATCTCCTAAAATTATTCCAAGTTTTTCACGAGCCTGCTGCCCTAGCGCAATGAAACGGAGATGATTTCCCTTCGTATGATCGTTGTTTTTGTTGTTTAAATGCTGTGTCTGTCTTCTTTGGAAATATTTAATCTTATTTTCGTATGTACCTTAGTAATTCTAAAGAAATGATATTGCATTTTCTATCCCGGAATTTCTAAGAAAATAAGTCCAACGTGGGTAAAACTGCAGGGCGCAGCTAGTGAATAAATAAAATATGTAATTATATATTTTTTAAAGTGTTTCTTGGACTTTTGAAGACATGCGGTATAGGTTGATTAACTGGTGCTCGCGGTGCGTGAGTTTACTTCCACCTGTTCTGTTGAGTTTGAGTAGTTCTGTTGACAGAACTACTGGGACTTTTTTTACCATTAGTTTTGTCCATAAAACAATTGGGAATACAATTGTCACTTGTTCTGTTGAGGTTAGGGTTATTTTTTTTTTACTAGATAAAAGTCAGGTGTAAAGCATAGTCTTTTAAGTCACAGAACTAATGGTAAAAAAAGTCCCAGTAGTTCTGTCAACAGAACAGGTGGGAGTAAACGGGTGCGTGTGCGTGAGGAAGCGGTATCTGGACGACCGCGGCGCAGATGTTTGCGCTCGCCGCTCGCCGCTCGTCGCCAGCCCGCTCGCTCGCTCGCTCGCTCAGCAACAGGGAGGCTGTTGTTTATTTAATTATTCAGGTAATCACGGTTTGTTTATTTGGATTTTAGTTTGAATAAACAAATACAATTTCCATAATAACTACGTAACTATTTCAAATTACATACTTAACCAAATAATTGGAAAGAGTTATTTATGCAGAAAAATATAATTATACATAATAATGAGCACAATGGAGGAGAGTGCAGGCGTGGGGGGCGCGGGGGGCGCGCGGGGGCGGCAGGGCGCGCGGGGGGCGGGGGCGCAACAATGGTGTTTACTGCGCGCGCCACCTGCGTGCGCGCTCATAACATCGTGACGTTTTTCAGGAATTTCATAACAAATCAGCGAATATGTGAGTACTCGCCCTCGGAGGACACGGGCGTGGGGCCCGGGGTGCGGGGTGCGGGGCCCGAGTCCCGAGGATCGCGCGACCCACTTCCAGCTGAGATTTCACTTTCGATGAGAGGCGAAGGGGGCCCCGCTGCCCGCCCGCTCTCTCGCCACAAAAAATAATCAACTTTTCCTTTCTCAAAAGCGAGAACACTTTCACCCGCGCCGAAACTTGCGAGATGGAAAATATTCGCGGAGCAGTGAATGCGCATTAACATATGATACATATTGGTAAGTTTTCACTATCGTTGGGAGCCGTGACGTCACGCCGTCTTACCCGCACCTCATCGGCGAGACATAGTCAATGCATTCCCTGCTACAATACGTACGATCTTAGGATTCACCCATCTACCAATCTTTCATTGATTATATTCAAATAAAAATGTTCACCTAAATGTATTGCAAAGCGTAAACCTCGTTAGCAGCTAAACCAATCCGAGTATTAAATGTATACAATTATTAATGGAAATGCTATTATCAAATGCTGCTTTGGTTTAGTCGGATGGAAGTTCGGCAATGTAATAAAGATACAATTATATAATTCAATACAATGTTTAACGATATAAACCAATTAACGTGCATTATATGTACACCAGCATGCTACCATTAATTAAGGTAAAACAACAACGTTTCAAGTCTCCATAACTTCTATAAAGTTGGGTTGAAAAGAAAAGGTCGTAGTAAAGTTTACCATGTTGCATGGTCGGTGTATTGTGTGGGACACAATGGAGTGTCGCCGCGCGGGGGCGCGCAACGTGCCGCGGCCACGGGACCGGGCCACGCGCCGTCGGCCGCACCCCAACCCACACTACAACTAGCCTTTGATTCATAACACCTACTGTACTGTGACTGAAACGTATCCAATTCAAGGCCATGCTGGACGCCTAAACGTCTAAACAACAGCGGTGGCCAATAACCTACTCGAGTTGTCCTGGCAAACACCATGTAAGAAAATATGTTAATAATAAGATGGACAAACACCTGTCTCAGTGTTAGAGATTTGTAGAAAGGCCCGTGCAGCGAGATGGCGATGGCGTCTCGACAAGGTTGATGTTAGGCGTAAGTTATACGGAGCAAGTAATACACATAGTAGCGACGACAAAGTGTTGTACGCGGTGATGGTGTTATTGTTTGTAGCGCGTATTGTATGGTCTGATGTGTGCGAAGCGAAGGTCGCGCAGCTGCGGCCGCCGGTGCGATACGCGACACGTCGTCGTGGTTCATTTCATACACCTTTAACCATTTTCCTAATTAAATGCGGAAGAAAGTACGAAATAATCAGAACGATTGTTAGCTGATCATTTTCGGTTCTTATCTTAACTTTCATAATGTATTAACCGACTTTATTTAAAACCGGAGGCTCTCAATTCATGTGTTAATTTTTGGTCCCACAAATTGTGTGGTGAATCATGAAATTAGCTTAATTGAAAGGTATTGAAATTGACTCTACTTACTACTTGTGCACTTAATAAAAACAAATGATACTGAATCTGAACTGTCCAAGCATTCTCCAGAAGGTTTTAGTAATCAAACTTGTTTTATACTATAGGAATTAGTGCAATAACTACTGAATGTTGTGTCACTACTGAATGTATGGCATCTATCTATATTTTCTAATCCCTAATTTCCTTGTCCTACTAATATTAAAAATGCGAAAGTTTGTGAGGATGGATGTACGCATGAGTTTGTTACTCTTTCACGCAAAAATTACAGGACGGATTTGGATGAAACTTTAAAGTAATATAGATTATACATCAGAATAACATATGAGATACATGTTATCCCGAAATTCCTGCGGGAACGGGTACAACGCAGGTAACACCGCGGGGCGCGGCTAGTAATATTATTAAATACATAAGTATGTCGGTCTGTCATGCTTTCATGTCTAAACTACTGAACAGATTTGATGGGAACTGTGATTGACTTCAGGAAAGTAAACAAGTTAAGTTACTTTAATATTTTTCACGGAAACCGGCACACCGCAAGTGAAGCCAACGGAAACAACTACATAGTACAATATTACGAGTATAACAAATAATATGTCCGAAGAAAAAATATTGTACGATATTCTCTATTTCTAGTCAAGTATGCAAATGGCAGTAACTTAATGTCCGCGCACAGTTCTACTTTTTGTTAAAACGTTAACTCGATCATAAATTATGCTAGTTCATACTCAATGCCCGACCAGAATGTTACTACATAACATTATAGTATCAAGATTTTATTAGATGCTGATTAATAATGAATTTTAACTAAATTATATTAATTTTATTTTAATTAAATTATCCGTGTAGTGAAGTAATTTAGTGATGTTTTTCTGTGATAGACAACTTGATGAAATGACTCGAACGAAAACAATTAAAAATGACGTCCAATCTAGTTGGACCTGAATGGAATAGAAATAAACGCCTTCTTATTATTAAGATGGGAAGCAGCTCAGAGAGATATGTATCTGTCACAGCTGTTGGTGTTGCTAACTTGCTAATAGACTGGTCGTGCGAGTGAGTGCTCGCTGCGGCCAAGTAGCGTGGTTAATTCATGCAGCGCCATCTGTGGGGGTTTCCGCAGACCACGAGGCAGCGAGAACGAGGCGAATCGCGGCGTCGCTAATAGATGGAGACACTTGAAATAACGTTCACGTGGAGCGCGGCGGCGGCAGCATGTGACCGCGGGGGCGGACTCGAGGGTCCGCGGCCAGCAGAGCGCCGGCGGCGGCGGCGGCGGGGCACGTGACCGCCAGTCTCGTGGCGCGCACACGATGCACCGCCGCCGCTGCAGCCGCGCGCCGCTATCGCCCATACTCGAATGGTTCGTGACTCCGCGTTAATAAACTATTTAAAAGACGTAGAACATGTTGATGAGTCACGAATTGTAATCGGGCCGCGCGAGCATGCCTAGTAATTGGATGTGGGACCGAGGCAATTGTGGATCTTGAACAGATATCATTCTGATACGTCTCAGCAAAAGATACTACGTCTTTTGAATGAATCAAAAAACTGCCAATCCAAAGAAAAAGCTGCATCGAAATTTTGGGATGTAATGGGATTCATCTCATTTACATGAAACTACTACGAATACTTGAAAACGTTGAAAAAAACATTATGCTTCTAAAAAATTTATCCTTGAACCGCGGCTGTGTGTTATGATTACGGGGCACGTGGCGAGTCCTGGCTCGGGGCTCCCGTTTGCGTGGCGGGGCCGAGGGGACGCGACTCTTCTATGTTTAATTTATCAATCCGAATTTATCAATCACGAAATCACGACATAATTATACGAAATTATAATTTGGCATCCATTGGGTCAAAATGCCTGTACACTAATCCTGATGCAATGGCATATTTTGTGTTCAAAAACAAAATTCAGGACCTTATTTTTGACCCTTTTGCTTCGTTACAGTGTCAGCATCTGAGGCAATAATCATGTTTAAGTGCAACTGGTAAAGAGTCACAAAGGACAAAACGTGAAGGACTTGACTATCACCTAGTACCTTATCTGTCTGTACTACGAGGAAGGGTCACAGCTTCGGAGCACTACGAGGGAAAATAATGTTTGCAGGTGCAAGAATATTTGCAACAAGTTGTTGGCAAAATGTACTCGGTACAGTCACTACTTGAAAAGGACCCTGCGTCCCCCGCGTTGGCCCCTTCCCGTGAATCTTGAAATCCCGTAAAATTATACCATTTTCTGGAATGTACCCAATACAAAAATAATTATTTGAATCCGACTGCTAGTCCAGAGGCGTCCAAATAAACATAAAAAATCAAACTTCAATTTTATTGTAATAGTGTCTTAGTTGAAAATTCTCAGAGCATAATATTCTAATATGACAAGGTTTATGTATAATTGTCATTTTCCCGAGCTAATTGTACTGACGGGCGACGGGACTCTTTCGGCGGCTCAGAGACGCCTCCTCTTAGTTTCCGACCCTTTGCGATGAAAAATATTTAATGTTTTGCTCGCAGTTTACTAACTGCCTCTATTAGGTATATTGACTGATAAAGAGTTACGATAACCGGCATTTTTCATTGTTGTTTGTTTATGTTTTTACTATTATGAGTAGTGAGAGCTCTGGGAGGCCGGGACCGCCCCCAAGCCGGATACCGTCGGCCCGACGCAAGTATGCATGTGGAATATTTGTTAAGTACTGCTGAATGTACTGAAAGTACTCGTATAACAACAAATACATAGAAACACGATATTTTTAATTATTGCAAGGTAAGCTTAGTCATGTGAGATAATTATCAGTCGAAGAGAACCAATACTCTTAATACAGTATCGGTAACTCGACGTCTAGGACCAGTGTTTACATAAATGTTTGATTAAGTGTCAAAAGTACCTATTAATATCGGCGATATAAAGTGCTTATCGGCGAGGTTCGTGTGATGTGAGTCGGTGAATGGTGCACAGCCCGCGGCCGCCGGCGTCGCATGTCCTGAGAGGAGCGCGGGCGCGAGCGCAGTACAGACCTGTGGGCTGTGGCTGATGGTGGGCTAGGCGGCGGCACGGCAGCGGCTGCGGCGGCGGCGGCGGCAGGAAGCAGCGATCAGGCGCGGCGGCCCAGGGGGTAGCGGCGGCGTCGGTGGCCATGTCGATGTATCCGTGGCGGTCCAGGCGGCGCGCGGGCCAGCATCGCAAGCACCCGCCGCTTCTCTCCACTCTGACACACTCAATCGTTGCTGCGGTTGGGGAGAGCTCCGAAGACGCGACGCGACCGATGTCGAGGCGGCGCGCGGCGCGAGTGCCCGTCGACCGGCGCCGCGCCGCCGGCACGCGCGCCGCCACGTGCACGCCGCACGCTCGCCTCCAACGTGCACGCCGCCCGACACGTGCGCCACCGCCCCGCCAGCCCCGCCGCACCCCCATACACCCCACAACACAACAATTCTCGCACCGGCACCCTCTACACCCGCACTATACCGCTACGCATATCACTCATAACACTATTTTTTAATGCAACAATACCGATCTCATCTCATGTGACACGATATTTCATATTCCTAAGGATTCGTATTAGTGTAGACAGACAATTTAAGGTACAAGGTGGTAGACAAGTCCATGTTAATACGAGACAGAGATGTTGTACTCGTATTTGACAAGTGGTATAGTGTTGTAGTAGTGTGGTGGCGAGGAGCCGCAGTCAGCGCGCGGCGCTTGGGGCCGCACGGGCGCCGGTCACGCGGCCGCCCACCCCCGGCCGCCCCCATCCCATACAAAACAGATTCCGCCCAAAATAAACGATTCAATTATTTTCAACCCCAGGTTCTCTAATTATAGAAAATAATGGTTAGGTATTTAGATTATGTGAATACAATATCTATCATGAAACCATTCGGTGTAATGTTATGTTTTATTATTTGCATATATCCGGTTCGACGGAGTCGCAGCTCACGGGGCGCGTTACTTATTTGAATTGTTTATCATAACTATAAGTGTAGTCGAGAGCATGTCGAATCAGATTCGAGCAACATATTTTCTATAAACATATTCAAAAAACCCGAGACAGTTGGGACAAAAATGGGGCCTCCTGCTCACAACACACAACACACATCCTATAGAACCTTCCGGCGACAGCACACAGTTTCCTAAGTTTCAAAACGTGTTGCATCGTTCAAGATTTTAAGTTTGTATCCAGTTATATTTTGTTGGTTTTCTTTAAACTCATTGACTGCGTAACCAGACTAAGGGCCGTAATATCAATAAGAGTTTAAACTACAGATTTTCTAATCTAAAGTTTATCTTAATCTAAAGTTTAAACCTTCCTCATAAGATCAATGACAAAATAGAGACAGATTACGAAATCTCCGATCAGTCTTTAACACATAGCAACACTCTACGTTTTACTCATTCATCATTCAGTCACTCGTTCATTATTTATGCATTACGTTTGCAACACTGGCGTCAAAAAAAGTAAACTGTCATTCATTGCGTGCGTCGTTCGTCCACGCATGCGTACTCATCAGCAGATATAACCTAATCAAAATATAAACAACTACAATGACACATTGACACAATGAAAATCAGCTGACCACCGAGTGAGCGCCATTTTAAAATCGTCAACCCTAGTTTAACTGTCCGATGTCGGCGGTTTAGTCCAAACTGTAGATTAAACTAGAATTGAACGATAAACCATCATTGATCTTAGTAAATAATCGAAGTTAAAGGTTTAAACTGACTTTCCAAGTTTAACCTATGATTGATATTACGGCCCTAACTGAAAAAAAAATTGAGTGCGTAACCAGTCTCGCGAATTTATTTTCTTTTTATAAGGTCTTTTCGAAAGGATTGTAATCAATGAGTTTCAGGAAGAAGCCAAACAAGTTGTGAGTGAATAATGGTTAGACGTCGTAACTTCCAGAGTCATCGAGTGCGGGAGAGCAGCGGCTGATGTGTATAGTGTCTCTCGGGCGGCGGACCCGGCCGGCGGCCCCGCTGGGGCGCCCGTAGCGCTACGCGGCAGACTGCGCGCCGCCCGCCCACTCCGCTCATTCACTACTCCGATAAACTTAGGTACGCTACAACTCTTGTTTATCAATAATTTTGTTGTGGAAATATTTGTCCAAATCCAGGGAAGGCTTAGGAGGTAAACAATAAAGGAATAAATGCGAATAAAACAGCAGGGCACTACTAGTAGTAAACAATACTACGCCTCCACTGTATCGGAATCCCAACGTAGGTAATAGTAACATTGCGACGCGACGTCACTATTTTTATTAAATTCCGTTTTAAAGCAGAGTCGCCGCAGATTTATAAGCGTCTGCTCCCGTAAAAATATTCACACGGAATCTCCGCCCATACCCCTTTGCCACCTTCAAGGAAAACGCATCTGACATTACGTGCTACGCTACCGCAACGAACAGTGAAACCAAGAAGTAGCGTATGGTCATCTGAGTAAATAAACGGAACAGAGACAAAGCTTCATACAACCGCGCGATTAAGGCGCGAATCGATGCACTACAAGCACGCAGGGCATGTGTGCACGTCGCACGACTACTGGCCGCTTGTCGCGGACGCGGCGAGACTGGAAAAAACCGGTTTACGCTGGCAAAGCCAGTTGACAATCTCAGGGTTAGCGCGACACACCTTTTTTAATCGACTTCAAAAGGAGGACGTTTCTTAATTCATATGTACTCGTATATAAATTTTTGTTAATCGCCTTTTTATTAAATGAACAAACGGCCATACCTAATACATAGAATTTTGAGATACAGAGTGGACGCTATCGACGAGCATTGATAAATACCTAATTCCTGTTGATGTTATATATCAACCATTTTTTATATTAACCGACTTCAAAAAGGAGGTTTTGTGTTCGATCCTAAATTTTTAAAACGTAGTACAATTGTTTGTTTGCCATTTCTCGGAATGCTCGAACAACACAACTGATCTGAACAACCTATAAATATAGGCGAAGATTCTCTTTTCAGCCATTACAAGGGTTTTAATGAAGGTAACGTACAGTCGGTTTTTATGATTATGCCTCCTGATAATTTTATCGCATTTGTTGAATTGCTCGACGAAAACTTTTGCGAATAAGTATTTCGATCTTGAAATAAATATTGATGATGTTGCCAATGAAATACTTAAACGTATTTAAGATTGTTAATTTGACATGCTATGTGAATGGTTCCCGTTAGATTACTTGAATAAGCTATAATTATGTTAGATTTAGAGTTTACCACACCATTAAAACAAAACAATAAATTATTAAAATACTAAAATTATAAAAAGAAAATTATTAGAGTAAGTAATTTGTAAAGTATTCTATCATAGGGCGTTTTTCGATTACCCGGCCCGGCACCGGCGCGGCGCCGGGGTTTCGTTTTTCCACTGCGCCGGTGTCGATGCCGGTTTACGCCCGGTGAGTGGTACAGTACTGACACGGACTTCAGCACGCCGACACGTAAAGTGTAATTTACGTTTGAGATAACAATGGTAGCGTCAAGCCGTCGACTATATTTGTTTTATCTTTTACATCTACGACGCTAATTAAGAAGCTAATTAAGTAACAAACAAAGAAAGTAGACACTAAAAAGTAAAAAATAAAATATTAAAAAACTACGTTTAAAAAAACCGACTTCAAAACTAAAAAGCAAAAAATAACTCCATAATCATAATATGAGTACTACTAAGGTAGTAATAATTATTAATTATATACTACATATATAGTATTGTTATTTTTGGAGTCGGTGACAGCCAAGAAAGAACTAATTATACATATACACTCACACGGCTACAATTCATATAAATATGCAATACACATGCAATTTTGCCGGGCCGGCACCGGTGGGAAGCTTGCTACCCCGGCTCCGGCGACGGCGCCGGCAGGACTCAATGCCGGGCCGGCGCCGGCACCAGTAAGTCAAAAAGCGAGCCATACATTTTCATACATTTTTGCTTCCCCGGCACCGGCACGGCGCCGGCGCCGGCAACGGCACCGGCAGGAATCAATGCCGGGCCGGCGCCGGCACCAGTAAGTTAAAAAGCGAGCCATACATTTTCATACATTTTTGCTTCCCCGGCACCGGCACGGCGCCGGCGCCGGGCCGGGTAATGGAAAAACGCCCATACGGAATAGTGAAACTATATAAACAAATGTTTTGTTTAATTTATCTTTACCTATGTATTGTGACAACCCTGCCCAAATAGGTGACAATTTTGTACTTTGTTAAGAAGCTTTGGTTCTGTTCCGTTTGTTTACTCATGTGGTATGGTAAATTTTTCAAAAACATTATTGAATTTAAAAAAAATAAGATTTATCAATTGACTATTTATATTGCTAGAGTATATTTATATTTTTGTAGTAATATACTGGGTGGAAACGGTAAGTGATCTCATTCTGTAAACTTTTTTGAAAACTGCCACAAAGTGCTTCAGAAGCTTAATCAAATATTACAAATGGTTGATATTTCCACCTACCGTACATTTAGAACAGAAAAACTCTGATACAAAATGTTTAATTCTGACGTCACCAAAACGGCTACAGAGAAAATGTCTCAGGCAATAAATATAATTTCCATCACTAACATAAGCTTTGACATTTGTGGACGAGAGCGGCCCGGTTCGGAAGATGGGGAACTTTCGAATTTTATTTTTTAATCATATTTTAAACAATCTTACGGATTTCTAGATTGGTGGGAGTTTATGTAGCTTTACTCATATTTTTGGGTCTAATTTGACCGGATTATATTATATGGCCCAAGGCAAACCTTAGGAGCAATAAAACATATTATACTTGAATGTATCATTGGCCAAGTATGTGTGCGATTCAGAACTTAACGTGTATCCAAAAACTACATTTGGTTTGACCAGTGGTTTGAGTTAATATAATATTATATGGTCAAATTGGTTTTGAAATGTATGAATGATTAAGATAAGTTGTATTAGGATAGACTAAGAAAATATAGCGGTAATAAAGACAGTATGTATAATAATAATTCATAAAACTATACGTATTGTTATGATCTGAAAACCCTCAGAATACAGAAAGTACCAGAACCCGTGAGCGCGCCTAATACTGAAGGTACTCAAACTAGCCATAAATAGTGTAGTTTGACGCGCAACCGATCAGTCACTTTGTGACCGTCGGAACGCGCTAACGTGTTTTACCCGTGACCAATTTCACGAAACTATGCCGTCTTGTGTCGTTCCTACCTGTAAAAATGCAGTGGGTCTGAAAAAGAAACATGATGGGATCACATTTCACGTGTAAGTATCGCATTTAGGTATCGTCTTATTTAAATATTTAATTATTTTCTCAGATTTCAATTGTCATAGAGAGTGATGCGTCAATTTATGTTAGTGTTGCCAATATAAGAGTTTTGATTTACCCTTCTTTTTATTACCTTTTGAGGGCTTTAATTCGTTGTAGAATATTAATAAGTAATATAATAAAAATCAACCAACTTGAAAAAAGAAAGTATAAAGCGTAAGTGTGACTCGTATGTACCTAACAATCCTATTAAATAGTAAGTATGTTAGTCTATAGGATTACTAAACAAATGTTTGGTGTGCCCGTGGGAGAAGGGGAGAGGGGGAGCGGGTATTAAATTATGTTTCTATATTAGCCATCTTAAATTTTAGCTTCCCTGCTGATGAAAGCGGTGTGGACAAAAATTATAGAAAGAGCACGGCTGGAACAGTTCTGGAAACCATCGAAGCGAAGCGTAGTTTGCTCGATGCATTTTGACTTAATTTATTATTCTTTTTTTATGTAACTCTTGTACCTAGCTGTAAGTTTTCCGAATACTTTAAAATAAAATAAAATAAAATAAAATAAAAATATATAATTTTTCCATCACCCCTTAAAAGTGTGCAAACATCCACCGTAACACCGTGTTTTATTTAATATACATATCTATTTCTTGAGATAATCAGGTAGGTACATAGTTATATAGAAAAGGACAATTTTTATTCAATTATCATATTACCTCCGAAACTCCCAAAATTTACCCTAAAAATGGGCAAATAATGCGAGAGCTAACAACACTACGCGAGGGACTTTGTTCTGTTTTTGGACACAGCGTGTAGCTTGTAAATACATTTGAATGCCGTTTCTGGTACTTTCTGTATTCTGAGTGAAAACCCTTATAGACAGTAGTGGTTCTAAATTATAGCCCCACAGTTAGAAGCGTCAGGTTCGCGTGTAACGGGCCGACGAAATCTCTTGTCGAACAGTCTGGTTTGAGGAGCACAAGGTGTGATGATGACTACACTTCAATAATACAGGTTGAAATGAATGAGACGCAACTTAAACGATATGTTCATTTGTACAACGAACCAATGTAACTCGAACCGACTGGCGCAATGAGGAGTAGGGAACAGGATCGGGAGCGAACTGTGACTAAAGTACAGAGGTGTATTATCAAACGGGAAATGCTTGAATAGGCGCTAAGTTTCTGCAGTGTGAAGGTATGTCCAGAGCAAAATGGTTCGCTTTCTTCAACCACAAACGGGTAATCACACCAATGCAACGCCTCATCGCTAGTAATCGCTCGCAAAGACAACATAACATAATTAACGTTGCATAGTGTAATATAACTGTGCTTGTGATACTGACCGTATTTCTTGTTGAAACTAGCTCCGTGACACAGGAAATCTGTAAAATGAAAACAATAGCAATAATAACTCAAAGTTGAAGCAAATGATAATATTGTGAGTGATAGGATAGGCCAGGCGGTCGATACCAACGTAAAACTTAGCGGAAAGTGAACACCATGCTTGGACACATCCCGGCAAGTGGAGCGAACATGCTCGCGTGTGGGATTATATCGTGGTGCACCGCGAGTGTACGCGTCGATGTCTTTTGCCCCGGGGAGGCGTGTAGCTCTCGTAGGCAGCGCGTAGCAGGGGCTACGCGCTACGCGGCGCGCCTACGTGAGGATTGGCATCCCGTTTCGGTAATTACATAACATTAATTGTAATTTAAACTACAAAATATGATTCATCTTAATTATGATTTCAGATAACTAATCAAACAAATATACATACGTGGTTATGGCAACTTGAATAACAACCACAATTAAATGTAAGACAATCAAGCGGTTCTTTTTAACTTATTTAATCCAAGTAGATATCTACGGCAAGCTTTAGCAATAATAGTAGCTTTAGCTTAAGCAATCAAGTAATCATCTTTAATGTATGATCTAAAGTCTAAACTAATCACTTCATTGAACTCATTTATTTGGCAAATAATTGCTAAATAATTTATACAGTCGTCGCGACGGTGGGAAAATATTTCAGTATTTGTTACCCATTTCTTTGAAAAAAGTTGATACAAAAGTAACCTTCAATGAATGTTGCCTTATCATTTTTTTTAAATTCATTTTATGTGTTATAATAATGAAATTCATCTCAAAAAATGCCTAAGTATAGCGTTGACTTATATCGGATGCGGTTCACTTTTGTTTTTGTTATTATCACGAGGCGGGCGGCTAGGCAACGCCACCTGTCCGCGGCCGCCTGAACTAACACAACGCGGCCGAGCCGGCGAGGCGGCGCGGCGCGCGACTCTCGCCGCGGTAGTTCCGGAAAGCACCGCCGCGTAGAGCCACCGTCTCAACACTATATATACAATTGATTAAAAATAATATCGTGGGTAGAGATTAACATATTTTATCCAATAATAACTTACCGCCTCGATTCATCATAACAAAAATTAACAAAAACGCAACGCAAAGCAAATATTGAACCCGCACTACAAACAGTTTCACGAACAAAAGTTTAAAGTTTGTATAAAAATAATAAATAAAGCGTGGGGTCACATGTGGTGAGCGCGCGCGGCGCCGTGTCGGCGCGGCAGAGCGCGCGCACGTCGGTGGAGCAGCGCGCGGCACGTGACGCGCAGGGGGCGCCACTGCGCTTGTTTACAACTCGCACCACTACAAGACGAGTAATTCGGTGTCGTGATTACATTACGACATGTGACATAATGTGGCGGCGCGGGGCCCGTGACACAACGCGACCGGCCGCCGCGCCGCCCCGCTCGGGTACCGCGCGTCCGCCGCCGTGCCGCGCGCACTTGCACTATCACGTTAATTGATTTATGAACAGACTCCATGAAGTGCTATTGACGAAAATCATTGTTAACTATCATCAGTCCCATCGACCTAGTCTAGCTGTCTAGATCAGTTCGGATTGGAATGGCCTCCACACTCAATAGTAAAAGAAATGACCAGAACAGATATTTGTTTGTTTCTGGCGGTCGGTTGGCACGCTTGGGTTTGTTAGGGAAGTCCGAGCATCGCTAATCCTATTGAGTACTGTGATAGCGAGATAGTTCAAATCCAGTCTTGTAGTATTTTTTATTAGATTATACTACTATTGTGTCTGTGTGTGTTTATTGGTATCTAAAATGGAAAATGTTAATGTGTTGTCCTAATTTGACTATAGTTATCTTTGTTTAGTACATAGGTAATATAACGTATTGTATTGTGCTGGCTTTCTTACGTTTTAGCTATGCTGTATGTACAGTTCGCTCGTTCAGCTCGTTGCCTCGGGCACTTGTGGAAGAGCCGGCACCCAAGGCTGGCTCGGAATGCGGAAATGCGTATACACATAGTGCATAATACGCCTATGTACGGCTTCGTTTCGGGTAGAATGATAGTGACGTGAAGTTCTCGCGGCGGCGAACATTACTGAACAACTTGGAGTTAGACATCAAAACAAAACGTGAAATCTGTTATCTCATGCTGGTATCATTACGTTACTGGTTCACTAATTATATTCCATACTACAATGTACACAATGAATTTGTAGTTTATATCTGTATCGGTAAATAGTGCTAATAGTATGAAGTAATCTGTATGCATATTTAATTACCCGAATATAAGTTGTAAGTAGAGAAATGTATCTATGGGAGATGTCTAATTGATTGCAGCGATCGGTTCTAAGTGCGCCTGGCCGGCGGGCGGCGGGCGACCGGCACATGTGGAGCGCGGAGCTCCGAGCTGGGCACGCCCATCCACGACAACCTAGTTATCTTATCACACGCAATCACATTACAAATCTGACGTATCCCTTCGCAACTGATAACTCCACCTCGAGTATCTCCCTTCACTGCGCAGTACTCACGAGTAATCGCCAGCGCAGATATGGAGCGGGCACCCGCGGCGCCCCGCCGCGCGCGGCTACGCGACCGCCACCGCAGCGGACCCACACCGCTCTATTTTATGATGCGACCTACTTTACGTAGCTTTTCACAACAGAATCACAATTCTTTCAGTCCGCCGCATTCACCGCGAAGCACCGCGGCGCGCCGCGCCCGCGCCGCGCCCGCGCCCGAGGGGACCCCTATTTCGTGACATTCAGATAACACCATGATATCACGCGTCTTATTTTCCCCCTTTAATAAATATATGTAAAGTGAATGCGATTACAAAAAACTTAATAACGAATAGTATCGGCAAATACGCATATCATTCTTCACCCGAGACCCTCGGGGACGACTATAATAGGAGGCAATTAACTTTTTGCGGTGTAAACTCATTAAACCAGAAATATAATCAAACATGCTAATGCTAATCTATCAATGAAGGATATTGGATGTCGCCGTGTTATCGATAGTTCCTTTTAATGTTAAAGTATTTTGATCACTCACGTTCTACAAACATGATGGAGAGATTGCGTCGCGATGCGTCGCGCTGCGGTGCGTCGCGCTGCGGTACAGTGCGGCGTGTTCGGAAAGGGCAGCGCAATCAGCGGGGGTTATCGGAGTATTAGTTCAGGTTATCGAGGATCGGGGCGTGACGTCAGAGGCGGACAGCACGCCTTGAACCCGTCGCCGCCGCCCGAGGCTTCCGGCGAAATGGCCCGCAATAAAAAAGACCCGCGGGCCATTTCGCCGGATTTCATTTTTTAAAATATTTTTCTTCCGTCAAAAGGGCCCACACATAAATGGTATGAGAAATTTTTTGTTCAAGTCACTATTCAAGTCGGTTTAGTCCTACCATCACAGATCAACGTGGGTCCAGTCCTGCCATCACAGATCAACGCATCGTCACTGAGCCCCTGAGTTACACGTTGACTCCCCGCGGCGCGGTACACATTACGATCCACGGTTATCAATATTATAAACTATAAAAACATTTTAAGCTATTGCATAGCTTTGAGCGCGGGCTTTGAGCGCGGCGACCGAATCAAGAAATTCCGAACGAAAATAAAACCTAACCTACCACTTCGCCTACCATGTAGCTCGGCCGAGAGAAACCAATGAGGAACGAAGCATGACTGACTATGTAGGCAGATATCGGCCTGTGTTGCCAATTTAATGACAGTTCTTAGTTGATATACGACTACACGGATATACGGAAATCCGTATATTCGTAAATACGTATATCCGTAAACGTAAACGTATACGTAACCGTATCCGCATAATTGCATATGTTGATAAAAAATGCTATGCCATAGCTTTACCGTGGCAGTCCCCGAGTGCCTCACTGTTTTTTGGTTCGATGTAATATGGAAATGCAAATGCAAAAAACACCGAACATCAACTGTTCTGAGTCATTGTTTTAAAATAAAATTGATAATGCTTCTGTCAAATTAGCGAACTCGATACCGAATCAGTTCGCCAAATTATATTCAGCAAGTACTTATTATGATTTTACAACAAATATTTTAAAATGTGCCCAACACAAGAGTTTGTAATGTGACAAGATATGCAAGGTTATTGACAATTTATTGAATAACTAGACAAATTATCATTGATTCATGTCGACGAGGATGACGAGTCCACTTCGAGCATGAGGCTCCGCGGGTCCCGTGGGTCCCGCGCCGGCCGGCGGACGCCGCGCCCGGCACCAAGCACTCTTTATTGTTGCCAAGCGTTCACACTTCACAACGCGCGTCAGAAATAACCAGTTACAGTTGACGTACCGTTGGAGCAAACGTTGATGCCAAATCACATGATTCACATTTTAGGCAGGTCACGAGCGACACCCACTTCTCAGCGGAATATTAGTTCACCATGGACCGGCCCCGCGCCCCGCGCCCCTTGCACCCCGGCACCATGCCGAGCTCCGAGGACCGCGCGGGCCCGCTCGGGCGGCTGCGCGGTGTCGCTCGCTCCACTCGGTGTACCGTAACTCATGCCGAGCACATTATGAATTGTTTATCGACATCGCGCAGCCAGCCAGCAGTGACAGCAACGTCCTCAGCTAAGTAATGTGGTGTTTATAATTGTCACATAACATGTCAGTCAGAGTGATGAGTATTAGCCGGCACGCGCCACTACGCCACTGCGTGCCCGAATCTATGTCAGATATTCCCATTATCTATTTTTGTGAGCTATTTATTTTTTACAATTTTATTTGTGTTCGAAGCTATTTCCACGACGCACGAGCGTTCGCTGAAGAGGGGATCCCGCGATGCGCCGTGTGCCGACGGCGGCTCCTTACACTCCTGTCGCTCGTTTCCGCATCACAAGGAACTATTATTAACTACTTTCAACCGTCCACATAAATGTCAACATTCTATTTCGACTCAACGCCAAATAAACCAGGAATTGGCCGCCAGGCTTCGCCCGTAATATCCTTGGTAGCGTCGGAAATTCCCCCAGATGCAACCGCGTACCGCAGCTAATCGTATAAGATCGCTCACAAACCCGCGGCGCGGCCGGGGGCAGGCGTCCGCGGATAATAGCTCGCCCACTTTTAAATTGACGCTCTGATTAATTATTTAATATATTTCTTTTCATCATCATTGACGTAAACAGCATATCAATGGACTATATATATATTTCACTAAATGTTTAGGACGTTTTACGAGCCTCGCACGTGGTTTCAGTAGGTTCGCGTGGCGGCATTCCAACCGTCGTCGCGTGCTCGGCCTGCTGCCGCCCCGAGCGCTCGCTCTCGCGCGCGCTCGGGCTCGCGCTCGCCGCTCGCCGCGCGCTGCGCGCCGCATCAATGGTCCGTGCACCATTCAGCGGCCCCTCGCACTATAAATACCCGGCACCGCCGCGCTCCGCTTTACATGCAGGTCCCGTGACTACAATACACATATTTATGCTTACATGTACATATATTATATCTCGATGCGATGTATCTCGAGTCTCGATGTTAGAGTGCCGAACTATAATTATACTATGCGCATCTCATAACATTACCGCGTAATGTCTAAACAAACCCACGTCATAAATCCGGTCGGTAATAAAAAGTCCCGAAAACACTCGACTCATCGGTGAGGACGAGTCGACTCGAGCGAGCGAAGGGAAGCGCGGAGCCCCCTGGACGAGTGTGCCCGCTGCCTAACGCGCCGTCAGTCGTCACTACGCCTGAAGCGAAGACCAAATGAACGAGCGCGTCCACCCGCGGCGTCATAATAAGGAAGTCGCTGCATCATCTCCTGCCTGCACTCCAGACGACGCCACACAATTACTCGGCTCGCGCTGATAGCCATGAGAAACCTATTACGTTTGACACCTGTTTATTGTTTATTTTAATTCTGGATGCGAATTGTTTTGGTGTCGAGGGAACTGAAACTGAAAACTTTTTAATTGGATGTAGCTTCAAAGGACTTGACAACAATAGGAGCGGCGAGCGAGGTGTCACGCGGGTTGGAAGGAGCCGTGTAACAATGCAATTAAATACGTAATTCATTGAGCAGTTAAGAGGGCGAGAGCCGCCGAGGCGCGGGGCGCGGGGGAGGGGCCGCCGTTGGCAGGAGTGCGTGCGAGTCCCGAGTCCCGCGCGTAAACATGCAGCGGCCCGCCAACGTCTTCTCAATACCGTTTTATTACAACTCGATCGTAAACTTGTTATTTTTATTAGACTGTGGAAATACATGTTTTATTTTTCGAACCGTAAACAATCACTTACTGGGAACATTTTGAATGCACCTAGCCAGCGAGTGTTTGCTGAAGGGTGCCAGAGGACAAGGCGGGCGGGGGCGGGGCGCGTGCGGGGGTGCGGGGCGGGCGGCGCCCTACATCGACACTCTGGCACGCGTGTTATTGCCGCGAGCGGGTCAATGACCCTCAATTTCCTCGAACACATCAATAGAAGCCTCCCGGACTCTGCGACACCGCTCCGGGCCGAGCCGCACCCGCACCCGCTCGCACCCGGCCGCCGCCACCTGCTCGCATCTCTTTCTTGCGTCTCTCTTATTGTTACTCGAACACAACACTCCCGTACATGTTATACCATGAAGTACACGGAAACCGTCGACACGCGGCATGCAGCGGTACACCGTCTAGTACCTGATACACCATGTAACATGAACGCATGGAAGCATGCCATAATTAACTAAGTGAGTAGTGTTAGGTGGAATGAAGCACTCGTTAGTGACAGGACACGGCACCGGGGACCACACGACGCGCCCGGCTCGTGTACACAAAGGTTAATTAAAACTCAACCATTATACTTAAATATTGCGTCCGATACCTGAGATCAGGCTGTGACCTGGAAACAAACAAAACGAATGCTCTCAGTTGTTTATTGTTCACAATTCTTCTTTACATAGGATGACACGAAGCCCGCCTGCCGCGCCCGTCTATCTACGACTATATATTAGCGCTAATCTCAAAAAGTCTCATCGGCTTTTCATATTGTTTCCATCAGCAGACAGAATAATTCCGATTAAGAATTCCTCGGGCAGCCTCCATTACTAGCATTACTTAAACGTAACGGAACGAGGGTGAGTCGCTAGTGTTCAATAGATATAAATAATAACCGAATTCAAAGCAAATGCTTTGGATTCGGTTATTATTTATATCTTAGGAACATGAGAAACGTATTCGAGCTCACCGACACATAAATACTCGCCGAGATGTAACATCAGAAACGGAAACCTGTCACGAGTCGTGTCGGCGCGATCACAGCGTCATTCGCTGATTTCAACTAATGGTAACCGATTCAGAGGCACGATAATGAGGTCAGCATGACAGCACGTGTCTTGTGGCAGGCCGTCGGGCGTCCGCGTGCTCCGGTGTTAGAAGGTGCCGCGGGCTGCCCGGGGCTCCGCTGCATCATCAGCCATGCAGCGCTCATCGCGCGCCGCCGCGTTCATAAATACGCTTCGGCACAAAACAACATCGCATTGAATTAAAATAAATGTATATTTCATTTCACAAATCCCGTCAACTGCCCGTCGAGCGCCCGGCTCGGCGCGGCGGCTCGGACGTGGGCTGTAATTGTAAAACACTTCCATTTCGCCCGAAAAGCGTTCGAATTTTTTGTATATTTTATTTTAAATACTTATTGGAAGTTTAAAATTGTACTTTATTTTTTAACATTCAACCTCCCTCACTGTCGTACAAATTACGGTCAGCACTCCCCACTCCATCGTATGTGCACCTCCTACAACAACATCTGTCAAGAGTTCGACATTTTCAGTGCAACAACTAATTCTGTTAAGCAGTATTTGTACCAAATATCTCATTAATTTTTTGAATATATATATATATATTTTTTTGCTATTGTATCCGATCTCATAGAATTAATCTCTTAGAATTTAGTTTAGTTTTTAATTTCAATTAGTTTATTTTTTGTTTTTTAGTTTGTAAACTAGCTTAGATTTTTAATTGCATGCTGTGTTTATTTCGAGAAGGATTTACATATTGTTCCTTACTGTTTGCTTTATTATCATCTAACACAAATTATGTAAAATCCAGTTAATAAACCAATAAAGGAAAAAAAAAAAAAAAAAAAAAAAAATAAAAAAAAAAAAAAAATAGCAATTCTGACACAGACAGATTGTGTGAAATTGAAACACGATTGTAATGAATTTTTGGAAGCTTCATGAATTCATATGTTACTGATGATATTCGTATTAATAATTTCCGATCACTTTACGTGATTTTTACTTTTCACTTTACGTGAATTAAATTATTAAAATCCGTCCCACATAACACTAAACCAAACACAGGTACCAACATCAAAACTAAAACAATAGTAATCGTCAATAATGAAATCACCGTGAAAACAACCGGATCCGACATCTTAACGTACTCTCTTCAACATCGTTTCAATAATGTATTGAAACTATTGTTATTTTCAAGTCGCCTTCAGAATTATTAAAATGATGTGTGCACGCACTGGTGCGACGTGTCATGTTGCGTAAACTTGGCTAATTAACATTCAGCACAAGAAAGGGATTCCATCGACGAGTTCAAGTTGGAAACACAACATAATATATTGTATGTAAATAGAGGATCGAGCATTACTAGTCAGTGGAGCTCACTCTGTTGAAACTTAACTTTTGTCCGAAAAGTTTAATGGAAATCCAATGTAGGAACCTGCCTACTTTAATAAACTTTTTAGAAATTGTTATTTAAAAAGCATATACGATCGAATTGATAAACCTCCTCCTTTTTTGAATTCGTTTAAAAAAATCACTGGTAAGAATTAGCTAGAAATAGAGAAGGTAGTAAGTAAAGTCATATAGCATATAGAGTACAGCAGTTTTGAGACAATTTGTTTCGTGTAACAATAGTTCACCAAACAAAAGTCCCGGTCTGCGTTGAGGTGTCGACCGGGACGGAGCCCGGCGGCGGCGCTGCAGCCGGCCGGGCGGACGGCAGCTGGCTGTTCCCAGACCTGGTGTCGACTCGCTGCGCCAGGCCACACACACATACGTGATATGTTATTAACAAATATAGAACCGACACGTTAATTGTTACTCGTACACTTGTCACTTTGTGTCTAGGATGAGCGATCAATATATTTATCATGAATATAACTTAACGCTAGTAACAAGTAACAAAGCCTTCACATAAGTATTATAATGCGGGAGGTCACGGCCCGCGCCGGCGCCCACTTTCGGCTGTTCCTTTCGGAACTGATCGATTCCTGCCAGTTCACAGAGGAGTACTGATATGGAACAGATACACCTTCTATTGTAAATCGAGGATATTATATATGGAGCGTATATAGGCAAGACTAATTCTTGCCATGATATTGTGCGAGGTGTGTCTGCAGTCGAGCACCAGGTTGGTCTACGTGCGCAGAATACTACCCCGGCCGGATTTCTCGCTCGCCGAGACTGCGCCCGCGGGTCCCCGTGGGGACGCGAGCCACTGCCAGCCTCCGTCAGAACAATTCACCTACGTGGACACTGCTTCGCTCCACGTATGCAATCAGTCCCCATGCGTCGCTCGTATGCGGAGCCCAATCCATCCGTGTAGCGTTACCGACGTTACCGACTACCGAACGTGAGCCTTGAGCGACTTCACTGAGCGGTGCCGTCTTCATTCGGATTGTGCTAAACAAGTTAGCGACAAGTTTTGTGACTGCGATTGCATCTAGGTCAAACAAAAAGATAGTGGTCGCTCAGCGGCGCGACTGTACTGTATCCAGCTTCTGTGGCGGGACTTGTTCAATAGAGATCCACAGATTACTCGGTAATTTGCCAATGTGTAGCAGCATGGTTGTTGTAAGTGGGACTAGCGGTGTAATTCGTGGCGAGGTGTTCCGTGGCCTTGTTTGTTCAGTAGGCGCGCTAATAATAGCTAAGTGAGGGTGGTCACGACGCCGCGCCGGCAGCTGTGGCCTCCTACCCTCGAGCCGCAACCTCGAGCGTGGGTCGCGGAGGACACGCGTGGAACCCGGGACCTGTAGCCGCCTACCGGAGTCTGCGGGAGCCAGGACGGAGGCGCTGGAGGGGCGGCGGCATGAAGGATGTTCGTAAATAGATTGTTAATAATATAATAATAGTGGCGTGGTCGTCGGGAGAGCACCCTGTGACAAGCACGCCGCTAATAATAGCGGGCGATATCATCTCTCGTGGAGATGGAGCGCGTTGGAGACACTATTTATAACGGACGACCACTCTCCAGGCTTCACTTACAACTATTCGCTATTATTTATGTAAAAGGTGAAATGTACAACGAGCACCTATACACCTATATTGATGGCTACCTCTATGTGTCAACCGCGGCGCCGCTGGTGACTTTAGTAAATCTTATCGTAGGTATTTAGCGTATCGCTACATTACGACACAACATTCTACAGACTGGCTCGCTCAATCTTCACCCAGAGGCCAACAAAGTGTATGAACACGAATTTATGTATTCATTATTTTGTTTGTATATTACTGCCTTAATTTGCTACAAATATTTATTTTTCCATTTATTTTCGCTTATGAAATGAAAATAGCTCAACCTACCTCCTGCCTACCGACTTCACGTGGAAAGTTTTCTCGAGGACGATGTTTACAGCAGAAAATATTTTTATAGATAAAGTAAGCTCTTTGTGTTGTGCGTTTCATTTTTAGGGTTCCGTAGCCAAATGGCAAAAACGGAACCCTTATAGATTCGTCATGTCTGTCTGTCTGTCTGTCCGTCCGTCTGTCCGTCTGTCCGTCTGTCCGTCTGTCTGTCCGTATGTCACAGCCTTTTTTCTCCGAAACTATAAGAGCTATGTTGTTGAAACTTAGTGTGTAGATGTATTCTGTGAACCGCATTAATATTTTCACACTAAAATAGAAAAAAAATAAAATTTTAGGGGGGTCTCCCATACATAGAAATGAAAAAAATTTTTTTTTTTTCATCAAACCCATACGTGTGGGGTATCTATGGGTAGGTCTTCAAAAATGGTATTGAGGTTTCTAATATCATTTTTTTCTAAACTGAATAGTTTGCGCGAGAGACTCTTCCAAAGTGGTAAAATGTGTGTCCCCCCCCTGTAACTTCTAAAATAAGAGAATGATAAAACTAAAAAAAATATATGATGTACATAACAATGTAATCTAACACCGAAAATTGGTTTGAACGAGGTCTAGCTAGTAGTTTTTTTTTTACGACATAAATCGTAAACCGCAAAAAAATACTGATTATTCATTCAATAACTCAAATGTAAATATAAAAACATTTATTTCAAGAACTTCTTTATTATGTTACTCGCTGCTACGGAACCCTTCATGGGCGAGTCCGACTCGCACTTGGCCGCTTTTTATATTGTCTGATCAGTGTGTGATAATAAATAAATATACGTTGATAAAGATACGTTGCCATTAAAATGTGAAGTAATTACGATAACCTAATAAGACCGTTATACACACAGAACACATAATCTGTTTATGTGTTCTGTGGTTATACATTACTCGAATAAGTTCAACTACTTCAAGTTTAGAGATGGAAACAGACTTCAACTACATCCTGAAGTAGGATCAAGTTTTCAAACTGAACACATCCAGTTTACGGATGGATCAACTTTAAATAAAAAAATAACTAACTATTAAAGTTAAGCCACAATAACCGTTTTTAGTTAAAATTAATTAGTTAAAAAAGGAGTGTAATTTTAAGTTGATGATATTCATATGATGATATTAATTTATATCAAAATCAATGGCTCTACAATCAATGTTAATTATTTTACTTTATAAACCTCTTTAAATTATAAAAATCGGACAGTTAGTTTCAGAGTTATGATGAGAATTATACAAAATTATAATGCTCGATGGAGGGTCTCTTATGGCTATTGTTTCTGTTTACCTATATTCTCGCGGGGGACACGCAATGTTTTATCCCGATTGTCCTTCATAAAATATTGATTACCCCAAGCGAAGCGAGGGCGGGTCGCTAGTATTCGTATAGGTATATAGAGTGATCACTTTCATGATAAATAGTATGTTTTGCAATATCGTGTATACCTAAGTAGCCGATAAATTGATAAAAAATATCACTTATCAATATCATTTAACCCACCCCTAGTGAAAAATGCAATGCGGTTATGCTTTCATTCGGCACAGAACATGATCAGTAACTCGGTACATTTACAACGAGCGCCGACGCGGCCAGGTAACGTCGGAAGGTTATAGGTATGTAACTTAACCATAATCAACAGTTTTTCCGAGAACTTAGAATCAATATCTTTAGCCCACACATTACCGTCGATATACTCGTAATGATGCTAAGTATAGCCGACCGGGCGGGCGGCGACTCCTGGCTTCTTGTTTAATGCAAGCGCCCCGGCAGTGTACCCGGCGCCGGCGAACTCGACACATAATGTAGCCACATAAGTATCTGCACTACGTGTGTACACTACAACTATTGTCATATTGTGTTCGGCAAATTCACGGACCGACAGCCAAGCAACCTTGAACGTAATTGTTGAATAATTTGTTAAGCAGCTAAAATTAAAATTATCATCATATATTTGCGTTTCCAAAAGCTAGTTAGGTACTAGCTAACTATTTGGTGAGACGAATGCAACGATAGTGTTTAGTAGAGTGATGATGAGCAATATTTTGAGTGGCCTTCGCACGGTGCGCGCGCGGGTCTTGTTTCAGGTGCAGCGCGGCGCGGCCGCCGGCCAGTTGCTCGTTACAATGACAAGCACAGTGATCACGGATCAGTTGGACCGCGTCCCCGTTGACCGAGGTCACGGACGAGATCAATGATCATGCACCTCGCCACTTGGCATCGACCACTTTTCGTGCACAGTGCAATATACCGAATAAACTATAAACGATTAAGAGGCAAACGGCGTTACACTTTAGCAAGTTGATTGAAGCAGTCGCGTCAGCGGCATCCATCGCGGCTGATCGTCTTGGGAGATTTATGGGGAGCTGAGTGCAGTTGAATGTGTGCCAGCGGGAATCCCGCGGTCGCGCGGGAACCGCGCGCCCCCGGCGCGGCCGCTCGCCTTGCTGCCCTCACAGTCAGCGGAGCTCGAGACGCTTCACCGTATGATCAAATATTGAATGATTTTAAAACGCAATACACACTTATATAGCGGATATAACTCTGAGTACGACGCTCACAAATATCGTTCTTAGACCAAACCGAACGGGTCCCAGGCGGGCTTCACGAAGTTTGTAGTGGCAGAATGATGTCGAGTTTCAAGCGACATACGACGTAGTAACACCGATGGAGTCGCAGGCTGAAGCTGCAGAGGTCCGAGGCGCGGTGACCGCTACACACGGTTACTTTTGTATACCTATTGTGGCATAAAAAAACCGCGTTGCTTTTTGTCTACGAACCACATCTATTAAATTATTCCTCTAGCGGAGCATTAATCGTAGATCATTGGAATCGCATCCGAAACAAAATATATTTTTATCAGTTCAGGAATGGTCACTTTGGAGGGCACGTTAAGCAGTCGGTCCCGATTGCTTCAATTGTTAGTCCATGTCGAAAGCCTTTAGGTGGTCGAAAAACTCCGACACCAGGATTGGCCGCTGACCTGTTCGAAATTAATGAACAACGTATTACTTCTGGGTTTCAGTCGACCAACAATATTATCGATTAGCATGGGGGTGATACAAACATCAACAAAACGAATTCTATCTTAAACACAAATAAAACACACAAGACTTGCTCTAAATGTTCAAAATTTTTAAACCTTCTTCTTCATCGTGTGGGTGGTGTGGGTCAACCTGACCAATCCTGGTGTCAGAGTTACTGAGCCGCCAAAGGCCTCTGACATGGCTCACGTAACAACTAAAATCCGTAGAAAGTAACCAGGACCGACGGCTTAACGTGCCCTCTGAAGCACGGAATCGTCTTACTTTTCTGGCAATCAGGTGATTCAGCCTGCAATATCCTAACCAAACTGAGAACAGTCTCACAAAGAGATTTTAAATGAAGTATTGAAACACTGGAGGGTCGTGTACAGCGCATCACATGTGTTAGAAGAGTACAGAACGGGTACATACCTACATCGTGTTTGTGCTAGACATTTGTATTGAAAATTCTGTACACGTTGGCGTGCGCCGTGCAGCACCTAAAAATGTTTTCAATTTGTTTAAACATTCATTGGAGTGTGTTATATGTTCTAATTGAGTAAAGAACTAATTTGCGGAGCGGGGCGGTGCGCTGCGGTGGGGATCGGCGGCACTTAGCAGCGAGGCCGCTGCGCCCGCCACGCCAGATCATCGAGCTTCCGTCGGAGGAGATTTAATGGACGCGTCGGAGCGCCGCGACCTCGCCCCTGCCGCTCCTGCTTGCGATGCGTCGCCAGAGCTCGCTGCGTGCAAACATGTCAAGTTGGATGCTACACGAATTGCCAGTGAATTGGCCAATCAAACGGTATCGGCGCTAGTAACGCATTGTTACCCGTAATGTGTAGTCGCCATCGGCACGTGTCCGGGTGCGCTAATCAGGCCTCGCCTGGATTATATTTTCTTTGAACAGGACTCCGCGAGACCTCGCCGACTGCTCTAACAAGCAGCTGAATCAAAGTGCGCTGGCAATACTCACCACTCCGATAATGAGAGCGCTCTCGGAATCAATTATTACTGACTGAACTTGGCCTGAAAATATTACGACAAGCCGGATTTTATTAATGGAGCTAACAGTTAATCACGTTTACAGCTTCAGTGCGTGCCTTTGTTACCAAATGGATAGTGAAGCATAATGAAGTACAGTACAGAACTTTATAATGCAGTTTAACACGAGTGGCTTGTACCGAGAGATAGCGAGATAAGTGTAACTGGAGAAGACGCGGCTCCGAGCGCCGTCCGCGCCAACCGCGCCGCCCGCCCCGACGCCGCACTCGCGCGGCTCCGAGCGCCGTCCGCGCCAACCGCGCCGCCTGCCCCGACGCCGCACTCGGCTAATCATTATTTTGATATACGATATTCATGTTGGTTTTAAAGATCTACTAAGTGTATCTTTGGGATTTTTACTATAGGTATTTATATCGCTTTACGTACAATTTAATGAAATTGTCATCACTTACTTGGAAAATGACATTGCTATGTCTCCTAAGCGAGGTAGAGAAAAATGTCATAATCCGCATCGAATGGCGGTGGATGTGACATATTACGGTGATTACAGGTGAGGGGGCAGCGGGGGAGAGGCGTCCTCCTCAGAGAGTATAAATAGTATCCGCGGAGTACACATGGAATAATATGGTTTGAGTGACACACGCTAATTATACTGCGTCAGTAAAAGGCCTCTGACGCTAATGAGTGCGACAAGCTTTTGATCAGCAGTCCGGGAGGAACAAGTGCCGCCGAGGAGCCGCGCCGAGTGCCGCGGGCCGTTCCAGGCTCTCGGCGTGAGCTGCACAGACACTATATACCTACGAGTAAATTCATCTTTACCGTACTGAAACTTAACTAATGCATTGTTAGGGTCAGGGCGCATTTGAGCAATGAAAGAAGATATTTATAGGTTAGACAGTGTGATAGCGTGGTACCCCTGTGCCCTGCCACACTACGCTTTGTTGGGCTCGCACTAAGTAGTAGCACCTTCTGGTGTGAAGGAGCTTTGACCTTTAGCTAACGACACGGTTGTAAATATACACTGTTACTAATTGCTCTGAAACTGTTGTTGTTGTTGGCGACAGATGCAACGTATTGTCATGAAATCGTTGTGCGTTGAGAAAAGGCCATAAGTACGTCAGCGCGACACAATTGCGGTTGCGGGCCGCGGCGCGCGGGGGCGGGCGGGGTGCGTGCGGTGGCGGCGCGCCAACATTCCGCCGCGCGACCGCAGCAGTCGCCGCCCCAGACGTGCCGTGGGGCTGCACCGCCCTACAGCCCACCACCGCACCTCTGTAAGCATGAGATCGCCGGAAGCCAGTATGTTCCCGAGCGGCGATGGGACTCGCACCCAGCTGCCGGCTGCGTGCGCGCGGACGCGTCCGACGCGCCCGCCGCTGCATATTGACCTAGGGTCTAGCGCTAACTAATCGGATCACTTATTTTAAATGTTTATTTATAGAGTCACTATATCAAGCACCCACGGGACTTGCAACAAAGTGTACTGTATTATATATCGATGGCGGACCGCGCCGCGCGCCGCAGCGCCCGCCAACTCGCCTCGCACCACTACGATCACCGATAATCACTGTCGGAACGAGTTACTCACTCATTCTCGTAGGGATATCTTTACAGGATTTGTAAACCATATCTAAATATTTATAATTAACTTCCAACTCATTTATGTTCTCGAAGTTAATTCCTATAATGTATGAGTACAACCGACAACTAATAATAAAAATATTCATGTAAAAAGAATGGATCGAAATGTTAACAATTAAATAAGAACACTGTATCACCGTTTCAACATTGTATGTAAGTACATATTTAGCAGTAAAAGTTTTATGAATATGTTACTGCTCAGTAAGTAAGCTTCCGTAAAGGTTGGAACGGATTGTTCGGTACAAATATTAATGTTATCGTCGCTGTTCCGATGAAGTAATGAAAGTGGCCGAGTGTGGTGGTGGCGCGGGGACCGGCGGCGGCGAGGAGCGCCGCGCCGTCTCACTGCGAGGGTGCCTTCATCTTCCTTCGACATACCCTAACAAGTTTGTCAAGTGGATAGCTTACTATTTCCAGTCCATGTAAACAACAGACGAGAACGCATTATCCAAACTATGTGTGACCTACGTGGACCTATAACGCGATCAAAATAAATACAAATTTCAGTTCGCAAGACCTACTCTCATCAGGAGGCCTAATATTTGGTCCAGACCTGTCCGAGCAGTGAGCAGCGCTTGCACACCGGTTAACATGCTGCTGTGTTATCTACTACGCACTACCCGCATTATCCCGCTCTCATGTGGATAGTTATAGTAGGTACTTTTAGTATAAACCTGTAATTGAGCCACATAAAACTCGACATAGAATTTTGGGTCTGGGATAAAATGGGTCAATTTAAAGCCGGAGTGACTGCCGCGCGCCGGCCGCCTCATTCACTGGCATTAACATACACGAGTCCAGATAACACTGGATCCAACCCGCGCCGGAGCGGTTCCGAGCATTATTGGAACTCTAGCTAAATGTAACTGTGAGTGAGGATGACTCGCCGAGAGCCGCCAGAGCCGAGAGGTTGAATTGACTGGTGTTTGTATTCAGGTCAACAATTCATAATGTGTGCAACCAAAGCGGAGGCCGAGAGGCGAGCGGCTCCACATCGGAAGTGGCTCTCGCCGCTCCGCTCGTCTCCCTCGCCGAGTCGCCGCCCTGTGACTCGCCCGCGCCGCTCCGGCCGCGCCGCACGACTCCACTCGATGCCATTTCAAGTAACATTAAAAGGCGGTGGCCGCGTGCAGCCGCGGCACTCACACACACGCGCGGCCGCCGCGATACCATCACGATGCAATTACATCGAGCCAGATATGAGGAAACAGTTGTCGTTTTCAGATATCCACTTTATCTTATTTATCTTCAATGTCGGCGCTCGGCGCACCCGTCGCGAACGCGGCACGCCGCGCCGCGCCGCCTCGTTCGACTATCCACCGGCATGCGGCAGATAGGCTTCGAATCGATTTAATAAGTAGTTGCATTTTGAATTCATTTGTTTTATCTGTGAACAATATTAATCCTGTTCCGCCGTACCCAGTGACGTCAAACGCTTCCTTGAGATTAAATAACTAATTTTGACATAAAATGTGTGAAAATTAACGTCAATTAGATAATTGTCGTTTTAATGGGCGTCTGTGAGTGTAGCAGTAAGGTGAATTGTAAATATTAATAATTCTGAATTTAAAACGCGTCGTACCATAAAATATATTGTTTTCAGAATGGCGGTTAAACATAATGATTACTTTGAATGATACCAGCGAATGAGGCGTATTGTGACAATGGGCGGTGGTCGGTGGGTAATGTAAATTGTAATATACGTAACAGAACAGATCCCCGTATTGTATTACAGCGATCAGCAGTCACTGAGCCGTTAAAAGGAAGCATTAAGGTGTCTAATTAGTGGCGCGACGCGGCTCCGAGCCGCTTCGGTGCCGCCGCGGGGCCGTCGGCAAGTCGGCGGGCGCGGACTCCCAATCAATATCTTGAACTTCAATTAAGGAAAATTTACTACGAAATGTACCTTAAGTCAGCTGACTCTTTCAAAGAAAGAACTACCTACGTGATTTAATTTGTTCGTTCAATAGAACATAATATTGGTACAGCGGTTGACGAAAACAATATTCACGCCAAATAAACAATAGTCATGTGTAAGTGCTGAGTTAAAAAATGCTCGGCAGTGTACCGTACTGTACCGCGCAGTGGAGCTTATGGGTCTGGCGCGCTTGTAGGCACGAGTCGGTGGTTCAAGTCCGCAGACCTATTAAGTAATATCACCGAGGGACCGAAATGTAACAATTCAAACCTTTTGCCTTTAAGGCCTTGAGAGCGAGTAGTGGTGTGAGGCCTAGCAGCTGTAAGAATACCGAGCGATAGTGAGGAGGCGAGGGGGGCGCCGCCCTGGGCGCACCGCCCCCCGCGGAGACAGGACTGACGCCACGCTCATACCGACCGGGTATTTATTATTCCGACGGTACCGTGTCTTGTGTTGTAGCACACTAAATGGCAACACTTATTCATCGTGCCTACGTTTTATATTCCTATACGACACACTACAGAGTAGGTACAACATAACCCAAACGACAAATTAGTTCATTCGGAATACGATGTATGTGCTTATAATTATGTCTAATTAATTTTCTAAGATTCCTAGATGGTTAGGATTCTTTGATCATCGACCTGAATTGTTCAAGTTTATTTGTATTTCAGGCTAGCTACTTCGTTGTTCGGAATGCACGCCCCGCAAGCGACACTAAATTGGGATATCCAATCTATTCAGTGACGCATCGAATGTGTCGCACGAAGTCGATTAGACGCATTAAAAATACATATCTGTAGTAAATAAGGGAACCGCTTTAGTAATCCATATCTTTAAATATGAGTCACGTGATCTGCGCAGTTTTATACGGAGTTCCTACGTATGTATCGCTCTTCGAGAGCAGTAGCTTGAGTGCGAGTTTCATTCAAATATTGTGTCAACTTTACTACAGCGTAAATCGAGTTGTCGACAAACTATTCGTAAAGTGTAAATGTGCGAGTGCGAGTCCGAAGAATCTTTACTTACTTACTCATGCTCGTTTACTTACTCACTCGATAGTTAACTTTTTTCCTTATGTTGGCGGTCTTGTAGCGACGTTTGGTAACCCGACCGGAGTGAGAAGTGTAACATTTGGTTAGCTCGACATAGTTCACTATCTCACTTTAATTCGGACGGGTTGTATGCCTCATATGCCTGTCACTACTAAATAGGTATGAAAGTGAGAGACGTAACTATCGCGTCAACGTTAGTTTACTATACGAAGTATTACGAAGTGTCAAAATAGCTGCTCACACTCGCGTCAAGTGTCAAAAACGCCCTATTTACGCGCCCGTCCTCGTTACGTTGCGTTTACTCTAACTATAAAGTTTGCGTTTAAGAATCACACTCACATTCTGAGTTTCACAATTAGTCCGCAAGCGGCGCTTTTTCGGTTTTCATAATTTTTTTACGAAACGTAAACGCAGTAGTGAAGTTAGAAAAACTCACACTCGAGGCACAGGTGTACACTACACTATGATCGCAATGAGCGCGGGATGACGCCACGCCGCGCGCCGGTGAGCTCCCTGCTCTAAATTCTAATGTATGCATCATCTCGTCTACGCGCCGCCCTCCATTACTTAGGGGATTTCCATACACAACATTACTCGCCCACGGACGCACTACACTACCGCCAGATATCGACCTCTTCGTCGGGATAATGTGACGCTCTATACTAATATAATAAAGCTAAGGAATTTGTTTGTCTAAACGCGCTTATCTCCGGAACTACGAGTATCAGTTGACTTTGAAAACATCTTTTTGTACTAACCCTTATTCATAAGGTAATAAGAAATTCTCGAAGAAATAAGTAAGAAATAACCATATTACGAGTACCTATTTATTAATATTATAAAAAGGTAAAAGTAAGATACTTTCTTTGTTTGTACATCGACATTATTAAGTAGTTATGTTTGTATGATCGAGATAACCTAAGAAGATAATAGAAGATAGACCATTCGAATAATTACTTTTGTAATAGGTAGCCACACTCAACGGAAAGGTTAAAGGCTATTTTTTATTCCCGAAATTCCCATAGGAACGGGCACAATGCTGCTGGGGTGCTGCCAGTAGGTAGAAAAAAAGTTACTCCGGAAATACCGATGTGTATAATTAATTGTAATTAGACGACTATTACCTGACGATGTCCGTTTTTGTCAAGAAATCGTGGGCTGTCTGTCCTTTTCCTTGAACTTGGTCCAAGTACTCTTTGTTACCTCATCCTTCTCATCAACTCATCCATTGGACGGATGCTCTCACAGTTGTAGAAATGATTGTTTCCCTTTTCAGAAAATATTTCTTAACATCGGGAGAAAATGTCTTTCAAACAAAATGAACCGTGCATTTTCCTATAATCCAATATCTTTCCTTTCACATCGATGCAACAAAGGACATTTATTTTCAGTTAATTCCTAGGATTTTTCTATATAGTCATTTACAGGTTGCGTTGGTGTATGAGTATAATATACAATGCAACAGTGTATATCGTGTCAGATGTTAAGTAAGGTGAATCGCACTTGATGTATACACGATGTGCGTATGTTCGTCATCGAGGGGGTACATGCAAGGTGCCCCAGGGGCCTGCTATCGGCGAGCCCCACTGCTCCAGCTCCTAGCACCACGGGCCGCAGCGCGGCGCCGCGGCGACACCGCCCGCGACCAGGAAGAGCAGCTCGCTGTGATGCACGCTATTTACGTCGTGAAACGACAAAAAAATACTGTGGAATAATACAGAGGCCTTAAGATAAGCAGCGATAAGCGCGTGTTCGTCACCTCGCGAGCGCCGCGACATGTGGCGAGTGACGCGCGAGGCCCGCGCGCCCGAGCGCGCCCGCAGCCGCTCCCAGCTCCACCACAACACTCAGTGATGAACAACGACTTCGTCACTATTTCGGTGGAATACACAACTGAATACAAATATGAATAGTTCAGAGATTTCTCATAATCCAAATTTCCAGCCACAGAATTGATATAAAAATATTCTCGTCTGTAAACATCGCGGTCGCTGGCTGCACCAGAAAGAAGCTTTGTGCGCTTCTTCAGTTAAAATTACGGAGTGAATTATGTTATGAGATTGAACATCGCCGAGACTTCTTTTTTAAAAATATATATTTTCAATTTTAAAAGTTATACCTACAAGAGTGTTAGTAGTTTCGTAGAATCATTCCTGTGGCGTTTTATAAAATATTCGCTTGAAAGCGTAGGTAATAAAGCACCGTCCATGCAAAGACGTGCGATGTCATAAGAATAAGGATCGGCACACGTACTGCACTCCCGCGAGGAATGCATTTCAGAGAGATACGAAGTCAATGTGCGGCCGCGTCGGTGCGAGTGCTATACATTGAAACAACTCAAAGTGGGTGTGAATTTATGAGCCGTTTTTAGGGTTCCGTACCCAAAGGGTAAAAACGGGACTCTGAGACTTCGCTGTCCGTCTGTCTGTCTGTCCGTCCGTCTGTCACCGAGCTGTATCTCAAGAACGTTGATAGCTAGACAGTTGAAATTGTACAACAATAAATACTAAAAATAAAATAAAATAAATATTCAAGGGGGGTTCCCGTACATCAAACGTGATTTTTTTACCGTTTCTTGCTCGATACTAATAACGGCAATAGGTAGACGCTTAAACTATTCACAGAATATATAGTTTTATGTTCTCTTTAAATATAATTAACTAGCAGCGCCCCGCGGTTTTACCGGCGTTGTGCCCGTTCCCGTGGGAATTTCGGGAATTTTTTACATAAAAACCTTCCTCTTGAATCACTCTATCTATAACAAAAAACCGCATCAAAATCCGTTGCGTAATTTTAAAGATTTAAGCATACAGACAAACAGACAAACAGACGCGTACTTGTTTTATACTAGGTAGTGACTATGTAGTGATATTTCTCATCATAACTCTGAAACTAACTGTCCGATTTTAATAATTTAAAGAGGTATACAAAGAAACATAATTAACCTTGATTGTAGAGCCATTTATTTTGATGTAGATTCATATCATCATATGAATATCATCAACTTAAAATTACACTCCTTTTTTAACTAATGGACTAAGAGCCCGTGAACCCCAGACCTTCGTTATTTTTTATAAGCTGAAAGTTTGTCAGCGCATGCTCCCAACACTAGGTAAGAACGATGGACTATTATGAAGTTTGGGTTACAGTGGCTTTGGCAGGTAAACGGTACTAAAGGTGTGTAAAATACCGATCTAAATTCATCAAATAATAAAGTGTGATTTGTGTGACATGACATATGTCATTTGAAAGCTCTTGAATAGTTGTACAAGTCACCCTTTGACGGTGATATCGAAATCGACGGCCAACTTGGTGTTTTCGACCATTGAAGATTGGAGTTGACCTATGCTATGGACGCTGATTCTCATGCTCAACAGTGACATGACCTATGTCATTTGAAAGCTCTTGACAAGTTGTACAAGTCACCCTTTGACGGTGATATCGAAATCGATGGCCAACTTGGTGTTTTCGACCATTGAAGATTGGAGTTGACTTATGCTATGGACGCTGATCCTAATTCTCAACAGTGACATGACCTATGTCATTTGAAAGCTCTTGACAAGTTGTACAAGTCACCCTTTGACGGTGACATCGAAATCGACGGCCAACTTGGTGTTTTCGACCATTGAAGATTGGAGTTGACCTATGCTATGGACGCTGATCCTAATGCTCAACAGTGACATGACCTATGTCATTTGAAAGCTCTTGACAAGTCGTACAAGTCACCCTTTGACGGTGATATCGAAATCGATGGCCAACTTGGTGTTTTCGACCATTGACCTTTAGTACCGTTTACCTGCCAAAGCCACTGTAACCCAAACTTCATAAAAGTCCATCGTTCTTACCTGTGTTGGGAGCATGCGCTGACAAACTTTCAGCTTTTATAAAATAACGAAGGTCTGGGGTCCACGGGCTCTAGGTCTATAATTAATTTTAACTAAAATCGGTTATTGTGGCTTAACTATAATAGTTAGACATATGCCCTCGCGAACTTATTTGTTTGCAATGATATGTACTTTGATTGTGTAGAACATTGTTTTTGTGTATCATCAATAGATTTAGTAGCGCACGCCAATAAGCAATTTTTTTAGGCATGTTTTTCATACCTTGGGTTACATATACCCGCGTTGTGCCCGTTCCCGTGGGAATTTCGGGAATTGTTTTACATAAAAACCTTCCTCTTGAATCACTCTACCTATTACAAAAATCCGCATCAAAATCCGTTGCGTAATTTTAAAGATTTAAGCATACAGACAAACAGACAAACAGACGCGACTTTGTTTTATACTATGTAGTGATGATGAATATAATAATTAAGGGGGATAATGGTACGGAACCCTTCGTGCGCGAGTCCCACTCGCACTTGGCCGATTTTTACATATACCATCGAACACAATAGTACAATGCCCCAGAAAAACTTCAGTAACAGTCGTAAAATCGTAAAATCGTCCGTTTTGTGCAGTCCAAGCCAAACATTCGCAATTGACAGGCGAACTAAATATAGCGGCAACTGCTTCCAGCGGCAACAAATAACTTTTACCGAACTGGTGCCGCTTTTAAGATATCATGTGTGATGGTAACATGAGCATCCAGTGAACGAGCGCGGGGCTGAGCTCGTAGCGAGTGGAAGAAAACGCCGCCGTGCATGTAGTCTCATAGCACGGGATTAGTACAGGGAACGACGCCACGTGGGGCGCCCGCGGCCGCGCCGACGACACGCCTCATTACTCTTAGCTAAGCAATCATCTACATTCTACAATTATCATATGAGGTACATACCTTCAATAAATTTTAATGACGCGGCCGAACGCGGCTCTTGTCTATTTGTCAACAAGTGACACCGCGCACCGCGCGTGTTGACGATCATATTGTGCGTGCGACGCACAGACCAACAGTACATTATAAGGAGTGTACTCGAAGTATATTAGAAGGCACCCGGCATGGCGCGGGCGCGACACACATTGTAGACAATATCTAGTAATTAATCATCACCGCTGCCGACGTGCGTGACGGACGAGATAAATAAAAATATTAAGCCCTTTTGTAACACGATGCGATCATACGATTAGGTAAATTTAAAGACTTCATGCAAAGATAACAAGAAATAGAATTGGAACAACATTACAAAGATAACTAACTATAGGGAAAGGTACGGTCTACACTGTAACCTACCGACAAGCCTCTGACGAGACGAGTACAAAGAACGAAGGTTCGCATTAACACTACAATATTTGATGTAAATAAGTAAATAATCAGTACGTAATGAACGCGGCACGCACACACATGCGCACAGCTCACCCACCTGACCCTGGCTGACGCAACGCTATCAATGGATCTTAAAATAGTTATCACGGCTTATGGCAAGTAAATAAATTTTAAATAATCAATTATATATTTGGCAAGTTCTTTTATCCCAAGTGGTACTATCAATATCATGAGGCTAATTGTTGTGCTGGTGGATCTCGTTCATTCATAAAACATTCACAAAACCACTACATACTAGCCGAAGAGGAAGACAATCATTGATGGTAATGTACACTCAGTCAACAGTTTACGAATTGCGGAGAAAAATCGGCTTGGATTTTGGCGCCCTCATTACGGATAGCAGCGCGCGGCGCGTCCCGTCCGGGCGTGCAGTGCTGCTCGGCTGCAGCAGTTACATCACATACGACGAGCACGGGGTCTCTGCCGGCTCATTCTGCAGCCATCGATACAGACGACGAGGATCACTCCATCGGGACTCAGTCAGTGTGACCGTGGAGATGCAATTAAATTAGGTATTGCAGTTCATCGTATGCCAAACAATGAGATGGCAGCTAGATGTCGAGGGAGGGTGAGGCGGAGGCGCGGTGTGGCGGGGGGTAGCGGAGCGCCGCTCTCGCGCCTCGCACCAACTCGGAATTATCTGGCTCAAGGCAGCCACCGCCAGAACCGAGCAGGATAACCGCTCACCGCCGACCAACGCTCTCGACCGCACCACTCAAAAATATTACACTTTATCTATCAGTCGAACTCCTCGTATGCCTCACACGATTTACCAACATTTCATTATTATACCTTGGCGTACGAATTATAGATGACAAAATTTGGAAATGAGTTTAAAAATATATCTTGGTATCTATTTTACCCCAGATATATTATTCTATGAAAAAATAAGTCATTTTACCTAAGAATTTTGCGTTTTCACTAGGTACCTACATCACTACATAGTATAAAATAAAGTCGTCTCTTTTTCGTGTCTGTCTGTTTGTCTGTCTGTATGCTTAAATCTTTAAAATTACGCAACGGATTTTGATGCGGTTTTTTGTAATAGGTAGAGTGATTCAAGAGGAAGGTTTTTATGTAAAAAAAATCCCGAAATTCCCCCGGGAAAGGGCACAACGCGGGTAAAACCGCGGGGCGCAGCTAGTTAGTGATAATTAACTCAAAAATTTACATCGAAAAATGCCAAGACGTCACGCCTCGCGACCTTTTTTTATTTATTTGCCCACCTCTACAACAACATGCCATGATTAAATGGCCAATTTTGCCGATTTTATTTTTCGTAATTATTGGTAATCTTGAATTGTTTTAATGAAAGAAATGTTTTTTGGTTACTAGGTAGGTACTAACATTTTTAATCATTAGAAATCCTATTCCTGCCGATTTATTATTAGTGGAAACAAGCCTATTATGTTGTATTAGTATGTATATTATTATGTATAAGCAAATCAGTGAGAGTTTATACTCGTAGTTTATAGACCTACAAAATTGCTTCAGACAATCCGTGCATTGATAATCTCATAAACTACGAGTATATATCAGAGATGCCCGCGATATAGTTTACGATAATGTATTGAAATTTAAAGATTTTTTATTATAAATAGGGAGGTTTCTTTAAACCGTCAAGGTCGCGATTAATTTAGCGTCACAACATTATCTCTTGATTTGAGCAAGTTGTTGAAATGTAAAGGCGACGCGCATCAATGTGTGCGATATCTGCGCGAGCGGCGCGGCGGCACCGCTCCGCCAGATAACGCGGTACTGCGCACTTACGGGTCCGACGGCCGACCACGGCTGCCGCCTCCGCGCTCCCGGGGACGGGGACACTTACGACTCGCATCGCAAATTCAGCCCTTTTTACACATACGTTCTCCGCACTACTTCACAAGAATATTTTCAAACAAAATATGACCCTCTGAGAAACTCACAAAATATCTTCTGATGGAACAGTATTTTAGTTAATATAAGATTCTGAAATAATATCTATTGCGCAATATACAAAGCGGATAAGAATGCATAGGCAGTGTTGAGTGGCTCCGTCGAAATAGATTGTGGTCAAGGCCAGCATGTTTTCGTTGTACGGTCTACGCTACGCCAATATGTTTTAAATGCTCTCTTATTTTCACTCAAGCCCATGTTTGCAACAAATACTCTATGGAAGTCGGTCGTGGTGACTTCTGCGATGGAAATCCGCCCGCCGCCGCGCCGCACCGGCTTATCACCGGCCTACGAAGTATTATTTACGTTGGCAACACTTATTGCCTAAGTGCGACAAAGCTTCGACCGCTGCCACTCTAATCGGTCACTAATCCCCTTACTTACTTTAAGTCAACGACCACGAATACCACACCGGAAACAATATCACCTATTTAAATTCAACTATTATGCTAAATGACTGGTTTTTATCGATAGTTATGTCTGATATATTTTAAAAGGTCATTTTTAAGGCAGTGGTGAGCGAGTCGAGGTAGCACAACTAAACCAACAGTTCGATACTCGCAGGTACATACACCGACACAAAGCAGCTACGGAGAAACGGTGAACTGTAGAGAAATAAACACTGTTCAGTGACCATGTGACCTTCGAAAGTGTAAATGAAATGTATTGCTCAGGAATAAATTTAACATTATAATCCAAATCTAATCTAGGCAGGGTCATCCATTATACTTTCACGTAAAATATAGGTAAAGGGTGGAGCCGCGGAGGGAACTGCACCCTCAGCAAAGAAAACGATGCGGATATGCAATGAGTACAGGCAGCGGCGCCTGCACGGACGCATTCATGGAGATCATGTGAACCCTGAGAGGGAATGAACAGCAGACTATGACAAGCACTAATCCTGGAAAGATAATTAAGTGTATTAGTTGGTGTGTGCCTAGCTATGGGATACACCGGGCTGAAAACATCAGCTGAAAATTATACATACAATCATACAAATCCATTTCAAATAAATTAGCTGATTATTTGGAATGCCGCTATGTCCGCACACAAATAATATTTCAGAAAACAAATACTATTCTGACATGTTAATGTTTTCCTTGGGACGTCTGAATTCACATTGAAATGTTACCTCAATACTATATCGCGGAAGGCTGCGTAAAAATAGAATAAGAATAAGAAAGAAGTCTAAATATAATTACAACAGATAGTTAGCAGATGTTTACAAGACAAGACCAGCCGAGGCAGGCGAGTGCGGACACGGGTCCGCGGCCCGCGCGACCACTCGCCCGCGGCACCGCGAGCCCGCGGTCCCTCGCCCCACAGGCGCGGGTGCGCTTCCGTTACTAGATATCTTAAAAAAATGTTCAGCTTTTGAAGTTAAGGTCAACATGTATCGATCCGCGGCAGCTGGAGACCGCACCGTACCACCCATCTCGCTTTATCCGCATCGTCACCGCGCGCCTCCGTACGCACGCGAATATCGCCCTTCGGTACCTCCACTCGCCCTATAATAGGTCTGCACTTCGGCGTCTCCGGAACACCCTTGCAACCTTCTTATATTGACAGAAATCCGATAATGTCGAGTTAGAGTTACGACCGCCAGGAAACCAAAGTTCGGAGCTGGCGGAACGGGTCGATCGAACTCGCCGCGGAAGGTTTAATGCGGCAGTGTTATCAGCAAAGTGGCGGAGCGATCAGTCAGCTGCGAGGTGGCAGGAAGGTCGGGGCGACACGGTGACCCAGTGCGGGGCCCGCGCCGGGCGCCGGGGCGGCTACCGCTTCTCATCGCCCTCATCACCAACGGGGTTCAATTAATAAGGAGTTGGCACTCACCGTTTCCGTTTATTAAGGGGTAGTCGTCGTCGTGCCGACCGATGTACGTCTTCAGCGGAGTATCCGTGAGGGAAGGCGAGGACCTGTCCCTGTCGCTCATAATAGTCACTTATAAACACGTTATGGAGTGATAACAACACTGTCACGGGAAGGAGCCGGCCCCGCACACGGCACACACTCAACCACGAACCACGACCGACCTCCGGCCCGCGGCTCGCGCGGCTAATAAATAATTAAATACTGGCAGCGGCTCGCCGGCGCGGCCCGCCGGTGGCTCCCCCGCCCACCGCCCCAAGCGCCCTCTCGTGACGCGCCTCCGTTGCGCCGACCGCTCCACAGAGGGCGCGCATCACAATTTGCTCACACCGACATTTTGAATTCATTATTATTCAGCCTCTTCAGCGTTCAACCCTGTGATAAAGCCTAGTTCTAAAGAAGGTAATTGTAATATTTAGTTGTAATTTTAAAGTAGGTACTTATTTTTAATCTTCTATAAATAAAACCGGCCAAGTACGAGTCGGAATCGCGCAAGGCGGGTTCCGTAGTTACTTAAAAAAAATGGGGAAAAAAATACGTTTGCAGTATGGGAGTCAGTCCCCCTTGAATATTAGTTTTATTTAGTCTGTTTAGCTATTACCGTTCTTGAGCTGGTGACAGTCGGACGGACAGGCGGCGGATGGACAGCAAAGTCTCAGTAATATGGTCCCGTTTTTACTCTTTGGGTACGGAACTCTAAAAAGCGGCCAAGTGCGAGTTGGACTCGCCCATGAAAGGTTCCGTAGCCGCAAATAACATAATATAAAACTTCTTCTTATAGTTCTTGTAGTTAGAAGATTTGAGTTGATTGAATGAAAGGTAAATTGCTGTTTATATATGATAATTTAAATATGATTTAATAATTATGTTGTATTTATAAAAAACTACTTTCTAGGTCTCGTTCTAACCAATTTTCGGTGTAAGTTTGCATGGTAATGTATTTTAGTTTTATCAGTCTCTTATTTTAGTTAAGTTAAGTACCTACAAGGTTTTAGTTAAGTTACCTACTTAAGTTACAGAGACGCACATTTTACCACTTTGGACGTGTCTCTCGGTAAACTATTCAGTTTAGAAAATATATATCTAGGAAACCTCATTATCATTTTTGAAGACCTATCCATAGATACCCCACACGTATGGGTTTGATGAAAAAATAATTGTGTTTCAGTTTTCAGTATGGAACCACCAAAAAATATTTTTTCTATTTTTGTGTGAAAATTTTATGCGGTTTACAGTATACACCTACTTACCAAGTTTCAACAGTGGTTTTAGTTACATGAAAAAAAGGGTAAGTTTTTTGCCGTTTGGCCACGGATCTCTAAAAATCAGACGTGGTTCGTTTGCCCCACTAACATTCGATAACGGCTGGGCCGATTTGCGAAGGTTGAAACGGTATGCGGTGACGCAATAAATGCGGGTGAAACCGCAGGGTACAACTAGTGCTGAAAATATTTTTTTAATCTGTACAAATCTATAGATATCAATATAGTAAAGATTGTTAGGGTTCCGTAGCCAAATGTTTTTATTTTGTTTGAACGAGCTTATCCAGTGATCTATCAGTCCCATTCGAATATTTATTATTTTTGTATAGATACTAGCAGCGCCCCGCGGTTTTACCCGCGTTGTGCCCGTTTCCTTGGGAATTTCGGGATTTTTTTTACATAAAAACCTTCCTCTTGAATCACTCTACCTATTACAAAAACCGCATCTAAATCCGTTGCGTAATTTTAAAGATTTAAGCATACAGACAGACAGACACGAAACAGAGACGACTTTATTTTATACTATGTAGTGACTATGTAATGAAGCCTATTTTTAACCGACTTTCGAAAAGGAGGAGGTATAACTCCGTCAAATATAGACGGTTTGGTAAATTATTTTTTTATTTGAAAGGGGTTTATTCCGAAATGGTCCCATTTAAATATCATATAGATCTGATGATGGGTTTCGGAACTCTTCAAAAAATGACAGTAAATCAAACGCAATCGCTGCTTTCGCATAAATATGCATTGTTTATTCATTTATTCCATTAAATATTTTATAGCTCTATAATTTAGTGATTTGATGATGGAACCGTCTGATGATGAAGACAACGGATAGTTAGGGAACTCCTCAACGGCATACTACAGTTACCTCATGTTTGCAGGGCTTGATTAATTTTTATTGATGAGAACTTTACAACTAAGTAGATTAGTTTGACTATCATGAGGGTCTGATAATGAAGACAAAGATGTCACTAAAAATCGTGAAATATAAAACTTCTTAGGCCGTGACCACAGTAGGCAAACTGTTGGCGGCTGACTGAGTGAGCCGCAAATTTGTGGCGAATTGAAATTAGAGTTCGCTGCAAACTGTTATGAGTAGTTATTTAGGTCGACCGACTGAATGAGCACTTTGCTTTTGTTGTACGAAGGGAGTGGTTGTGTTGGTCACGATGGAGTTAGGGCCACATAAAGGGAAAACTATAAAAACGAGGATAATCGAAGATCTGGAGTACCTGGTGACCCTGATCAGAAAACACAAGAACCCAACCAAAGTATTAGAGATATCGACATAATACATATACCGCCTTTACAAAAAATATTCATCTTGGTGGGCCGCTTCATTTGATGTCAAATATCGAAGGTCTCAAGTATCTGATGAAGAACCCTCTGCTGGTCTCAGCTGTATTAGAGATATGGTAATGCCCCCTTCTACTATTGGTACCTACATAAAAAATCGACTGTCATTGCAAAAATCCAGCGAAGTGAGACACATCTTCTAATTTAAATTTCTAATAAAATAAATCAATAAGCCCACGTTGCTACAAAAAGAAGTGAAATCCCATCATAATCATTCTGCAAAAAACTAGCTAAGTCTCGATGGAGCTGCTTGTTTATCTCTAAAAAGTAATGAAATCTAGGCAAATTCGAGCCAAGTCTAAGGTTCCTTACTGCGATTTCTTTATTATTATTTATAGTTAATGTTGTGTGACTTGGCCATTGACTTGTACCCTTGTTAAATTCAAACATAAAGGTGAATGTTCAACACGTTTGTACTCAGAGGATTAGTAGTATGAATGTTGGTTGAGAATATAATTTGAACATTTTTATACGTTAGTTACAAGTCAACGGCCAAGTCACACAACATTAACTATAAATAATAAAGAAATCGCAGTGAGGAACCTTAGACTTGGCACGACTTTGTCTAGATTTCATTACTTTTTAGAGATAAACAAGCAGCTCCATCGAGACTTGGCTAGTTTTTTACAGAATGTTTTTGATGGGATGTATTTTTCCGTATGAGTAATCCTAATGACCGGGGAATATCGTGTTCAATTATTTAAAAATATGTGAGCCCGCCGAGACAGAAATGAAGTAAACTAAATGATAACAATATCTCTGTAAACACTTTAATAAAATTAAACAATCTAAACATAAAGAATACGACATAGAGTGGGCATTGTTAGTGGCGAGAAACTGATTCCACTGGTTCTGTAGAGCGAAGTCGACGGCGTGCGGGGCGAAGGTGGGGCGCATCTGCTTGTGGGGCATTGGCGACAGCAAGGGCGGAGCGGCGGCCGGGGCGGGCGCCGGCGCCGTCACGAGCGGGGCGGCGGGCGGGGTCGCGGGCGCGGGCGCCGCCGGGGGCCCCGCCAGCGGCGGGGACACGTCGCGGCGCCGCTGCTCGCGCAGCGCCAGGTGCAGCTGGTGCTCCGCCTCGCTGGGCCGCGCCTCGCCCGCTGCAACACACACCATCTCCCTGTACACCTCACTCTACATTCTTGCTCCGCTATCACCTACACCTGTCTTGTACTACAACTAACATTTAGGGCCGAAACTGCGTTAAGCGGGCGCCCGCGACGTTTCACTTTTGTATAAAACCGCGCGGGCACCTGCTTAACGCAGTATTATATTTTCTAAAGGACTTGCCACACTGGATGCGTTCTGCGGTCAGCGGTCAAAAATAAGAAAATGCTGGATGTTACCACTTTATCAGCGAAGGCTTGAAAATATAGAATCCATTAATTATGATATTAATTATCGAACACCTCAGTTTTTTAGAATGTCTTTACAAGAGTTTCAACATTTACATTTTCTGGTGGACCCGTTTATCAGCAAAAAAGATACAAATTCGAGACTGATTTTTCAATATTGCTGCCTATGTCGGATGGAGGGCCAGAATCCTGTAACAAGTAAACTATCCCACAACTGTAAATGTAGAAACACGGCAACGGTAATATTTTACATTTTATTTTTCAGTCACCTCATTTAGATTAGAACACGAGTGGCTGGTAATTGCAAAAGAATTGAGGAACAATGGAACAATCCTCACGTCGTTGGTGCTCTCGATGGAAAACATGTCCGTATTCAAGTTCCTATTCAAAGTGGTTCTCAATATTTTATCTAAGTATAAAAAGTTTTTTTGTAGTTATCATTCTTTTGTCACTATAAGACGCTAATTACAACTTTATGTTATTATGTCAATGTAGGCTACCAAGGTCGAATCTCAGATGGGTGGGTTTTAAAAAATTCTCAATTGTACCAAAAGCTAGAAAATGATCAGCTCAATCTAACAGGACCTAGAATTTTAAAAATGCCTTACACAAATAAAATACCACATGTTTTGCTTTTGCTTTAAGTACATACCTGATGACACCTTTCTCAGGAACTCACGAAAAAGGTTCCAATGAAAGGATATTCAACTATACATTGTGTCCAGTCACCGGTGTCGAAGACTTAAAGGGGGCCAAATGTGGTGATTTTTATCGACAAATCACATTAACACATTACATCACATTATCTACCCCCCTCTATAGTAAAATCGCAGCCATTCTGTTTTTCTTATCTATGAAGTTCAGGCACCTATACTGATTTAACCATTACTATCGAGTTAAACAACCTAGGAAGACGAAAAATTTCTTATTTAAAAGCTAACAATGTAGACAATCAAATCATGATACATTTTATTCAATATATTTTTCGTAAATGAACAAAAAAAGGGATCGTAAAAAATAACATTTTTTTGTTTTTTATTATTTTGATGAAAACTAACATTATTATTATTTTTTTATTTTTTTACTCATAAACAAGATATCTCCTTTAAAATAAATCCTAAATCAAAGCCCTAAGTAACATAGTTTAAAAGTTATGATGATTAAAGCAAGGTTGTGTTTCTAAACCTAGAATGGGCAAAGTAAATAAAACAAAGTGAAACTATTAACTATCGTTTATTATGATTCTAATATTACTAAAACTGTTACAGCCGTGCTTCGAAATGTCCTCCATTATGATACAGGCTTTGGGCGCCCTCGTTTCATCTCCATCTTGTAATTTTATGGGGCACAATAAAACAGAAGGTTTATGTAAACATTCCAAACACAGGAGAAAAGTTAATAGTCGTAAGTAAGTCGAGTAAATTACAAGAAGTCTTGTCTTGAAGATTGCGATATTCTTTTTCGCTGTTTCTTGGTCCATGGTGTACACGACCAGACACGATTACCGACGAACAATAACTAAAAAACGTGCGCGCGGCAACGACTGCCTCGCGCGAGCGCACGTTTGCGCGGGGCAGGTCGCCTTAAGCACAAAATAAATATAGTGTTTTTCGTTCTACTCAGTCGGCACATTTAATCTATATTAATTTTATTAAATAAAATGAATGCAATGAGGAACTAAATTATATTCTATTTATAAACAAAATGTTTTTACACTAACAGGATCACAGAGCATTAATATAACACAAGACAAACAATTTAATTAAATTCCTTATAAGATACATGTACACACACACACACACTTAGCACAAAATTAATTAGGTACACTTGGAAACCCTTCGACAAGATAGGGCTTTTCATGATGACAGGACATAACAGGGTCAAGTAAATAGTAAAAATGATTAGGTTAAGAAGGGGTCTTCTGGAAAAGCAATTACTGCAGTTGCGGTGTAGTGGTCAAAGGAGCCCCACGAGGGCTGCAAGGGCGGCAAGGGCGGCAAGGGGCGCGGGCGCGGGGCGCGGCGCCGCCGAATCCACGAGGCTGGTGTCGATGTAGTCGCACACCATGTCGTCCCAGCGGTCCGTCAGCTCGTGGATGTCCTTGGCGTCAGAGATGAGCTTGCGCCGCATGAGCCGCTTGACGCGCTCCAGCCGCTCCGGCGTCTCGTAGTAGATGGGCTTGGCGCGCATCACTACGTTGTTCTTGGGCTCCACGATCACCACTGTCTGCATCTTGTTCGTCACCTGCAGGAGCACCGGCGGCTTCTTGGTCGACGCCGCCTTGTCGGAATCTTTTTTCTGAGCTTTTTTCCAAATTGACAGCCTTGACTTTTCGGCTATTGAGAGTTGTGTCGTTGTGTCGTTGGTTGGCAAAAACGCCACCCTGATGGTGGGGATGTCAAACTCGGACGAGGGCGCGGGCGTGGTGGTGGTGGTGGTGGTGGTGGTTGTAGTGGTGGTGGAAGTGCTAGTGGTAGTGGTGGCGGTGTCTTCGGCTGTAAGAAAGAGCTCGTCGTCCGGCCGGTGGCGCAGCATGGGGTCGTCGTAGTCCAGCCCGCCGAGCCCGCGCCGCGCTGTCCAGCGGCGGGTGGGCCGCCCCGCCGCCTCTCCGCCCGGGTCCAACTTGCGGAACGGCCCGGTCACCACTGACCACACAACACTGCCGTTAGTCAGTTACCGAACAATACCATCAATACATTCTAAGTATGAGTAGATAAGTACATAAAGCGAAGGTCCTAATCAATAAATGATCGAACGCTCACGAATATCAAACAAAAACATTTTGGACAATTGAGAATAAGTCAGATGATGTGGTGTGATGGTGGGCAGAGCGTGTGATGGACTCACCGGTAGTTCTCCGCAGCAATATGGGCAGCCTGTTCTTGATGTTGTAGACGCGCTTCATGTCGTAGTAGTCGCTGTACTCGGCGGCCGTGGCGCGTCGCGTGGGCGCGGCGGGCGTCGCGGTGCTGCGCCGCAGCCCGTACTCGTACTCCTCGTCCGCATTGTGCAGCTTGGGCCCACTGCCGTACTCCTTCTCCATTCCCAGAGGCTCCTCTTTCACCCTTCTGTCTTTGGACACTAAGTCTTCGTCTAAATCCGTATCCCTTTCGGCCGCGGGGGCGAATTGTCTGTCTCTGACCTTTCTCTTTTTGGTGCGCTGTGTGGTGAGACGGTACCATTCGGCCTCCGGGCGGTACTCCCTCTTGGGCTCGCGGTAGTGACTCTTATCGTAGCCCTCCACCGCGTCCGGGTAGGCCGGCTCCTCGCCCACGGCCGCCCGGTGCCGCGTGCCGCGGGATTTCTTATTTTTGTTCCTTGATCTCCTCGAGGCACGATTAGATTTATATTTTTGTAAGGATAATGGAAGATCCAAAGATTCTGGATCGTCAAAATTTCTACGCATTGGATTCTCCTGGTTCCTTGAGGGTTTTCTCCATTCAGCATCATCTAATTCATTAGATGGTTTCTGCGTATGTTCTGGAATCAAAGATAAAGCTTTAATATTCAACCACGGAAACAAAGCAGAACCTTTTACGAGCATTATCGTAAATTTTACAAATATCTTCATATCTAGGTGCCTAGAACATTGTTTTGCTTTTTATGTTGTAATCATGTTTTATTTTTATTTTTACTTTAATTTATTTTGTAATAGGTATACTTTTATTGCTTGCAATTTTTCGCACTTCTACTAAGTTTACAACTTTTACCTTTTCCATATTTTTATAGCTCTCTCATGAGTGTATTTTTTATGTACATGTAGTGTGAATACGTTTTAGGATTACAATCCAGACAATTAACTTTAATTGTAATTAGTATGTAAGGCTTTGATTGTAATCTGTTGTGTCTCCAAATAAATAAATAAATAAACTATAAATTTAAGGTGGTGTACACATAGTGTATGTTGGTACCTATGGACGCGTGTCGCAGGTCCTCGGCGCGGTAGTCGAGCGCGGCCGCGCCCTCGCCCTCGCCGGGCAGGTGGTAGTCGGGCGCGTAGTCGGCGGCCGCGTACTGCAGCATGCTGCCGCCCGCGTACTCCTCGCCGCGCGCCGCGCACCACACCAGCGCCACCAGCACCACGCGCGCCATGCCCAGGCTCGCGCCTGCCACCTGGCTCCTCGTTCCGCCCCACACCCTTCCTCTACACAATTCCACGGTTCCTTCTATCCTTGAAATCTGTCCCGCCGGTTAGCACAACTCAGCCATTGCTCTCCTAAAATTAGAACCATTTTACGCTTATAAACTGCGAATTTGACAACCAAGGATTTTGAATCAAGGATTATAGACTATTTTGGCTGCCTGTATAATAGGTATATTTATGTTGACTTGTTTATTTAAAAATATCTTGCAATAAAAACTTTTTGTTTTTACGACTTCTACTAATAGGTGATTGGTTCACATGTAAGCTGAGAATGCGACGAGGATGTAAGTATAATGCACAGCTCGACAGTAGACGTAGAACAGAGCTAAAGATGTACTGCACACACACTGCACAATGCACAACCCTTCCGTAGGACGTATCAATAGTATAGAAGAACATACCCGTAGGTCATCCAGCAGCAGCATCCGTCTGTAGCAGACATCAATAGCACGCACCATTCATTTGGAAAACATAGTTTATATGAATCGATTTCCGCCAGTGCTATGCTGTGTGACTTAGTGGATAAAGATGATGGATATCAATCGTTTTTGACACGCAATTCATTATTTTTGCATGATACTATTATATTTTTTATTGTTGGACTTCAGGGGTTGGGGAGATGTCATTAATGCTTGGACCGGCTTGGACTAATTTTAGCCTTATAAGCCTGCTGGGAAATAACTGTGGGCTCACTGGGTATGAATATAATGCTACCTTCTACATGAATATAATGATGGTCTATGGTCAATGTTTAACGGGCCATATTATTATATTATTAGTCCAATTAAAGAACAACTCAAAGGAAGGTATAGAGTGCGTGAGAGGGTACCTAAGCGATTTCTTCAGAAACGTATTCAGGGTGATCAGGGAAAAAACATACTAAAAGTCCTGACGTCTAGGAGGTGCGTTGGAGGGAGGGGGGGGGGGGGGGGGGCACATGCATTGCACCGTTTTTTAGATATTCGCGAATAACCTAAATTTAAGACCTTTGTCACCCCCCCTCCCTCCAACGCACCTCCTAGACGTCAGGACTTTTAGTATGTTTTTACCCTGAGCACCCTGAATACGTTTCTGAAGAAATCGCTTAGGTACCCTGTCACGCACTCTACAACTACTTTATCGATTGGCCTATATGAGGTATTGACCCCATGGCTCCTGACTCGCGAGCGTAAAACTAAGACCCCGTGACCCATAGGTCCAAAACAGAAATCTGCCATATTCTTTTTCGTATCGAGAGTGCGCAGTAAATTATTTTACATTCGCCCGCTTCTATTAACTATGTATTATATTCTTGGCATGCGAAGAGCGAACCCATATGTGTGTTCAGCGGTATAGTAACAGAGCACTAGACGGGAGGACTTGGACCGCGGCAACCGGCTAGAGTGGTGGTGAGGTTGGGCTAGTTAGTTCTGTTAGGCTCTCCCCGAGCAAGTTGTTATGTTAGTTGAGTCAGGGGATGTGAGTTTGTAAATATTTTCTCAACCGCTAATCGTGCCTGTAATATGACTGCTAATACGAATTATAATCATAGTGTTTCTCCTTATGAGTCACGGGACAAGCCCGGTCTTTTTGAGAGGCATGCGAGGGGGTACAGATCCAACTCGTAGAGGCCCTTTTGAGATGTTTAATGTAATGGATCACAACTGCAGGGATACATTTCCGACCACATCAGTAGGTACAACGTGTCCGCGAATATGCCCCTGCAGAGGTAGGGACTACTGAAAAATATTTTTTTGAATTAAAGAAACTGACTAGGCTATGTGAATGAAGGCTAAATGAACTGGAATTGGGTTATTGCAAAGGGAACGGCACCTGCCATAACAAGTATGAAACAAGTTATCAGCGGCAGGCCGTGGCTCGCCGCCCACTGGATGGGCTCCCCGAGACAGCCGACGTAGAGACGGCAAGGGGGCAACATCTGTGCGGGCGACTCGGGGGTTTAGAGACGTCTGGTGCGCTTTCTCTACACGTTACTCGCGGTGTTATGCCCTTTAACACTTCCACCCTCGGATCACACAGCCGAAATTGACTGTGCCTCGAACGACCCCCCTCTGGCCGGCCGGTGAAGGCAAGCCAGAGCTGAGAGTCTTACAGGGGTCCACTCGACCGGTGAAAGTTCGCCGGTGACGAGGGCCCTGGCCGACTCTCTGGGGCACTCGGCAATCGCCCGTGGTGTCGCTACTCACCAACAGTTCGCCACAAGCTGCCCTGCGGGCTTTTTATTATTATTTATCTATGATGACAGCAGTGTATGTGAGACCAAAGACAATGATGTACTTAACTGATATTTATTTTGTAGTACGAATTATTCTGTAACTATAAAAAATACAAATTACAAGCTATACTCACGAAAAAGGAAGTAAACAAAAGGGAGTACTATTACTTTATTTCTTGGTGAGCATTCCTTCGGTCCCAGTGTACTCCTTCTGCAGTTACACACATACCAAAAATAATGACCAACCCTGACTTTTCAGTTCGAGCGTTTTGTAAGCAGCAGCGTGAGGCGTCACATACAGACGAGGGATACTAGCCCTCCTAGCCCTCCTAGGGCTACCAGTCTGTCTGAGTGCGGCCTATGGCCAATTCACCTGTTTAGTGGTCAAATAGTGATTTTGACATGAGATACACAAAAATATGACAGCACTATTTCAATCAATCAAGCATATGAATAGTCAAATTCCAGTTACCCACGACAAGACACAACTTTTCAAAAAATAAATAAATTTTAGTAAAAATATTACATGTCCGTTCAATCTTTTCATCGCGATAAATAATGTATTAATTTTAAAACAACTGTAAAAAAGGTATGAGTGGGAAGAAGGACTTAGACAAGGCCAAAGAATTAGAAGAATGCATGTGCTATGCCAAACAAAGGGACTTGGAACACTGTCCTCCCGTGAAAAACGTGACTCACCCTCTGGTGAGTAGCCGCAGCAGTGTCTTCCCTCGACTGGTACAGCCGCGGCTGGGGCGCGCGCCAACTTTTCTTGAACGGTCAATCTTCACGCCCAACAGTGGGGTGGCGTTGCATAAGACATCCGATCAATTATGGCAATAGCTTGTAAAAATTGCTGTGTCGTTTCTGTTTAGCGCTATATGTTTTACTAAAATTTAAAATTTATAAACTACTATGAATTTTGATGAAGCTCTGATATACCTAAAAGAAAAGAAAGTTTCAAGATAACTGTTACTAAATAAGGATCCGAATTTACTAATAGACAACTTATTACGAATAATACCAGAGTACATTGCTGCTAGTACCACCACTGTCACAGTCAATACCGAAAAGAAATCGAATCATCAAACCCTGGATCATAATTCATAACATTAAGTTTATAAGCAATCGAAATATACTCCAAAAGAAACTCCGCCGTGACCTGTTTAATGTAACGCTTAAAATAACCTACACTCGGTCCCGTCATTACTGCTATCAACTAATCAAAAAATTAAAACGTAACTATGAAAGAGATCTACTTAATCAATCGGCATCGAATAGTAAATTACTATGGAAGAACATTAAAAATTTTACTTATATAATATAGGCATGATGATATAATATCATCAATCAATCTATCAGTAATCAAGTATCGCAGAAATATTTTCCTGATCCAATGAAATAAGATGCAAAGATTTTGAAAAATGCATTTATTCTCTTATTAATGTGGACATAAATAATTTATTTGTTAAAATTAATGTACAAAATAGAACAATTCGCCATTTAAATACCAATCAGAGAAATTACGTCACGTCTTAGTAAACGTCGTTTTGTTTCGTTTAAGCGTAGGTATACGCGATCTCTGCATTTTTGCTGAGCCGTGATGTAATGAAGACGCCATGACACATACTAAAGTTTTGGCATCAATTTGAAACTTAAAATTTAAATGTACTTTTATTGCACTAAAACCTTATTAGACCTTATAAGAGATTTTGAAAATTAGTCATCATGCCTATTCCAAACACGGGTCATTTGAATTGCTAAATATTAAACGCTCTCCAAGAGAATGACGCTAACCTTCACTTTGTAAACATAAGTAAACAATTAGCAACAGATTACCGCGAATAGCAATGCTGATAGCTCAGCGGAAGGTACTAGTACCAGCTCATTTAACTCTTTTGTGTTATTGAATACTGACGCTACTGAAGTCTTCTTCTTCATCGAGTGGATGGTCAACCTGACCAATCCTGGTGTCAGAATTATTGAGCCGCCAAAGTCCTCTGAGGTAGGAAATGTTCTTGCTAACCTTACCCCTAGTTGGGACAACATTTCTACAAGATACCTCAAACACGTCAAACAGGAGGTGGTTCCTGTCCTGGTTCATCTTGCTAATCTCTGCTTTGAAAGCGTGTATTCTCAACCTCCCTAAAACAATCCTTGTAATTCTGATACACAAGAGTGGTGATAGAGATGATACTAACAACTAAAGGCCTATTTCTATTCCAGCAGTTATGACAAAGATACTAGAAGAATTAATTAACAAGATACTAATTAACTACCTCAAATACGCTCACTATCACTATATTTAGACGGGGTTTATCCACCGAACATGCAGTAGTAGACTTAAGTACATTAATAGCCATTAAGGTCGATAAGGGCCCTAAATGTCTCGCAGCATTTTAAGATCTTAAGAAGGCATTCAATACCGTTATTATATGCCTAAACTCTTAAAAAAATTGGAGAGAGTGGGAATTAGAGGAATGCCCTTAGCTCTTTTTAAAGATTACCTTTATAATAGATTCGCGTCCGTGCCGTCAACACGAGCAGTCGTGTCGCAACTGCTGACTCGATGTTCGACTGAATCAACGTTTTTGCCACCTTTAATAAAATGGCAAGTACTTATAAGACGGACATTCTGCCCTCCGCGACACTGGATGGGATCGACCTCAAGAATCTAGTGCGGGATTTTTCGCTCCTTAAAGCAGAGGTCACCGCCATTCAAGCCAAACTGGAGGTGTCGGAACGTGTGGTCGCTGAATTAAGGACCGAGGTCGCGGCATTGCAAAATAAGCCAGTGACGTCGATATCACCGCAGTCAGCACGCAACGTGACCGTGCGACGCGGTGCAAAGAATGACCGTAATTCGCCGGTCAGCATTTTTAACGCGGACAATACCGATGCACAGGTGAATGACCGCCCGGGCCAGATGACGTCGGCCCCCCCGGCTCCTAAACCGACACCCGTGCCTGTTGCGCCTTCGACTGCTCCACGTGTCCTCAAGCAAAAGAAGAGTTATGCGCAAGCGTTCCGCCAGCCACTACCTAAGCCTCGGCAGGTGTCCACTGCTGAGGAAAACTGTGTGGTTGCGCCGAAGGGATACAGAGCGAGAAAAGTCGACGTGGACGGCTTCACCCTGGTGGAAAAACGTCGACCAAAGCCGTCTCGCAACCAACGTGGTACCGCCGCCGCTACAGCAACAGAGGTCACTCTCCGTGTTGTGGAGCCTACCGTTTCGCTGTACATATCAAGATTAGACTCTAACACCGCAGGCGAAGAAGTCTTGAAATATGTGCAGCAGAGAGTCTGTTTTTGGACAAAGGAATCTATACGGCTCAACCTGCGGCGCCTGGAGTCAACGAGGGATACGACATTCAAGTCGTATGTGCTTCAAGTGCCTGTGAAGCACAAGGCAATGTTCTTCTCTCCCGACTTTTGGCCCGCAGGAGTGGTATATCGTCGCTTCAGGGAAGCATTTACGAAAAAAATCCCTGACTAATATATTAGGCATAATTATAAGTATAAATGTATATATGTTAGTTTGTAAGGTATGTATGTAAAGTAGAATGTAAGCTATATTTTATTGTTGCTCGGTTTGAGAGGTATCACCTTTCCGTGACACAGTTTACACTAGTATGGGAGGTGATGTCTCGATAACTGAGCGAAATATAATGTAATTACATTTGAAATGAATAAATGAATTTGAATTTGAATTTGAATAGAAAGCAAACAGTAAAAATTAATGGCATAATTAGTGACGAGTGTGAGGTATCTTGTGTCGTCCCACAGGGCAGCGTTCTCGGACCTACATTGTTTCTTGTTTATATAAAAGAGCTCTGTGGTAGTGCAGATGATACAGCTATCGTGTTTTTGGGAAATCTTGGTATGATGTGCAAAGCTGTATGTGCTGAAGTGGACAATTTACTGTCACTTAATACCACCAAATCAAATTATATCTGTTTAAGTATTGATAACCGCACACAGCACAGCCTGATGACTCTTTTCAACTTAAAATACATTCATGTTCTCGTAGGACTACTCAATGTAACTGTCCTTTCATTGAAATAGTTTTAATCACTCCAAATACCTGGGCGTGACTCTTGAACATCACCTATCCTGGTATCCTCATCTTGAACAGATTGCAGCTAGAGTACAAAAGCTAATTTGGCTGTTTAAGATACTAAGACACATTTTACCAAAAGTCACAAAACAAAATAAGACCGTGCTTATCACAATCTGTATAACACTAATTAAATCTATTCTATCGTATTGCATCCCGGGGTGGGGCGGTGCTGCTAAAACTAAATTATTTTATGACGGTAGAACGAGCTTGGCGTGCATTGCTTAAAACAATGTATTTTAAGAAAAAGAGGTACCCCACCTACACTCTATATCAAGAGACGAAATTATTAACATTCAGGAAACTTTACATCTATCAACTAATAATCAGGAGGCATATGATGGCAACGTATGAAAAGCCTATAAATAAACCTCGAAGAAGAATCGCGAATAGAAGTACCTCCTCCAATCACAAATACGTATTTTGGCAAAATTCAGTTCATTCAGAAATTAATATTTGCAGTAAAAATCGTTACCAACGTAAGGTTGCTGTTCAAAACAAGATAGAATCATTCACATAAACTATATAGAGCTTCTCTTGCAATAAGTAATATGATAATATACAAATATTATGTTATGCGCGTTATAACATCATATTATGTTAGGCGCGCGCGCGTACTGAATGGACGTGTTTTTTGCGTTCGTTGCTATTTGTCCACTCAGTGCGAACTAATTATTGAACTTTTGAATCTATCCTTACTGTCTAAATGGCTAATAATTGTCAAGGCTGTGGTGCTAAAGTTACCGGAGAGGAATTCATGAAGTGCTCCAAGGACAATTGCCAAAAGTTATACGATCTGATGTGCCTCGGTATTGATTGTAACGTATTCAAGGAGTTTACATTGGAGTATAAGAGTCAATGGCTGTGCCCCGGGTGTGCATGTTCATAACCAAAACGCATCGATTCAAACACTCCAATTCGATCACCTACACCGAGCTACGTGAATACTCATCGAGGCAGCCGCGGGCGTCAGTTGAAAGAACCTGTTATTGCTGCGGAAGACGTCGTGTTAAAAGAAATACGAAGCTTTCGACTAGAAATCAACAACAAGTTGAATTCTCAAGCTAACACCATTCAAATAATACACCAGTTGTGCCTATCTAACAAAAGAGACCTACAGGATTTGAAAACAACCATCAATTCCATGCAAGAACAGTTTCGTGTTGAGATAAAAAACGTTTATCTCCGCTGCGAACAGCTGGAAGCACAAATTGCAAAAAAAAAAAGAAAAAGTGGTCATAAGAGGTCAAATCACCGGCCCTAAAGCCCTAGAAAAGAAGAAGAATCTTCATGTGTGGCGGCTGGCACCGGAGACTACCATGGAAGCCCTTACCGAACATATAAATAAAATATGTAATAAGGAGGTTGCAGCTAAAATTGAAAAAATCAAGCATAAGACTGAGCAGGATTATTCATCTTTTATCGTCTCGATATCAGAATCCGATTACGAAAAGCTTAGCCAACCTGAAAGCTGGCCAGTCAATACTCAGCTGGGCGAATGGATCTGGTTTCGGAAATCTGCAAAAGGACGGAGTACTCATAACATTGATATATTCTATCAAAATGTTACAGATTTACGTACAAAGTTGGATGAGTTTTACCGGAATATAGACGTATCAAATGCAGACTTATTGGCGATTACCGAATCAAGTTGCAACGAATCGATCAACGATGCAGAAATTATACCACCCGGACATTAAATACTCCGATGTGATGCAGCGGACGGGCGCAAGCAAGGTGGCGCGTTTCTCGTGGCCACACACCGGTATGAGCGGCGACGAGTTGCACAGAGCGACGTCAACATCGATAGCTGTATATTTGAAACTGTCTGAGCGGCGGTTTATTTAAATTAGAGATTTCTGTTTTTGTGTTGTGTTGTTTATATTCCTCCCAATAGTAAGGAGGGCGAGTATATACACTTATTTAGGATTATAGAGAATGTAGGTAAAATAAAATATAATTTAGCAATAATAGGCGATTTCAATCTACAATCATGTAACGAAAACATTTTAAATTACTTTGAATGTTTTAAGACGTTTTGTAATATAAGTCAAGAAAATGTACCTAACTGTAATAATCGGCAATTAGATTTGGTATTGGTAACGTCATCAATGAGGAAGGTCATCGTGTCAGTGTGCGATGCGGACATCTCCCTAGTACCAATTGTATATCCTTATCACCCGCCGCTGGACATGTCGATGTCGTGGTGCGCGGGCGCGGGGCAGGGAGGGCCTGCGCCCGCGCCGCCGACTTGGCCGCTCGGTCCCGACCAAAGTAGTAAACAAATTGACCAAATAATTGCGCCGCGATGGAATTTTCGTAAAGCGGACTATCTTAAATTAGTAGATTATAATATTGCAAAAATCAATTGGAGCCCACTATTTGTTTTACAAGAGCCGGAGGAAGCGTTAAGTTTGTTTTATAATTTATTAAATGAAGTTATTAACGACACACAAACCCCATGAAAAACATTCTGAAAAAAACTCGATGGAGCTGCTTGTTTATCTCTAAAAAGTAATGAAATCTAGACAAAGTCGTACCAAGTCTAAGATTGCTTACTGCGATTGCGATTTCTTTATTATTTATAGTCAATGTTGTGTGACTTGGCCGTCGATAAAAGACGAAAATGATTTTCGTCGATTTCAAGAGGACTTGGATAGTGTTAAGACTGGTGCGTAAAGAATAAGCTTGAATTGAATGTTAACAAATGTGCAGTAATAACTTTTAGTAGAGCAAGAACACCGATACATTACAACTATCAGCTGGATGGAAAGCCTCTAGAACGAGTTGACAAAGTTAGGGACTTACGAGTAGGAGTTCTTCTTGATGCAGAGCTTACATTTTAAGATCACATTACTAATGTCTGTAGAATGGCATATAGAAGTTTGGGTTTTGTATTGAGAAAACCCCAAGGATTAGCCGCGTACCCACCTAACGCACGGGCTCGCGCGGCAGCCTCGCGAGCCAAATGCTCGGCTGGTGTGGACGTGCCTCGGGCTGCCTCGGGCGCGCGTTTGCTCGGCTGACCACGCCTCGGTCCCGAGCCATCTGTTGTCGGTATACTTGACGCGCTCAAAGGTGCCTCGGCGAGCGCTGTGTGTTAGGTGGGGACGGTAATGTTTTGGCTCGCGCGCGTAGCTAGGAAAATAGCTGCAGCTTATGATGCGGGCTTATGATGGCTCAGCCTGCCTCGCGAGGCGGCCTCGTGTAAATTGAACAAAACTACTGAGGCTGCCTCGGGAGCCATCGCTCGCGAGCGGACACCGAGGCTGCCGCGCGAGCCCGTGCGCCTGGTGGGTACGCGGCTTATCACGAACCTCAAAGCGGTCTCGATATTGTTTGACGCAATCGTAAGAAGCCAACTCGAGCTTATTGCTAGCATATTATGGTCTCCGCATGAATCTAAGTAGGTATGTTGACATGCTAGAACGCATTCAAAACAAATTCACGCGATACTTGTACTTGCGGTTGTATGGAGTATATCCTTTCTATCCTTTGATGTACCCAACTCTGTTCGTTCTGCGCATGGTCGGATACAACAATTTAGAGGCTCGAAGGTTTTTATCACTAGCCAGCTACGTGCTAAAAGTATTTAGGGGTTTTATATGTAATCCGACTATACTGGACTTAATAAAGATCTTTGTTCCAAACGAGCATCTTAAACGGCGTCGAAGCAGGAAACCAGTGCTATTCGAGGTGCCCAGTGGTAGGACCAACTTGCTTAACAAATCCCCTTTCACTCGTACCATACGCATACTGAATCTGGTTGCCGAAAGAATCGACTTATTCATATGTGGAAAAAACGAATTTGAAATTAATTGTTTGCATATCATTTGTTACTCAGATTTATTTCATTAATTAATGTATTAAGTATTTGGAATGTGAAATGTGATTACTACTCTATTGCATTGGGGTACCTATCCTGTAATAATAGATGTAGTTATCTATACTAATATTATCAAGAGGTAAAATTTGTAAGTTTTTTTGTTTGTTTGTATGTTCGAGCTAATCTTGGGAATTACCAGTCCGATTTGAATAATTATTTTTGTAATGGATAACTACATTCAACGGGAAGGTTATTAGGCTATTATTCATCCCGAAATTCCCACAGGAACGGGCCTAACGCGGGTGAAACCGCGGGGCGCGGCTAGTGGTCAATAAAAAAATTAATTATGACACACACTTGAACTGTCGATACACACACACACCCACACAAACCTCTCACGCACATACCAATCACACACACACACGCACACACACACACACACACACACACACACACACACACACACACACACACACACACACACACACACACACACACACACACACACACACACACACACACACACACACACACACACACACACACTAACACACCACTCACATTCGCACACAGCAACTTCCTACTTAAATCGAAGACTTAAACTTATAATAATACTAGCAGCGCCCCGCGGTTTTACCCGCTTTGTGGCCGTTCCCGTGGGAATTTCGGGATTTTTTTACATAAAAACCTTCCTCTTGAATCACTCTACCTATGACAAAAAACCGCATCAAAATCCTTTGCGTAATTTGAAAGATTTAAGCATACAGACAAACAGACAAACGACAAACAGACGCGACTTTGTTTTATACTATGTAATGACTAGCAGCGCCCCGCGGTTTTACCCGCGTTGTGCCCGTTCCCGTGGGAATTTCGGGAATTTTTTTACATAAAAACCTTCCTCTTGAATCACTCTACCTATTACAAAAAACCGCATCAAAATCCGTTGCGTAATTTTAAAATTTAAGCATACAGACAAACATACAAACAAACAAATAGACAAATAGCGACTTTGTTTTATACTATGTAGTGATGATAATGCAAAATTTTGTGAGGATGGATGCATGTATGGGTGTATGGATGTATGTTTGTTGCTCTTCCACAAAAAAACTACTGGACGGATTTGGAAGAAAGTTTACAGTAATATAGGTTATACATCAGAATAACACATCGGATACATTTTATCCCGAAATTCTTGCGGGAACGGGTACAACGCGGGTAACACAGCGGGGCGCGGCTAGTATTTTTAATATATAAAATTCTCGTGTCACGGGGTGCGTAATTGAACTCCTCTGAAACGGCTCGACCGATTCTCATGACATTTTGTGTACATATCCGGTCTACCCGGCCTGAGAATCGGACTATTTTTCATTCCGAAATTCCCGCGGGAACGGGTACAAAGCGGGTGAAACCGCGGGGCGCAGCTAGTCTATGTATAAAAATCAATGCCACTTTTCGGTGTAATTTTATAACTCAAGAACGGGCTCACCTATCCAAACCAAATGTTTATGCTTTGTTCGGACTTTAATAGAGGGTTTATGTGAAGTTTGCACAAAATCGGTCGAGCGGTATAACGCGGGTAAAACCGCGGGGCGCAGCTAGTTAATATATACTTAATTATATTCTTTATAATAACATGGTAAATTTAGGACATAAAACCTAAATAATGTTATGGAAGAGCGATGAGGGGATATTAACAAATTCAAAGTCTTTTTGACAGGCATGCAAGGGGATACAGATCCAACTTGTAGAGGCCCTTTGGAGATGTTTAATGTAATGGATTACAATTGCAAGGATACTTATTATTATTATTATTGAATACTTCTTTTTGAAGGAGTATCGACGTTATTGAGTTAGACACACTTTCGCACTGCCCAATTCTCTTGCCAACGTAGCGCATAACAACTACAAAATTAAAATTACGGTACAGCCACATCAGAAACGTTTACTGGGCTTGAGTCGTGCAGTAATTCTCGTTATGGCGCTTATCTAAGAGCTCGGATCATTGCTTCGTCCGGAGATGTTTGAACATACTTACCATAACAAGCGGTTTTTGTCCCCAGCGGTACTACGAATTCACTCAGGACGAAATTAAAGCTTTGGAGGAGTGCGACAAGGAGAGCTTCTACCGGCGCTGCCTGCCGCTGAGCACCGTGTTCGCGACCCTCGCCTTTTCCGGGGTTAAGTACGGTGAGCACTCGCCTGATGTCGCGGCACCTCTTCACTCCGCTCAACGCTCTCTCTCGCCGCATCACTAAGCTATTCATTCATTTCATACTATTGCCGGTTGACAACGTTAGGCCAGCTCTATCAAAACAGGATTAAACACAAACACCTACGGTAGGTACTTACCTAATAAGTAGGAGGGTGGTAAACCAGATCTAGCCGTGATTAAAATGTTAAGGAACCTATACCTGAGGACGTCGCCCCAGAGCAAAAACGTGAATTTTAGACCAATTCTGATGAAAATCTTCATAGAAGTAAAATATTCGATCACAAAACATAACCCGTAACGTACCTATATATCATATTAAAAGTCTGTATATCGAGTGATACTTGCTGCACTGTTCGTTATTGTCGACGGTTACTTCTATGAATGTTTTCTTTTAGGATTCCTGAGAAAAAATCGTCATTTCGGGCCGTGGCCAAAGGTAGGAGTGGCGGGCATTGCGGGTCACCTGTTGGGCCGCGTGGCGTACATGCCGCACTGCGACGCCAAGCTGCGCGAGCTGCCCGACGCAAGCCACCTCGGCAACACCATGCGCAAGTACCACGAGGAGAAGTACCCAGACCCAGACGCTAAAAAGAAGAAAAAAAAATAACTTGTTCCCAAACAGATACATGTTTCTTCGTAAAGTACTTAATATCTTTAAATTATTATAAAATAAGTAAAGTTTTAATGTGGATAATTTTAATTCATTGTTTGACTTGCGAATATCGTCGCAGGGTTAAATGTTTATTTTCACCTCCTTGGCATATTCCGCTCATCTCCCTGTATGACCGGTAATGGGTAAACGCATTTTTCACCTAAAAAAAGGTTTATGTTTAAAAATACAATTAGGTACGGTAGGTAAGTAAGGATTTGAAAGTCTGAATAATCCGCGTTCGACATAGGTACATTCTCTCTTCGCGTCTCGGTATAATAGGATAATCTCGGAAGCTAGCTGGTACTCAACGATTTTGCTAACTCAAAATTGAGTCTCATGAGTCATGAATCGTTCTTCACTTCTTTTTGTCCCAAACGTCAAGTTTTCGTTTTCGTGTGGCCATGGAATATGCATCGCTGTAGGGTAGTTATTTGGGATATGACATTTAATATTGAAAACTGTCAAAGTTTGAAAGTTATACTTCAATCAAAGTTTAACGAATCACCTGTCTTTGTACTGTCCCTTCTTCATCATTCAATTCATTCATTCAATCAACCCAAAATAAATCCAATCCAAATAATGTTGGTTGGTTGAATTGGATTGAATTGAATATTCTTTCTTAACTAAATAGAATATTGATATTCATTGAATTTGTATAATTACCTGAGTGCTTTCGTTTCTTTTAGTGTAGGGTGTGTTTATTCTTCATCCGGTGCCTTCTTTTACCATATCTACCGTACATTATCTGAATGGAATGTTGCATCACAATTAGATAATATATTTTGAAAGTAATATTGTAGTGTATTCTATGAATGTAGGTAGTATTTTGAATTGAAAATGAACGAGACAAACGTATACGGGCAGCCCGAGGCGGGCCCCGGCGGGGGCGCGTGGCCGCAGCAGCCGCCGATGGCCGGCAACTCCTTGGTAAGGTTAGATCCGAGTGGCGCCCGGCGCCCGCTGCTCGCAGACTCGAGCTGAGCTAAGACAGATGGTTGTGTACTCAGGGCCAATACAAGTTCTCTCCCGCCGAATTGCAAGTTCTGCAGGAATGCAACCGCGAGAGTTTCATGCAGCGCTCCATGCCGCTCGCTACAGTGTTGGGGCTGGGCGCCGCGGCCGCCGTGCAGAGAGGTGAGTCGCCACACTAACGCCACATACTCCACTATTTCTGAATCTATTCCTGTGATTGTGATTTCATGTCATTTATTTATTTACTTAGCCTTTTTCATTTGAACTTAATATGATTTTCATGGTCTCTTCACAAGTTCTATATATAATGTCAACTGAATGAGTGACCTTCTATCCTCTGCCTAAGTCATCATTTTATTTGGTATGAATTTACGCCATTTGTGTAATAAAGGTTGATGAAACTTAAACTTTTTGAATTACTTACACAGTCTATTACCAAACTTAAAACAGTGCAAGCAAATATTATTGAACTAGCAGTGCCCCGCGGTTTTACCCGCGTTGTACCCGTTCCCGTGGGAATTTCAGGATGAAAAGTAGCCTATAACCTTCCTGTTGAATGTGGCTATCCATTGCAAAAAGAATTTTTCAAATCAGACTAGTAGTTCCTGAGTTTAGCGCGTTCAAACAAACAAACACTGCAGCTTTATAATATTACTAGCAGCGCCCCGCGGTTTTACCCGCGTTGTACCCGTTCCCGTAGGAATTTCGGGATGAAAAATAGCCTATAACCTTCCCGTTGAATGTGGCTATCTATTACAAAAAGAATTATTCAAATCGGTTCAGTAGTTTCTGAGATTAGCGCGTTTAAACAAACAAACAAAACAAACTCTTCAGCTTTATAATATTAGTATAGATATGCGACTCTTTGCTGACCTAGGTTCAGTATAAAATATTAATTCATTTAAAGGAAATTGTATCGTAACACTAATAGGGCCCCGCGGTTTTACCCATGTTGTACCCGTTCCTGTGCGAATTTCAGGATGAAAAGTAGCCTATAACCTTCCCATTGAATGTGGCTATTACAAAAATAATTTTTCAAATCAGACCAGTAGTTCCTAAGATAGTGCATTCAAACAAAACTCTGCAGCTTTACAATATTAGTATAGATTATAAATTTAATGGCTGATTTTGAGGCTATATTTATGTTATACTTGTTCATTGTTTTGTATTCCCATAATTTGTTTATAGTTGATGCTTTTTAATATGCTTAATTCAATTAGTAAGTATCAATGAAAAGACCACTCACTTGGTTGGAGCTGAATAAATCTTTATGCGATTGTTTTGTGTGTATTGTCTGTCACATTATTATGTAACCTGTAACATAACTATGTGGTGTGTATTGTCATGCAGGCTACTTGAAACCAAACCCTCGGTTCGGTGCATTTCCCAAGGTGACACTGGCTGTGGTGATGGGGTATTTCATCGGGAAGCTCTCGTACCAGCAGGCATGTGCTGAAAAACTCATGAACTTGCCAGGCTCTTACATTGGACAACTCCTCAGAGATAGACGCGATGGAAAGACTGGAGGGTATGTTGTTTGAGATATTCTGTCATAGTATATTAAGTTAACTGTTATCACGACAGCATCAGGCAATGTAGTTTAGTACGGAATAACAACACCCTGCAGTTTTACTCACTACTCAATAGTGTCGATAATTTGGCAAAGATTTGCCAGTTAGTGGATGACAAACAAAACATAAGTATGTGATGTATTCCAGGACTCTGCCGCCGAACAAGAGCTCGGGCACGATGTTCGGCGCGACGTCGGGCGACATCTACTCGGACGCGGGCCCCGGCAGCTCGCTGGACCTCGACACCGACCGCCCGCTCTTCTCCGAAGACTCTTACCGGCCCGACCAAAACGGTATTCATCATACACTATAATGCTCATGGTGTCCTCTGTGACAAGTTTGAAAGAGCCTTTTCTTTATAAATAATATCTACATAGTTTATTGGTATTAATAATAATAATTCCTAACCCAACGTTACGAACAAATAGTCAGTGTCACGGATAAAATAGCATTTTGGGAGCGAAAGTCCTAGCATCGAAGACATTGCCAAGATCTATTGCAGTGCAGCCACATGTCGATAACAAAGCATCAAACGCATGGCTGGCTGCAGCAGGCGACCTCTTCCCCGAGACCGAGGGCTTTATGATAGCTATCCAGGACCAAGTCGCAGACGTATCCACCCAGATACATGTCGGCGCTGTCATGGCGCTTCCGAGACAATACACACATTAGTGGAGCATGTAGAACAATAGCCCAAACTGATTATAAGCACAGACATGACCAAGTTGCCTCCATTATTCACCAAAATATAGCACAGCAATGTGACTTCATACCGAAAAAAAACAGCTTATTACAAATATACACCAGAACAAGTCTTACAAACCAACAAATTCCGCCTTTACTGGGATGGGACCATCGTGACTGACACGACAATTCATTTCAATAGACCAGACATAACACTCCTTGACAGAGATACAAAAATCATACATTTAATAGACATAGCAGTTTACAACACATAGCAAAATATGTAAACCTAGCAATGAAAATAAAAACACAATGGCAGGTAAATTAAATCCGGACCATCGCTACTGTTATCTCCAGCACAGGCGTCATACCCAAGACCCTACACAGCAGCCTAGAAACACTCAATATAAACCCCAATGTATAAAACCATTACAAAAAGCCGTCATCCTCAATACTTGCAGACTTGTCCACAAGTTTCTTAATTTATAATTATGGCACTTGGCTCCGGCCCGTGCTCTCTCGATAACCTCCCTTGGGAGAGATATACAATGTATAAAAATACCATAATAAACTTTTGTTCATAAAAGTATTCATTGATATCTTAAATCTAGTTGCTAGGGTCACCTTTTAGGCGTTAGCCTATGCCAGAAATACCCCACTCTTCCATATAAGTTTTACATTATTATATTTGTACACTGTTTGACATTTATTGCAAAAAAAAAATAATGCAATCTTAGTGCAAACTGCAACATCATAGTAAAACAGATAGTAGTGCTCTAGTACAGTTCACAATAGAAATGAGGGTTTTATTCTTGTTGCTTTATTGCTGCACTACTAATGATCCCTTAAAGGAAGTTATTGAGTGATTTAAACTTGTTGCACGTGTATTTAGTTAATACTTAATTGTCAATTAAATTAACATCTCTGTATGGCAGTTCAAATAAAGTTGTTTAGCTTGCCCTGTGTAAGTTCGGCTAGGTTAGGTTACAACCCTGGAGTCGGCATATGATTCCTCGTAAAGGACTCCGATTTGGCCCAACGGTAGGCAATCAGTAGTAATGTAGAGCTATTTCGGTTGTCCCCCGGGGCCTGAAGACGGGCGCCCGCCGTGACCGTGTTGACCGTTTGGTTGCAGCAGGGCAGAGTGCTGCCGACTCGCCGCCGCGCCCCGCGCTCTCCTACGACGACTTGCGCCGCAAGAACCGCAACGAATTCGCTGACGTGAAGCAGGACCCGTACAGGTAACCAGCAGACTATTTACATATGTGAGTAACATGGAGTTTATTATTGAGACAAGAGCTTCGCTTATGATGCCATTAAACCATATACACGTCGCCAGATGGTGACCAATTTAGGGAAATGGAATAATGAAATCGTAGGTAAATTTAGGAGACTTTGGGAAGGAACAGTTGTCACGCTGGCGACGCCCTTCACCACTCACTCGTTATTTGTCAACGTTTCGCATGGATTGCGCACTCTAGTCGCGGGCACACGCTAGTTGCCAGAGGATGTTGCTAGATGTTGAGGATGTAGACTGTGCCTAAATTAAAGAATGATTCGTTCATGGTCTGACGACGCTTAGCTACTAAGCCTTTTACTCGTGTAGTTTCCGTGGGGTTATCGGAGGCCCATAAAACAAACAATCTATTTCAAACTTGGCGCGTTCATTCAACTCTTCCGCTAAATTACGTTATTATATTTGTCGACCCTTGAGGTGTCTTGATCCGAATGATGTGAATGTTCTCGGTGCAGGTAAATGTAGCTGTGCATGTAATTATTTGTGGCGAATCCTGAAGAGAAGCGACTGAAGCCGACCCAACCGATTCCGCAGCTGATGTAATGTTGTTCAATACTTGTTGTAGAGGTAGTCTGTAGTGTGGTGTAGTACGCACACGATGCAGCCGACCTCTGGGAGGATGTCGGACGGAGATAGCGCTTTACAGAACAGAATGCAAGCGTTTAGACTTCTCCTCTAGAGGTCGACTTAATCATTTGTGTACTATAGCTACCGAGTGTGTAGTGCAGTGATGCATGGTGCGGTCGGTTGCAGGGTGGAGACGAGCGCGCGCCGCCAGCCGCCGCCGCCGCCGCCGCCGCCCGCGCCCGCGCCCCGCCGCCACACCAACCAGTACGGGGACCTCATGGAGTAACACGACTCACACTCGAACCAATACACGATAGTCTTAATAGTTCTTACAACAATAAAAAAATGTGCTGAACTATTCTATTTTATTACTAGCTACAATGAAACTAGATTCATTTGAAAAGAAAAATATATTACATAAAAGCTATTTTGAAAACAACAAAGTAAGTATACAACAATAAAATGACTTCTCGTAATTGCACATAAAAATAAATTAAACTCGTAAAATAGATCTGGTAAATTCTATAAAATATAATAAAGATCGCGAAACGTAATAAAATGCTTTACTTAGAACTAGTAATGAGCACAGGAGTCCCTTGGTAACCAACAGCCACGTTGCCTATATCTAAAGTGGACGTCGTGTCGCGCACCGCCGCCTACCGCCGCCTACGGCCGCCGCGCGCCGCCGCCTCGCGACTCTACCGCACATTGGAAGCGTGGCCAGACAACCAATGCCCGATGCTTCTCCTCGATTGCAAATCCCTATTATGACCTTCATTACACAACTGAATACATGAATAGTTTTTCCTTACTAAAGTCAAATTGTATTAGTATAATCAATTAAAATATCAAGATAAATGATTATCTAAACTATACACCGATTGGAGCGAGTGGCGCGAGGCGCGGCGTCACACAACTTCACTCGAGTCCACATCGTAGAGCACGTTCGACATTGTGCTCCTCGAAGTGGGCTCAATGTGTATCTTATGTACACTTCAATTCAAGGATCATCACACTATCTACGACCAAGAATGGCCATCAAATACGATCTAAATGTTATACAAATACAATTATTATTATTTTTGATGATCTATCAAATAGTTCATTAATGTAAATAGTATTTTAAGTTATAAATCCGATTTTTTGCAGTTTCTGCAATTCTGAATGTGTCATCAGAGTAATACTAACGAGTTGTATAGTTAATAAGTATGATTTAGCTCTTGAAACCTTTCGTTATCCTATTTATCTATCTATACTAATATTATAAAGCTCAAGAGTTTGTTTTGTTTGTTTGTTTGTTTGTTTAAACGCGCTAATCTCAGAAACTACTGAACCGATTTGAATAATTCTTTCACTGTTAGATAGTCTATTTATCGAGGAAGGCTATAGGCTACATTTTATCCCGAAATTCCCACGGGAACGGGCACAACGCGGGTAAAACCGCGGGGCGCTGCTAGTTACATATAATAATTAAATGGCTTATATCCTTACCTACTTATATTTTACCTTTGAAATGTTTGGTCAGTGATGACCGTAGCGCGACTTACATCTTTGATGTAGTTACTTTAATAATGTGTGGCGCATGTGATCGCACCATTCTACGTTGGAGTTGCAAACAATGTTATATTGCACGGTAACGCATTTCCACTATCCAGCGTCGCGCGCCAATCTATTATATTTCCAAACTAGCTATTTGCGATTTGCGATTGAATGCTAAGCGAGTGCCCAACGTAATTTGCACCGTTATATTTTGCAAATGGTTTTATAATCTTTCCTTTTTTAGGACAAACCGATAATGTTTGACCAGTCTTTATATAATTCGCGTAAAGCAAGTCATCCAGCATGTAATACGTAGGTACGTAAATAGCCAGTGTGGCAACATCCTCCTTCAAATAACTCATTACTTTCTGTTGATTCGTCATCTAAATAATTTCTACTTCGTCCAAAAGCTTGAAATGTTTTACATCTATATCATTAATAAGATAATGGTGGTATAATAAATATACCTAACTGCTCGGCGAGGAGCGTTTATACCGCAGTAATATATCTTAAGGTACATCAATAAGGTCGATTATTGTGGACATTATACCGGGTGAGGTCTGTGAACCAGCCCGCCCAGCATAAACACTCGAAGACAAATGTTCGCCGTCCACATTCGATATTTCGTTCACTTGCAAGTTTTTCACATATAATGCTTGGAAATAAAGTGCAATTTCAGAAGCCCTGTCCGCGCCCGAAGCCAGTTAACTGTGGCATGAGCGCAGAACAGTACAGAGATAATATGCTATCCTCTTTCAAGAAAATTTCTTTTAAAAAGATTTATCTTATAGACAAACCAATATTGCTAGTAATATAAAGCGTAATAATTTAATGTTCCAACCTCGGATTTATTCGTGCCAATCTCACATATACACTGGAAAATTCGAAATAGAGCGTTATGATTGTGGCTGCGAAGTGACATTGTCAACTAATAAGCGTCATCTTGGGACTGCAATCAGTACTACAGAGTACAAGAGAATCAAAATAAGATCTTGAAAGAGAGAAGCAATATATATCTGTACTGTACGTACGCTCATGTCAAGTGCATTGATTGCACTCTATTTACAAGCATTTTGCATTAAATTCCAATGGAAAGAGATACATAAAATCTCTCGGAAAGAGTAGAGATATGTCTTCAGCTAGCCGGGCAGGAAGGTAATCTTTGTCTTGTAACTCGGCAGACAGTTGTAATTTCAGTACATTTTTAATCAAACAAAAAAAAATGTTGGTACTTAAATGACTTACGGCCAAGCTACAATGGAACGCAAATTCGATGTGCGCGAATATGGTACAATTGACATCAAAGATATGATTAAACACTAAAGAATGGCATTGCAATGAGGTGTAAATGTGAAACAGATTCGAAGTGTACTGTCCCACAGTCGCGGATGCGAATGCGGTGTAGGTTGTTGTGTATGTGTATGCTAGGGCAGAGGCCAGGGCAGGCCGGAGAAGTTGACGGGCCCGCCGAGACCAGCGTCGGCCTCCAGCAGGCTCATGATGACGGCCATAGCGGCCTCCCCGTTGCCGTCGAGCCCGAGCGGCGGCAGCGGCGGCGACACGGATGCGGGCCCGCTGCCACCCTCCGCCCCCGCCCCCGCGCCCGGCGACTCGCCCCCCGCCGAGCTCAGCGGCACGTTATTCCGCACCTGGTACGCGCCCATGTCCACACCCAGTATGTTGTCCACCAGTGATGCCTGCAATTATTGTATCATACAAATGAATGAAGCGAGTACAGACGGAGGATGTGTGTCCAGTACATACTTGTTGGTTGAAGACAGCGTCCTGCAGCAGGTCGGCGGGCAGGTCGGGGCTGAACTCGTCTTCGGAACGGCGCAGCGCCTCCTCGGCGATGGCACTGCCGATCTTGTGCGACTCGACCTGTGAGTCGATGAGGCGCTGCACCTCGGCGTCACCCTTCTGCTTGAAGAGGTCGTAGCTGAGCGCCGCGTCCGCCTCGCCGCGGCTCGACTCCGACACGATCGTGTTGTTGGCCACGAGGCACTCCACGTCCTTGGTCCACGGGTTGCGGAACGGTTTGAAATAAGTCTGCAACTTGGCGAGCGAGCCGTCCTTGCGGCGGAACGAGTAGGGCGGCGTGTGTAGCGTCTCGCGCCGCACCAGCGCCGCCTTGTGCGTGCGCGCCACCGCGCCCAGTTCCGGCCCCGACACGTACTCATACAGGCTGGTGCCCAGCAGCTCCTGCGGCAGGAACCCCAGCGCCAGCGTCACCCTGCGACCACCACACGCCATCACACACGTTCACATACACTCACATACAAATCTATACTAATATTATAAAGCTGAAGAGTTTGTTTTGTTTGTTTGTTTGTTTGTTTAAACGCGCTAATCTCAGGAACTACCAATCCGATTCGAATAATTGTTTTTGTAATGGATAGACACATTCAACGGGAAGGTTATAGGCTACTTTTCATCCCCCAATTCAGACAGGAACGGGCACAACGCGGGTAAAACCGCGGGGCGCTGCTAGTACATTATATTCACACAGTAATTATTATTATAGCAAAGTTATTGTAATACCTCTGGTCGACGAAAAGGTATTTCCCATCGATGGCGTGCCTGGAGACGTACTGCAGGAGGCGCGTGGGCGGCGCGGGACAGGGCGGGAAGGGCGCGGGCGCGAGGTCGGGCAGCGCGCGCCCCACCGCCACCAGGCACGACAGGCTGCTCGCCTCGCTGTCCTCGCCGCCCTCACCCGCGCCGCCCCCTTCACCGCCACCGCCGCCTCCGCCACCGCCCTCGCACATCTCTGCCGGCGCCCATGACTTTAGGTACCCTGAATACAATTACAGACCATATCTCATACCAATAAAAGATCAAATAGCTCTGTCAATCGTTAAGCTTTGGATACTAACCAGAAGCACTCTGTCTGAACATTTTGTTTTATTTCGGCGAAGATATTTAAGAGAAGTAAAAAGCTAAAGTAATGAAGTATTAGTAACAGGAAGCACACTGCACATGTAATGTGGTACGGTACCTGTGCACTGCACGACGCAATACTTCTTCTCGTGAGATTGCTTCTTACGCAGCTTGGTGGTGGGCTCGGGGTCCTCCTTGACGGGCGGGGCGGGGGCGGGGGCGGCAGCGGTCGCGGGCTCGGGCGGCGCCTTGCACTTGATGCGGCAGAAGAAGGAGCGGCGCGCACCCGGGCACAGACGCGACGCGCCCGCCACCACATCGGCCTTCACTGGCAACATCGCTGCACATATAGCCGCATTTGAACGCTCCGCTGACCACTACACCACCCACCTGACGTCGTTTCATGACTACCCAAACCATCTAGGCGGCTCGCGACGCTAATAGCTATAGACTAACTTAAAGCAGCAGGCATGGCACCTGCTCTGACGCCAACCTTATCAATATTATAATTGCGTTAATTTGGGTGTTGCATTATCCACTCACTACGGGACGCCCTGTATACTATAATGTCACCTGTCATTATAAAATGAATGACTATTATGTATCGCGATTATGTATCGTGTAATAAGCGACTCACCACATTACCTACATATGTGCATACTCATGACCGAGCTCCTCTCTTCCTATTTCTAAACGCATTGGAAATTCAGAATGAATCTAGATGAAACAATGGTATTCATATTCAACTTCGCGCTCATTGAACATATAATGTGAGAAGGAACTGCCGGATGTCGCGTCAGGGCCGCCGTGGCGAATTACTACGGGGCGAATTTCTCTTCGAGCCTTTTTTATAAACAATAAAATTGTTTAGGATTATTAATTGTATTTATTAAGTGCGTTCCTGTTAAATACTGCTACAGTTTAGTTGGTGTCACAGATCTGTTGTGCGTGTGCGTGCACTTACTCTTAGCGTCGATGAGGCGCTCGCGCGGGCTGAGGTCCGAGGAGGAGAGCTGCTCCTTGACCTTGGCCACGTCCTTGGGGTGCAGGATGTCGAAGAGGCTCTGGCCCAGCAGCTCGGCCTGGTCGTAGTGCAGCATGTGCGCCACTGAGGCGGACACGTAGAGAAGCCGGCCGCGGTCGCAGCCCACCACCAGCAGGAAGGCGTCGTGCGCCGCGTGCAGCACGAGCGCGTTGAGCTCCTGCTCCGAGAGGAAGGCGGGCCGCGGGCGCGCCGTCAGCGGGCACGCCGACAGCGCGCCACGCACCGTGCGCAGGTGCTGCACCGCCATGCGCAGCACAGTCAGCTTGTCCAGCTTGCGCGCCATCGCGCCGCACATCGGCACCATCGCGCTCAGCTCCGATATGTACGTGTTCATCTTGTCGCGGCGACGCTTCTCGATCTCGCTGTGGTTCTGTCTGTAACCGCCAACACGACACTAAGTTACTCCGAGTAGGTCCCAGTAGTTGTACACACTCCCGTCCATTAATCTGTTCTCCTCCACTAGAGAGCACCTCGCGACTCCGTGACTCACTTCTTATCGGGCATGGTGCGCGAGGAGCGCGAGTCGTCGCCGCCGTCGTCATCGAACGCGCTGCCCGTACCGCTGCGGAAAAACAAACACTTATCATTTAATATAACTATTTCCCTTACAAAGGCGCTTTTCAACGATCTTTAATTTAAGCCATATCAGACCAATTATCTATTGTCCGATCGCATACAAGTATAGGTGTACCATCAGTGTGTACAATGCAGGACGTTCCCCTTTTAATAACTCCGCCGGCCCATTCGGCGCCCTTGTTAGTGAAAGTTTTTCGTCAAAGGCCGAGGGCAGCGCGTCGCCGGGCAACTGCGCTAATTGCCTCACGCCCGTGGACGAGACTTAGCAACAATACGTACACCACTCTCCAACTTCAAACTTTTTATTTTTTAAGGGTTAAATAGATTTGATTATACTAGCAGCGTCCCGCGGTAATACCCGCGTTGTGCCCATTCCCGTGGGAATTCCGGGATGAAAAATAGCCTATAGCCTTCCCGTTGAATGTGGCTATCTAGTAGAAAAAGAATTATTCAAATCGGACTGGTAGTTCCCGAGATTAGCTCGAACATACAAACAATCAAACTTACAAATTTTACCTCTTTATAATATAAGTATAGATATTAGATATCCTCTTTATAATATTAGTATAAATGTAGTAATCTTAAGTCCAACCAAACCCTCCCATTTTCTCTCTCTCTCTGTGTCTGTGTGTGTGTGTGTGTGTGTGTGTGTGTGTGTGTGTGTGTGTGTGTGTGTGTGTTTGTGTTGTTGTGTGTTGTGCGTTGTGGTATGTAATGGTACTCACTAGGATGAGGGCTTCCTCTTGCGCGTGGCGCTGGCGGCCGCGGACAGGAGCGGCGCGGCCGCGGCCGGGCCCGACAGCGGCTCACACGCGCCCGCCTCGTACTCGGAGCTACGCACAACAACACCATCAATATGCTCTCTAACATAGTAAAGTTAGAGAGCATATTGATAGAGAGGTAGAGGTAGAGAGTACTCTACCTGCACACTCAATAGAAGGACAACTACCACCTACGCTCGAACACTAGTGCACGCACACATAGATACGCGGTTGCACGAGTTTCGAAAGGGTTTAAACCGAATGCTAATGAATATTAGGTTACGGTAATAGAATCTAACAGTATTCCAATTCCTTACAAACGTACGAAACTCGAGTTATACCTTCGCGCCTCGATCTCGGTACCCTAAAGTCGCGAATGTGATGCAGTGACTTTTTAATTTAAGTATAATAAATAAATATTATTATATTATTTATCAAGTTAGCAATAACTAGACGCTGTGATACAAACATTAAATACACATTTTGAGCTATTTTTAGATATATTACAAAAATGTATATTACCTCAAGCCAAAGGTACCGCGAAGCTAAGCGACGTACGGGTCGGTCACTACTCGGATGGGTGGCCACTATTGTTAAGACCTACTAATGCCCCTGTCCCGAGTCAGATCTAGACCTTTTATGGCGGTCTAAAACACTACGGATATAATTACCTCTTAATATATTAGGCTAATCGTGGTGTCAATATTTTTATCAAGTCTCAAATATAGTTAAATCTACTAATGAAACAACACATCTATCATTTTTATTCTACATTTCCTGTTTCATTTCATTGACAAAAATATATAATTCGTAGAATTAAAAAACTAGAAAAAAAATCCAAGTCGGTAGATGTAATTAAAATAGCGCGTCTGTAGGTATCGACGTCGCAACGTCCCGTCTGCATTGCAGTACCTATACGCGGCATATGACGTAGCTAGCGCCAGCGGCACTGGATCGGAAAATAGATGGCCAATCTGTCCCGATCCTGCACCACTGCACTGGACTGGATCTATTTATATCGATACGGGGATATACGAACGTCCAGCGACACGTCAAGTGACGCTGACGCCGGCTACCGTATCAATATAAATCGACCTTTCAACTATATCTAGTATCATCAATTGATGAACAATCAAGACACTATCATTGTTGCAGAAATCGCACAAATTCGCTTTGCTATTCAATGTAAGTCGCCAATGCATTTGGATTGCTGCACCTACTGATATAATGGATGTAAGGGCTCTATTTCATTGGGGCATCATGGTAGCATCACCCGGTCGCGCCAATACAGTCATATTAATGTTATATTGGTAGCTAAAGGTAAAGAATCCCTAACGCCACCATTTTGTCCTATTGAAATAGCGCCCCCATACTGTATAGACCTAGAGCCCGTGAACCCCAGACTTTCGTCATTTTATAAAAGCTGAAAGTTTGTCAGCGCATGCTCCCACACACAGGTAAGAACGATGGACTATTATGAAGTTTGGGTTATAGTGGCTTTGGCAGAGAAACGGTACTAAAGGTGTGTAAAATACCGATCTAAATTCATCAAATAATTAAGTGTGATTTGTGACATGACATATGTCATTTGAAAGCTCTTGAAGAGTTGTACAAGTCACCCTTTGACGGTGATATCGAAATCGACGGCCAACTTGGTGTTTTCGACCATTGAAGATTGGAGTTGACCTATGCTATGGACGCTGATCCTAATGCTCAACAGTGACATGACCTATATCATTTGAAAGCTTTTGACAAGTTGTACAAGTCACCCTTTGACGGTGATATCGAAATCGACGGCCAACTTGGTGTTTTCGACCATTGAAGATTGGAGTTGACCTATGCTATGGACGCTGATCCTAAGTGACATGACCTATGTCATTTGAAAGCTCTTGACAAGTTGTACAAGTCACCCTTTGACGGTGACATCGAAATCGACGGCCAACTTGGTGTTTTCGACCACCGAAGATTGGAGTTGGCCTATGCCATGGACGCTGATCCTAATGCTCAACAGTGACATGACCTATGTCATTTGAAAGCTCTTGAGGAGTTGTACAAGTCACCCTTTGACGGTGATATCGAAATCGATGGCCAACTTGGTGTTTTCGACCATTGACATTTAGTACCGTATACCTGCCAAAGCCACTATAACCCAAACTTCATAATAGTCCATCGTTCTTACCTGTGTGTGGGAGCATGCGCTGACAAACTTTCAGCTTTTATAAAATAACGAAGGTCTGGGGTTCGCGGGCTCTTGGTCCATAGTAGTAGGAACTAGTACTAGTGAAGTGCCTATTATACTATATAATTTCGAATCCTGTTGACAAGGAGAGGGTAGTAAGAAACAGGAAGACCGTCGACATTGAGGGAACGGCCTTGAGAGCCAGACCCGAGGAACACTGAAAATATCAGCAGAGTGAGCAGTACTAGTGAGTGTGTAGTACTAACAAGTGTGAGTTCTTCCTCTTGCGTTGGTCGTGGTGCGCGTGGGGGTGGTGCGGCGCGTGCGCGTGTACGTGCGCGTGCGCATGCGCATGCGGGTGCGCGTGCGGATGCGGCGGGTGATGGTGCGGCTGCGCGCCCAGCGCGCCCGCCTCGCCGCCGCCGACCGCCGTCATCTCATACGACGCCGGCGCGCTGCCACTCGTCCTGCGGACACGACACCATACGCATCACCTGACGATACCATCTATACATCGTCATACTCAGAATTTCACTCAAGGATCATACTATATTGCTGTATTGTATAAAATATTTCGAAAACGGAACTATATAATTAACTTATATATAAAATTCTCGTGTCACAGTGTTCGCTCGCGTACTCCTCCGAAACGGCTTGACCGATTCTCATGAAATTTTGTGAGCATATTGAGTAGGTCTGAGAATCGGCCAACATCTTTTTTTCATCCCAAAATTCCCGCGGGAACGGGTACAACGCGGGTGAAACCGCGGGCGCAGCTAGTCTATTATATAAAAATGAAACCCGTTTTCCTTGGTCAAGGCATCACGCGTGAATGGCTGGACCGATTTCCACGGTTTTGCATTCGTTGGAAAGGTCTCGGGCTCCATGAAGTTTATAGGGAATAAAAATCTCAAAATTCCCACGGGAACGGGGGCGCTGCGGGTGAAACCGCGGGGCACAGCTAGTATGTAATAAAATCAATATTTTTTTGATATTGGTTAGAATTATTTGACTTCAGTAGGGGTGTGCCAGGTATGTACACAAAATATATATTGCTCTATATTTTGTACTATCTAAGTTTATGATTTCATTAGATGTTCTGCTGTAATATGGTAATATGGTAAACAACAATAATTCACCTTTATTAGAGTTGAATTGGAAATGCAGAAAGTTAATATTTAATTATGCACTTCTTAAGATTAAACTCAAAGATTTGTCAGAGGTAATTTACCGGCATTGTCGATGTCGGAAATAAGACCGCCCAGCTTAAGTGGGACTGGGCCGGCCACGTTAGCCGAATGAACCCGCAGAAATGGGCCCACAGCACCACTCTGTGGGTTCCCCAGGGAGGGCGACATCGGGGTCGGCCGAGGAAGCGTTGGCGGGACGATCTTATCGGCTTCGATAGAGATTGGTGGGAGAAGGCGAAAGATAGGGACGGCTGGCGGTGTTTGGGGGAGACTTTTGCCCAGCAGTTGGACAGTATAGGTTAGACAAAAAACAAAATAACTGTACCTACTGTACTCAGTGTACGCAAATTCGTATAGAAAAAAATCCTCTCGAATTGATATGATACTTATTTGAAACAATTTGCATAGGTAGCACAACGCACAATAAATATACTGTATTTTAATTGATACCGAACCTATACATATAATAATGTTAATAATGTTAGTAATATTTCCTGTGTTGATGCAGCCGGGGCGCGCGGCCTCGAACTTCAGCGCATGTAATGGAGATATTATCGAGATAATGCTGAGAACGACCTTCGACTCACATTGATGAGTGCACGCGCGCGCGCCGCGCACCGCCGCGCGCCGCGCTTCTTATACATTGTCTAAGACCTAACCACCTAATTCTAAAACAATAGGTACAGCCTACTTGCCTAAACTATAGCTTAAGTGATTTAGTAGAACGGCCATTCACCTCTTAATATTACGACGTAGCGTTACTTTGAATGATATCAGGAGATGCAACATTAGTTAATATTACTTTACATGTAAGTATGTATTAATGGGAGGGGGTGGGCGACGCTGCGCCCGCACAGCCTTGACATTGACGCCAAGTTTACCACACATATACACACATGCACTCAATGCAAGCGCGTGAGTGTGCGAGACGTGCACTACTGTAATCGATATCATTAGAGCTACCGATGTCACGCAACTTTGCTTCCTGTTTACTCTACATGTAACTATTGAGTGTAGGAACGTATGAACGTGTGTGTACAGGACACAAGACAGCAGCCACAAGCAACAAACCTATTTTGGAGTAGATTCCAGGCGTTAAAAGTTAAAATTATCTTATTAACCGGACTGCGGAACGAAGGCTAATTTCTTGCTGAAAGACTTTTAAAAACTCAAATAAGAATGTTTTGTAAAAAGTATGACTTGGATTCATGATTGGATAGGCATCCAATTAATTCATTGTGTTGCTTTTATTTTTTAATTTCATAACTTTTTATTTGTCGCGTCGACACGTACCTACAAATCGCAGTAGCGCCAATATCGATACCTTATCAATACGAAAGATAAGTATCGGAGAAATAATATAGTTATAAATAACAAGGTGAAGTGGAGGAAGCGTCGGAATATAATGTACGTGTTGGTGTTGCAGTGCGTCGAGACGCGCGGTTCAAGTGCAAGAGCGCGTTCTCAGCGGGGCAGGGCGGGCGCGGGTGAGTTGCGCAACGCGTTGCATTCGCTCACATAACATTGCATCACATCACTCAGCTCACCGCTGGAGGCAAACTGGTATAATATTGCGCGAGCTCGAAACATACCGACTTTGACAAGTCTGCAATTTGACAAGTCTGCAATTTACCTCATAGAAAATGGATGCGTAGGAATGTCTATCCCCGACGGACCATGTTCGCATTCACGAGACTAGACTATTATGTACAAATACAGGGTGGCTTTTATAAATCGGTCAGTATGGACCAGTCTGGAACTACAAGAGATACCAAGATCTTTTCTAAAAAACTATGTAATATATTGTATAGAAATTACGTTTACGGATACACTTCGCTTTGCATTTTGACTGAGGTGTCTCAATCTTCTAAAGGAGCCAAAAGGTCAGATAAAAAATTAAAATAAAAGCGTAATGTATCCGTATGTTCAAGCCTGACACTACAGGGCATACGGACGTTGACGAATAGTTTCATTTCAAAACGCATACATTTAAGAAACCACTATGTAATATTGTTTTGCGAATACGCCGCTACGCCCGTTCTTGTAGTTTCAGGCTTTAACATACTACCCGGTTTAAATCTGTCTATATAAATAAAAATGAATTGATGTTCGTTAGTCTGCTGAAAACTCGAGAATGACCGAACCGATTTGGTTAATTTTGTTCTTGAAATATTCATGAAAATCCAGGGAAGGTTTAATTAAACGGTAAGCAGTGAGGAAAAAAATGCAGGTGAAACCGCAGGGCACAGCTAGTAATAATATAAATACAAAGGTGAATATGTACCTGAAGAACAGAAGATTGCGTCGTAAATCGTAACAAGGGTTACATATCTTATTAAGTAATTAGCCTTATTGCCTCATTGTGTCGTGTCAAATAGTAATTAAGCTGACAAATTCGATTCATCGCATGCAATCTGAGGATTTATTTATTGTTAATGTATATCTGTGACTATAAATATCGAAGTAGGTCTTTTGGTAGCAGAGTTCAGATAAAGCACGGTTAACCTAAGTAAGATACATCGACCCCTTACTGGCTTCTATGTTCCCGTGACTGCTCAAGGCAGTGCTCAAGATAAACTTCATCATTACACGGTACATTGAGGTTTGCTAAGTGGGTACCAGTAATAAGGAATATATGTTGAATGCAAGCCCAGGCGCGACGGTAGCTATAACTAATATAGTCCTTATTAAATAGGGATGACAATAACTCGTGCATATTGACAAGTTAGTTGTTTACTCGTAATGTGAAAAGCTTATTTCAATATGTCCGAGGAGACCCGGGCTGCGAGTGACACTGTACCCAGCGGGCGGAGGGCGGGTGCGCCGCGGGTCGCCCGCTGCCCGTGACGCGCCCGTCTACCCACCTGCCTCCTGTTGTCCCCTCATTCACAAACCTACCTGAATGAGGGGCTATCAGTAAAATCCCCAATAATTTCTATGATTACTTAATTAACGATACCGATTCGCACTACCTAAAGTAGCTTTGTTACAGCGATTCTCTTGAAGGCGAAGTTGGGATCCGGGAACGACTCATCACAAAGGATGTGACTATTAATAATAACCGATTCATATGATAGGGCCTTCACTTCGCACATTTAGTCATCTAACATAGGTAGGTTCGTATTTATGCTGTTTACGCTACCTCTAACAAAAACCAAATAACAGTTATGAAACTTACGTATGGCTTCAGGCGGTTAACAAGGAGGCCTTTACCAGGATTCCCCAACTTTAACATTACAATTGCGCATTCAAAAGTTTATTTTAACTTCGATTTGTATTGTTGTGAAATGGAGTGTTTACTGCGACGGAGAATACGTAATAACGGTGGAACCGGGACCGAGGCATAATGAAGCGTCGGAGATGTGTCAGCAGTCCGCGCCGCCTCGGTGACACGTGTCGCGTGCACCGCGGCGCGCGGCGCGCGGCTCGGCCCCGGCCGTAGTACATACGCGGGTTGGAGTCGCGCACCGGTTACTGATGGATTGTCTCCGCATGTTACGGCAACTTACCATTGAACAAATAATACATGAAAAATGTTCCACTTAACACCTGGTGTTATTATGTTAATTATCGGAGAATAACAACTGGCCCGATAATATTGTTACGTAAATGGTCACGGAGCCGCGTTCAGGTGCGGGCTGTTATCACGACGCGCCGGCAACACTTCTGTTCATTGTTGATGATTGATAACCACAAACTCAGACCTCTTTCTCAACTAAACAATTGTTTGTGTGAAGATGAACCTATCATTGAGTACATCGAAGGGCACCCTACATTGCCTGCTGGCACTATACATTGGGAGCATTCACATCGCTAGGCACCTGGTGGCCACACGCCGAGCGCTGAGTGAGGTAAAGGGTGCGGACACGTCACCGCCCGCGTACGGCTTCGACGCGATCGATGCGCGCCCGCTAATACAATAACACTAATTAATTTAACAAAATCACAATAAACTCCCCCTCCCCTCCCCGCGCCCCCACCCTAAATGCTACACCTTTGTCCCGCGCGTCACCCGACGACAAATAAGAAGCACCACAAAGTATCAGTTCAGAGTTCAATTAGTTTACACCAATATAGAAATAATTGTCGCTTTTACTAAATGTAATTCGTTTCGAAGGATGGATTCATATGCGGGTTATTAGCGTCACTTCATAACTTTTATCTTGAATATTTGTTTTATTTTATTATTAGTATTTGTTGTTACAGCGGCAATACAAATACATCGTCTGTAAAAATTTCAACTGTCTAGCTATCACCGTTCTTGAGATACAGGCCTGGTGACAGGCAGACAGACGGACGGACGGACGGACAGCGAAGTCTCAGTAATAGGGTCCCGTTTTTACCCTTTGGGTACGGAACCCTAAAAAGCGGCACGGCCTTACCATACTTTTCTCGAAGCAGCACGGGTCATTTTCGACCTCCTATAACTTCGTTGTGGATTAAACTACTAGAAGCCTAATGCCCGTTTTCACCGACATCCCCTAAACCACCACATAAGTATGGGACCCCTTACTTAAAAGGTCCTCTAAACCAGCCCCCAAGTTAAATTTCGTTTCACCATCATTCCTATCACCTAACTAGGGGACACATAGTTAAGTGACGTTTATTTTTCGATATTAGTGACGTGTTAGTGACTGATGCACGACTGATGCGTCTTTGAACTTGTCGATACTTTTAAACACTATAGTTTTTTATCAAATTCTCTAAAGTACATGCACATATTGATAAAGTTTATGATAAAGATTGTTTTAATAATAATAATTAATATTATTTCGTTCATATTTTTAATTAATTTAATATGTTCTAGCATATTTACTATAAACATGCATAACGAAACACGCATTTAATCTGTGGTCATTTGTATTTGACGGTTGAGTTGACACTTGGATTGGATTACCTACTTTGTTAATTGTTTGTTGTGATCCTGTGTTGTGATCTACGCTACGGTTGTGATCGTTTCTTCGTACTTTCATCAATACTTTATTCGTCAATCGTTACTACTAATCGTTCTCATGAGGAGAGGAGGACCATCAACTGCAAAAACAGACCCAATATTGGACCAAGTCTGCGATTTGATGGCTCGAGGTTGCAGTGGTACTTCTTGCTGATGTTTTAGACCACATACAGATACCACAAATGAACTAACTAGTGAAGAATAGGCTATAATTTTAGATGCTGAACCCATTACTGTAAGTACTGCCAGATATATTATTTACAAACTTAAATTATATTGCCCTAGGCAATTTAAGTACTGTACTATTGTAATAAATTGTGAAAGGACTTGTCTATCTTTTTGTTTTTTTGTTACTCTTTTCACTTAATATACTGCTGAAGTTAATCTTATCTTAACCAATGAGATAGCATATATCTAGAAATAGGGCAGGTTACTTATCTATCTTTCTAATATCTTTAAACAAGCAATGCTTGCTATATGTAATCTGAATCTCGGAAATGGCTCTAACGATTTTCATTAAATTTAGTTTGCAGGGGGATTCAGGGGAGGTAAATCAATCTAGTTAGGTTTAATTTAAAAAAAACTTCAATAAAAACCAAACAAAGCTCGGTCACCCAGGTTCTGTTAATTATTCCAGATAAAGTCGCAATAACTTAATATAATAAAAGTATTCTGGTAAGTGTTTTAATATAATTTGTTTTCAGAACATGGCAATAAATGAAAACGTGATAGAAGACGAATGTGAGGTAACACCATCACGTTCAAAGATACCAACTCCTATATGGAAAAGGCGAAGGCCAATATTAAAAGAGCAAAACCATCCACTCAATCAAATAAAAGGTATGTTATCACATAAGAACATTTATTAAGTTATTGTTATGTAACAAGTTATCAAAATAATTTGTAATTTGTGATCGTCTAAATCCATATGTGTTCTGGGATGTAGTTGTGGTTGTGACATTCCTTATTATTTGTGCTGTCCTCTTGTCGTAGGATTTAAGTAAGGAGTCAACAGATGATTCTGAAAAGAAATAACATCTCTACTTTTTATAAGTTCATAATACTTATTACAATTTATTTACTTTACAGGTGGAAACTTCAATCTGAAGAATTTATTTGGTGTACCAAAGAATGACTAGAAAATCTAAGAGAAATTGTATTTTTAATAATAAATAAATTGATTATCTATGATAAATGGATTGTATTATTTATTATATATGTATAAATTGCTATTTTGATAAATAGCAGAGTCATGTGTTGAACCTGGCCAACGTGCCACAACATCTCTTATTAACAAATTGGCTGATGCTACCGTCTCAACATTTATAGACATATATCCCTTCCTGTTTCTGAATAGCTCTGCATCATCTCCACCTTAAAAAGTTCAAATAACAAGTTTAGTTTAACTAAAAATCGGAATTTTAAAACTAATATAGGTATAGTCTTGAAGTTTCACCTGGTGAATATATAATAAAATTAATTACCTATGCAAATGAAATGGGATCACACAAGTGTATCAGAAACATTGACGGCGTAGACTAAGGAAAAAAATATACTCACCTAATATCAGGGAATTCTAAAGCGTGTTCAATCTTTTCCAATAAATACAACACTGACGATTTACAAAACATAAATCTCCGAAAAAAGTCGGTTTCGTCAAAACTTTCGAAGTAATTTGGTCATTTTCGATATACGGCGATTATTTACGTCGAATATAGTAGAAACATTTTCTAAATTATCTAAAAATTCATATAAATCACTATCCATCTTCGTTGCTTAAAAGAAAAAGACATCGCACTTATGGGTCGGTTTATGTGCCCAGTTGTCGACCACCTAAATTTAGGGGACCTTTTAGCGTTTAGTTGACCCCTAACGGTTGGTGAAACGGAACCGCCCCCTAAACGGCCCCCTAAGTATGTTTAGGGGATCCCCTAAACTTAGGGGATGTTGGTGAAAACGGGCATAAACCTATTAGTAATCAAGCAAGCATTGTATAAACACGGTATATTTCAAATTTTATTCAATTTGAACCTGTAGTTTAAGAATTATAAGTAGTCAAAGTTCTTAATTTTGTTTAATTTTGTCATTCACTGACTAACCGATCATTAAAAAGGCACTTCTAGTATACATAGAAGCTTCAAATTTTGAATACAATTACTGTTTAGTGTATTAATCAAAGAAAAACTAAAATATTTTGCGATGTCCGTCCAGTTTTCTAGAGTCACTAATATAAATATATGTAGCTCGCATATGTAGAGCGCGCGCAGAGGGGATTGCGAGTGGGGCGCGCGCACATGTGAACGCGGTCAATTGAAGTAGAGAGTACTGGGGCGGAAGAAAGGAGGTCTATCTACAAAAAGAAATGAGATGCCATAAAAAAAACCAGGTCTCACAACTCGGTTCTTCTACCGTAAAAAGTTATGAGATCCATGTAATAGGTACCAACTCGGTTGATTTATTCGGTCCTTCATAAGGGACCTTTTGTCTTACTTAAGTTATCACGTACGCATAATTAGATAATCTAACAATATCTTATAGTGACCACATTAATATTAATATTTAAATAATTTTTAAATAAAATAGATTGACTTGGTAATCGCACGATAACACAATGTAATTCACATGCACTACATGTGAAAGTAATTAAGATCAGACGTAGATCGTGATGTGTTCGTCGGTACAGAGAAACAGTGTAACGGGACATGATATAACACAACTTTCGTTCGAATCCAAATTGTAAATGCGCTTGCACTCGGAGAAACGGATATAGAGAATATTTTGGACCCTATTTAAAAAGTACATTTGATCATTGGTCATTGTGTTTAAGGTTATGAGACGCTCTGTTGATTTATGTAATGATATTATGGTATAGGAGGGTAGCAGCAACGGGTATATTGCGATATTAATCGGCCCTTTGATCGGCCTGCAATGTTAACATTTGCGAGTGAGTTCCGGTCGAGTGCGCGTGGATTACGGCGAGGCGGAGGATGTTCTCAGGGGGCGGGCGCGGCGCGGGGGGCGCTCGCGGGACACGGCGGCGGTGACTCTACTGGAGAACGGCACTGATGTGTGAGTGTAACACAAGCTTAGGGCTTCGTTTAGGTCTCACCAAGCGTGTGTGAATTAGTCCTGTACGGTGCATATTGATTTATGTAATAGGCCCCGGGGCCTTACAATATCTTTATAACTACATACTCTTAGTCGAATAGAGACGCATACTCCGCTTTGTAGGTAACGGTTTATTGTCCATATTGAAGAAACGGACGGATCAAGGTTTCAAACATTTGCTCACAACTTTATATAAGTAGTTGGGGAACGAATATGAATTTAAAGGGTTTGAGTAGGATCTTAAGTGTTGTCGAGTGAAGTGCAACCAAGTCGCCCATCCAAGGCGGGGGTGGCCGATACTGATATTTCTATTTTCTACCTTATGCAAGAGAAATCTTCTCAAAAAAAATAATTATTATTTTAGGCTGTAAAGTCTAGGTGTAACAAACCCGTCACCAGGGTCTCCTCTATCGAACTGAAGTGCGCGCGCGACTTGTTATAAGTATCATTAGTTATTCAAACAGGTTCCCGCGGCCCGTCCGCCGATTACATAACGTACTACTGGTAACGAACGTACAATACATGGTGAGCTAACGACATGATCTGATATTGTAATACAAAGTCATTGTCAAGATCGACTTTAGCAAAGATATTTATCCTTAGAAACAAATAAAGACAATCAGAATTAGAGTGAGGAGATAGTATTTCTATTCACTGATAAAAAAGTTAATTGGGAATCGGATATAGCGGAAAATGTGAGTAGTGGCGAGTGTAATCCGAGAAGGAGTGCGACCGGAGCCGCGCGGCGCCCGGGCGGGGCGTCTTGTAGGAAGGACATTGTGAAGGTGCTTGGGAATAAAGTCTCAGTGAACTAAATCTGAACTTCGTGACACTCGTATTATATTAATCACCCGATTAAGTTAATGATGGCCTGTTATCAAAATTTTAGACCTCCTAGGCTTTAGGGCCTAGAGTAATTATAATATTAGTACAGATTGTAAAGGCTCCTACACACAGTGCCGGCGGCAGGGCCGCCGAGTAAGCCGCCGGCCAAGCCGCCGTGCACCCGGCGGCTTGCCGCACAAATGAGCCGCCGGCATGGCCGCCGGGGTGTGCCGGCGGGTTACGCGGCTCAGTTCGTGCCTGGCATTCCAGCGGTAGTCACTAGCGTTCTATGTGACTGTCACAACCGGAATGATGCTTGACGGCTTTGTGCGGCTTGTGCCGGCGGCTCGTATTGCCGGCGGCATAGCCGCTCGGCATGAACCCGGCGGCATTGCCGCCCGCATGTGTGTAGTAGTCTTAAGATTAAATAACCATTTTTCGAGAATAATTTACTTGCAAAAGGTAAAGGTATGTTTTGTATTATTTTAGAGTCAAACTCATAAACATAATTAACTCGGAGCCGGTTTCATCAAGTAGGTCCGCGGCGAGTGCGGGCGTGCCATCGCGAGTACCGCCACTCAGCACTAGGCAGTGCGTAGTGTGCAATTCTACTTCCTTAGAAACTTAAACCGACAACGCATGAACCCAAAAGATTTACAAAGTGTTTAAAACGCTTATATTTTAAAATATGTTAACAATGTACCTAACAACTATGTTTTCAAAATTATATAAAAATTTATGTTTTCTGAAGAGTTACTTCCTTAAACATTGATCAAGGCGGGGAATGTCGCGAGCCCGATGTTAAGTTCAGCTACTCATTATGTCCGCGTTTCGTAGCAGTTTCGTAGCGCTACGAAGCCGCCCGCCCGGGACCGCGCGTAAACGATATTGTATTTCTTATCTTTAGGACGGTTAACGCACGCAATGCCCAAATGAAAAGCATCCTATGTTTCATTCCAGTTAGATATTAAATCAGGTGTTACTACAAATCACCTTGATGTTTGAAATCGATAGCCCACACGCATGGATTCGATGAAAAATAGCCCCCAAAATTTATTGTTTTTTTTTTCTATTTTAAGTGTAAAAAACTGGCTGTGCCATACCTATTGACGGACAGACAGACAGACATGACGAATCTATAAGGGTTCTGTTTTTTCCATTTGGCAACGAAACCCTAAAACACTCATATTGGCTGAGTGAGTGTCAGGAGATGAGTCGAGTAGAGTTCCGCATTTCGAAGTTGCCTATCAATAAGACGGGCTACAAAACAGTAATAACAATTCCAATGGACACAGGGCGTCTAGAGGCCCCGTGTCCATCTCCAGTCCAGTCCAGTCTCCTAAGGACCCCTAGGGGTCCTTAGGAGACTGGCAACTCGGCAAATTACACATACCAAGGGCTGATAAGCTGGACATCCATCTGTATACAGCGGTGTTTACATGTCAATGCAAAAATATTTAGTAAATATTCTCGTATTAGAGTTAATAAAGTGATTGATATCTCGATATAAGTGCCTAAGTAATTCTGTAGGTTTTTTTATCAAGATGAAATATTGAGATGTTTACTGACTGCGTAGTTTTAATCCATCAGCTCGCGTTAAAAACGAAGGAGAATTCACAAACTAATATCGAATATTCCTTGGCATACTCATAGGCAACAGATGAAAGCAAGTCAAGCGCTTCATTTGAATATTGTCTGTTTCATATATGTACTTGTATTTGGTCTTGACAAACAACAGCTGACTACAAGACGTAGATACACATTTTGTTATTATGCACTCAGCTCTAAGTCATAGCTCTCTGCGACGATGGAGATGACAAGCAGCTGCGCGGCAGCTCAGCGGCCCGTGAACAACGCGGAACCTCCACTAGTTCAGGCATCTAATCACCACGTAAGTACATAAATGGAAACAAACATAAAAACTTCCGCGCGAATTAAAAATTTCGCATGAGCGATCTAGATAAGTGTAGTAATATTATGTAGCAAGTGTGTGTGTGTGGACTCACTGTGAACCATCGTAGTGATAGTGGTGCGCAGGCTGCATGAAGTGGTAGTCGTGGTGACGGAAGTCGCGCGCCATGTCGGACGGAGTGCGTGCGGAGCGGTGCCGGCCCGCCGCCGGCCGCCGCGCGCCGCTGCTGGCCTCGACTGACCGCGCGCTCGCGCCGCCCGCCCCGCGCGCCGCCCTCACCCCGCCACGCCCCATAAACGTTACAAATGTAACCCTCCGACAAGACCACTACTCTGCACCGACCACCAACACATACCGACACAACAAACTATCCACCGAACTGCGGTCTCCCAGCGTACACAGCTCTCTCGTACGAATCCGGGAAACAAACCATGCAGTGACAACTTAGACCGCTGCAGTCTACAACGCTAATGAGATTGTTTGGTTGATGGATAAAGGCGACAGACATAATCATTTAGTTCATAGCTTCCACTAATTATTTGTGAGTGGTGTGGTGGTATTTAATGTACTAGTTTGGTGACTAGTAGTGAAATTGGTGGTGTGTGCGTGCGTGGCAGGTCGGTCACGCACGGGGGCGGCGCGGCCCGCCCTCTGCGCGGGACGCCCAGCGGGCCCCGCCCCGCCGCCCTCCCACCGCGTCCCACTCCTTAACTAATACTTATACTTTTCTAAATACTTCCAACCATCATTATCTAACTTTACCCGGCACATATGGCAACTAGCACTTAGCTAGTGTCTGCCCGTGCACAAGTCGACATAGAATCGCCTACCTACATAATAACATGGCTGTTGTGACTACGTGACGACCGCTCTCATCAATATTTGAGTCTAGCTAGTCGTACGATATATTTATTTATTGATTATTTTATCATACCTATTGATTGGTGGTGATTGAAATAAGACAATTCCTCGTGGTCAGGACTAACAGAGCAGCTCAAGCCCACCTCCAGTCCGCGGGTGCCGATGGGCGCGCCATCTCCCTCGCGCGAGGACACTCTTCACTCGTATTCTACAATTTGCACCGTGACGCTGCTCGACCTTGAACTTGCCTTCACTGAGTGCAATTCATAACTGCATTGATTTATGATTTAAACATTCTGATGTGCATCCATCGACGCAGCGACGCGCACCTTTTGCAATATTATCGACGCGGACCAGCAATGTATAGTGCAGTGGAATAGAGTCGCCCTGGTGTGTGCATGTGGTTGAGGTTACACGTGCCGGCTTTTAGGTAAACAATGAAATTATGCAACGGAACAAATGCGAGTTCGCCGTGGACCGCGGAGAGCTGCAATCAGAGCGGAGGTACGCGACCGCCTCTACCTCTCCCCATTTGGTATGTCCCAATAGTATCATTTCCGTTCCGTACTGTCATGTTGAGTGTACGTATCATAAAACGAAACCTGTTATTAATCGCAGACTTAGATGGACTTAGAAAGGCAGGACGACACTGCTAAAAGCGCAATCACAATCTATACCTGAATTACTTTAAGAAAACCTACACAAATCGAAAGGAATGAAGCCGAGACCACAGTTATGCAACAGTGAACCAGCGCCGCTGTACACTATAATGAGGCACTTCATAAAGATACATTACATAATAATCAACCAAAGTAGTTATTTCAACATACATAACATTTTTCTATAAGCTATAATTGTTTTAAAATGACTATGATATACTAATACTAGTGTGCCACCTGGCATCGGCTCGCCGCCGCCTGCTAGTGCTGCTACGGGCTCCGATAGGAACAATATGCGAGGGTTGGCCGACACTGACATTCATCACTCATTGATTGACTTAGATTCGTAATTTGATCCAATATGGGAATTTCGTTATGATCCAAAGACATACTGTGTGCAGCCATTAATGCGAAGAAGAAGAATAACATAAGTGCGTAGAAGAGCCCGCACCCACGTTGCACAAGGAGCGCGGGGACTTCGTCGCGACCTAGTTTCACAAGTGTTCAATGAGCTCCATTAAACGCTATTACCCGCTCCCCGGCGATAAGCGATTCTGATAACTCAACGCAGCAAGCGACAATTGACAATCAAAGTATATTTAGTGCAGTAACTGCAGGTGGGTCATGGACTTATTATAGGGAAGGGGAGCCGTGGAACCACAGCGCACCTGCCAATCATCGCGTAACTACTGAATGGTTACATACAACATATCAAACACTTGCTACTACTCGTATTGTAATGCCTAGTGAACTACTAAGAGTACGTACGGTCTTCTTAAGAAGAGTAGTAAGCATTTTAGTCTTCTTTTCATTATAGTGAAATTGACGTTTGCCTTAAGCTAAAATGTAATGTTATTAAACGCTGTTCTGCATGTCAGTATTCATAAGAGACGTCAATAAGTGTGTTATTGAATCCCCGACCGCCTCATAACTCGAACTCCCGTAACCGCGCTGTTTCGCGGCGGTGTCCTACGCTAACATCCGGCCGACAACTTACTAGTTATTAAACAAACTTAATTGGCAAACTTAGAACGCCCCGAGGGCCGCTCCCGATCGCCCCCGTCGCATCACATTACATCGCGCTCTAATCCAAACTATAATTAATATGATTTCTACGTTCAATCCCCAGGCATATAATTACACGCTTAATGCTTGTCATTCAGTGCGCCTCTTGAATTTTTTTACTCGGTGATTGTAAAACTATGAATAACTAGCAGCGCGTGTTACCCGCGTTGTGCCCGTTTCCGTGGGAATTTCGGGATAAAATGTATCCCATGTGTTATTCTGATGTATAACCTATATTACTGTAAAGTTTCATCTAAATCCGTTCAGTAGTTTTTGCGTGAAAGAGCAACAAACATACATACATCCATCCATACATACATCCATCCTCACAAACTTTCGCATTTATAATATTATTAGGATATTAGGATTAGGATATAATCTTTGCAAAGCAAATCAAGGCTACGTGTGACATAATTGCATTATCTGCGTAAGCCTACGGCACAGAGTTATGTGTAACATGCATGTTATTGCAATCGATTCGGTCGCAGTTGCCTGTGGTACCCGGGCGCGGGCGTCGCGGGTCGCGAGGGTACGAGGAACCGCGGGCGGCCGCGCGGGCCTCAGGTGCGATGTGACCCTCCTCTGTGGGCTGTCCATGACAACTCGTTGACCTCTTCCGTAGCAACACCTCACCAAACTGAATTACTGAATTGGTACCCCGAGGAAGATTTGAAGGGACAAATCAAAATCAGTTTGGCCCTCGGACTACCTAAAGATTAGTAATTTAATTTAATTTTTAATTTAACTAGCGACCCGCCCTCGCTTCGCTTCGGATAATCAAGATTTCATGTAGGAAAATCAGGATAAAAAAACTTTGCGTGTCTCCCGCGAGAATATACACAATGAAAATTTCAAATGTGAAATTAGGGATAAAATTTTGCGTACTTATCTCGCGCGAGCATAATCAAGGTTTCACGTGGGGACGAATTCGGGATAATAAATAGCGCGCCTTCATCGTCGTTCGTAGGCGTCCCTGCGCGCTATGACCGCACGAAACAGTAGCCATACGAGACCCGCCATCGACCATCATTATTTTTAACCGACTTCAAAAACCGAAGGAGGAGGTTATCAATTCGATGGGTATATTTTTTTTTTGTTTTGTATATTTCTCATCATAACTCTGAAACTAACAGTCCGACTTTAACACTTCAAGGAGGTATATAAAGTAACATAATTAACCTTGATTGTAAAGGCATTTTTTTTATAGATTAATATCATCAACTTAAAATTACACTTCTTTTTCAACTAATTAATTTTAACTAAAAACGATTATTGTGACTTAACTATACCTAATAGTGAGACATCATATGTTCGCAATCATATGTACCTACTTTGATTGTGTAGAACATTGTTTTTGTGTAATTACCAATTTTTTTTGGCATGTTTTTCATACCTTGGGTTACATATACCCGCGTTGTGCCTGTTCCCGTGGGAATTCCGAGAATTTTATACATATAAACCGTCCTCTTGAATCACTATCTATTTTATAAAAAACCACTTTTAATTCCGTTGCGTCATTTTAATGATCTAAGCATACATAGGGACAGACAGACAGACAGACAGCGGAAAGCGACTTTGTTTTATACTATGTAGTGATTATTTCCATATCATAATCATAATCTATACTAATATTATAAAGAGGTAAAATTTGTAAGTTTGTATATTTGTTTGTATGTTCGAGGTAATCTCAGGAATTATCAGTCAGATTTGAATAATTCTTTTTGAATAGATAGCCTCATTCAACAGGAAGGTTATAGGCTATTTTTCATCCCGAAATTCCCACGAACGGGTACAACGCGGGTAAAACCGCGGGGCGCTGCTAGTCTTACGTAAAATTTGATACATTGATGGGGTCCCCTTTTAAGTATAATAGGTATACATGTGTTAGGAGACCCTTCTTTTATTAATTAATGTAACATCGTATTTATGTTAGATTAGAGGTTAGAATCATTTATAATACGTACATCTAGACACGCGGCAGCGTGTCACGCCAAGTTCAAGCAAAGGAACAGCTAGCCAGCGCCGAGTGTAATATTACACGAACCACTTGGTGCCACTTTTGACCCTTCTATAACTCAAAACCTATTTAACGTAAACACATGAAACTTCGTGTGTTTAATTATATCCATTAGGACATCTAGAAGCCCAAAATTCATGAAGCTAGCTCAAACGGTTATAAAGTTATGAAGGTCAAAAAGTCGTAAATTTTAGTGACTGACTGACTGACATATAGTACCTAAACCTAACCTACTTCCAGATGACCTAGACGGATGAAATTTTGAATCTAGCTCGGTAATTGTGTGTAAGTGTAAGAAAAAATCTAAAAATTATAAAAGTTAAAAAATAGGGGGATCCCCATACAATTTTTTTTTATTGTAGCTATGGAACCGTTACAAGCAGATATTTCAACGATTGATTATATTTGCTATTTAATTGCAATATACTCGTAAACGTTAAATAAAAAAAGAAAGTGGTGTCCCCATCCAAAACAACTTGTAATTCGCGCTAAACACTTTAACCGGCCAACGGTGTGTCGTCGGCGGCGCGCGGCACCACAAGCGCCCCCGAGCAAACTTATGTTGTACGCTCAGAATACAGAAACTTTCTGTATTCTGAGGTTGTACGTATGACTGGGGCAGGAAAAAACATTAAATCTCAATACCTGCCTAGTTTTCTTTACAAAAAGTAATGATATCCCACCAAAAACATAAATGTAAAAAAGGAGAGCCAAGTTCAATACAAAAATTATGCTTGGCTATGGGCTTCGCCGCAAAAAGAATGTAGAACTAAATGAGTGACAAGTTCTAGGCAAAATCCCAATATGTATTTATAGGAACAAACATTATGAACTAAACTCTATTTCTTCTCTTTATTGGATACCTATAACAATTGCTGTTATTTAAAAATGTGAGATCTTGACTTTATTAACATCCTCCGAGTTCTTTCGGTTAGCTGCTCATCCCCAGATTGGAATATAGCAGCTGATTACCGATTGAGCTAGTGTAGTGTTCAAGGTTTTAAGTAAATTCTTGTCTACTACCATGGTGTTCAAGACTATTGAATACCCATTTTAATTTTCTTATCCTCCACATTATGAGTGTATACAAATAACTTTCATTCTACTTCTTTATTAATCTTTTGTATAGAAGACCTGACTGCTATTAGACTAAATTGATTACAACATCTCGCAAGTTTAAGGGAAATGTAGTGCGTGAAACTGAGCGCCGAGGGAGGCGGCATCTTAATATCTTACATAACTTTCCTTCGTACTTTCCTGAACCGTTTTTAGCCGGTTTTAGCTCTAATTTAAGGCTTATAGTTTTTATGTGACTACAATTTACGATAACGATCCTTTCACAAGCCTTTTTTGGAGATTCATTACACAAGGTAGTGACGTCGACAGCCTTCAAATCATCACACTTCTTATCGAGTCGAGCGAGAGAAGTTCAATAATTTTTAAATTTATAAACGGAGATCCAACCTTCACAGGGAGGTAGTCATTTTTATATGATAGATGATGCAAGTTACTATACTACTAGTTATACTATTATACTACTAGTTACTATAATATAAACTATTCTATCATAGGAAAACAAAGGATACGTATAGTTGTACTGAATTCAGTGTTCAGTACGTTGAATACTCGTAGTGAGATGTCTACTTAAATACGCAGTATAATATATCTGTACTATAATGAATAACTCGGAAGCTGTTTGATTGTTTGAGCTGACCCTTTGACGCGATATGCATTCAATAAATGTCGGTATACACCCGGAAGGGTTGCTTTGTATGCGTTCCCCGCAGCCCGCACACCCCCTGTGGGCCACACAATCAATATTACCCTAGGTCCAGTATGCTGTGATGACCTGCGGGACGTTCAATACATACGACAAATCATTAAATGCATATCAATGAACCGTACTTGGGGAGGCCGCGGATTCTCATCCTATCTCTATATCTCATCTTGTATATAAAACACTAGTACCGCCCCACGGTTTTACCCGCGTTGTACCCGTTCCCGTGGGAATTTCGGGTTGAATAATAGTTTATAACCTTCCCGTTGAATGTGGCTACCTATTACAAAAAGAATTATTCAAATCGGACCGATAATTCCTGAGATTACCTCGAACATACAAACAAATAAACAAACCACCACCCAAGGGCAAGGGCAAGGGCTTCACAGGTGCTTCAGCCTGCAATGCCCTAACCAAACTGAGGGCAGTCTCACAAAGAGATTTTTGTGAGATATTGTCCCCACCGGGAATCGAATCCGGGACCTCCGGATCGTGAGCCGAGCGCTCAAACCACAAGACCAGGCTGTCGACTGCCTGACTGACTGACTGATAATTAACGCACAGCCTCAACCGCTACATCTAGAAACATGAAATTTGGCAGGAAGGTATTTCAAGTGACGTAAGTTCACACTAAGAAAGGATTTTCGAAAATTCTATCTCAAAAGGAATAAAATAGGGGTCCAAAAGTTTGTTTGATGTATGGAAAGAAACATTTATGGTTTATAATTTAGACACGTGAAATTTTAGATTTAGGCTTTTGGTTTATGATAAAAATATAGCTACATTCAACGGAAAGGTTAAAGGCTAATTTTCATTCAGAAACTTCTACGGGAACGGGCTCAACGCGGGCAAAGCCGCGGGGCTATTTATGAGATATGCATGTCATGCATGCACCTATAGGAAGTGCATCTAATTAATTAATTTAATCGTAAGTTTAATTTGTAAGTTTGATGTATATTTTAATGGTCAAATAAATAAATAATCTCAGCATGGGACAGATACTAGGGTAATCAGTTATTTATTACAGTAAGGGCGGGTCCAGTGTCGAGTGTACACCACATACCTGTGGTGTCTGAAGCGGGTCATGTGAGCGGCGCGCGGCGGCGGCGCGTCCCCCCCTCACCACCTGCAAGCACAACCAGCTCAAACACGCGCCCGTCCTCCACGCGCTACCAGACACAGGAGCAACTTTGTCAAACTACACGACAATTACAGACTTCGAGATTCCACTTTGGTGACGTACGCTTGATATAGTGGTCTAGTCACGACTGTCATTTTAGTTTACTTTGACAAGGTTCGATAAGGTCTAATTGCGCGTAGATCAAACACACGAACATCATATCATATCGCATATAAATGCAATGGATAACGTGCGGTAGGTCAATCCATGTCTCGGGGAATCAATCGACGCCCAGCAATTTGTATCGGAACATGAGCCTTTCCTCTTTTTGAAGAACTTATTCGTTGAATCAATGTAAAATGAACATGATGAATGACTATGAAATAAAGATAAAACAGTCCTCGAATGCTCGAGTGCAGAGGGCAGCAAAGCAAGTTAAGTTATTATAGATCCTCGGATGTTTTCTACAATACAACTCATCGGATATGCATCAACCACGTTGTTACCCATTTACATTCGTGGCTATTTGTACTAGGTATGGTATTTGACTTGCTAAATGTATTCAGTACATTGATAACTATTGGTATTTTCCACTGGCTGTTTTCCATAGACAATGTCGCGACACGTGCGCGGGCCCCGGAGTGAGCGACCCGCACCACCCTAATAATAAGTCAATGCAATGTAGCGGGGCTGGCGGCCGGCAGGGCTGGCGGCCTCGCAGCGGCGGGGCTGGCTGCGAGGCCAGAGGTCTGCTGGGATCACCGCACGGTGGAGCGGAATGTGATCTCGTGCCGCATTTCATTATCGAATACTTTGGAACGACAGCGGCCGAGGTCAAGTCGGCCCGCCGCCTTCCAAACAACATTGAATAATACATCGCCTAACACATACTTACCTACTTTGATTATGATTTGAATTTTTTTTTCATCGATAATAATGTTAAACTCCGTGAACGCGGAATATATCAGCGCAGGCGCCCGCCACTCGTCTCAATATATTTACCGAACACAACTCGCAACCTTTCTCATAAGTAACTAGTTAGCGGTGCCGCTATTGATTACAACCTGTTAGGTAACGAATTGTGGATTTACCGTGGGTGGTGCTGACGGGGCGAACCATGGCGGAAACAATGAGTCACCACGCGGGGCGCCCCGCGGGGGGTATTGGCGGGGTAGCTCGATACAGGTCTCGATAGCTAACTATATGTACTTAATGTTAATATGGTTATTGTACCAAACAAGAGTTGTAAGAGTCTGAGGAGCACTCGTTATTCAGCGATTATGCTCGTTAACGCGCTAGAGCCTAACGAATGCAAACGAGGGCGAGCGCAGCGCTAATCTATCGCTCGCCCCGGCAAACCGCGGAGTTGGGTGTTGGCTGTTGGCCTCTATTAGGTGAAAACCGCTTGCACTAACAACATAGTAAACCTGCAGCAACTAACTAATCACCGCGAAATGTAACTCTTGGAGTTGGTACCTATTACATCTCAAGACAACTCTCAAGTATAATCAATAATAACAATCATAAACTTGGCAATATTTTTATAGCAGATTTGATAATTAACTGGCAGATGCAGATACGAAAAATATTACAAAACAAGGAAAATATGATGAATTTAACTCTTTAAGTATTTTGTTTGTAAGTTTTAATTGATGGATTTTTAACTTCGCCAAATTGACTAATTAAGGTGCTGGGTGTTGGGTGTTATCACGCGACGCGGCTCAACACTATCGTGTCTTTTAAAGTGAAATGTAGCTCGTAGAATGGGTCGCTAGTAGTTAGCTCAAGAGCTCGATTAGTTGATAGGTATGTTGCGGTGCGAATGAGCGAACGCGCGAACTCCCTGCGGTACAGTCGGGTACAACGAACACTCGTTTCCGTAGAGAGGGTTACACATTATCCTAGGTTCCTATCAATAAAATATATTCGTAACGCTTTCTATAGACTTTAAATTGTTCATAGTGATATGCTGTAGTACGTAGTTTCATATTGTAATAGGATACCCATAACCTTTCATGCAAAATGTTTTGATTTTTAAAAGCAAATGTTGTACACATTGCGTCACCCAGCGCACGTACTATGTAGGTAGTGGGTACATACAGTAATGTTGAAGCGTCATCACTAATTGATGGACTGTAATTATTGAGCAGTCTCCACGGCCCCCGACTTGTGCGATGACTGATGCAACATTAATTATTTATTTAACTTCAATCAAAAAACAGGAAACTTTCGGAAGACTTGATAGTCCTCAAGTTAAGAATTTTAGAGTTTCATTAATATAAGGAGATCGGGAGGATTCCTACCAAAAAAATTTAATGGTACCTAACTAATTGCTTCATATCATCTTAAAGTAAAAAGTTGTGATTTTGATATTTCAAACAAGCACTTGGATGTATATACATAATATATATTATTCTAAGCCAGCAAAACGGTGCGCTAACGTACGTTCTACCGGTTTTATTATTCAAGGTCGCGTTCGCGTTCGGATGTGAACTGTTATTACATATGTAAAATAAAAAGTAATTCTAAAGGGGCCCATACGCGACGCGAACGGATCGTACAGATAAATCTTACCGTGTATGGGCCCCTTAAGAAGAGACAAGCAGATCCAGAGCGACGCGAGCGTAGCGACGAGCGACGCTGCGGCGAATCGGGGGAGCGCCCCGCGCCGGAGCTGACGTAAGGTACAAGCCGCACAGGCAGTGATGTCATTATTGTGATCCTCCTTTGTTTAAAGTATACCAAAGTTCTCAAGTATTGGACTTCTTAAAAAACATTTCATAATTATTCAAAATGTTTTTATAAAATATATTAATTGTAATAATATCAATATGTATAACAACACTAGCTGTGCCCCGCGGTTTCACCCGCAGCGCCCCCGTTCCCGTGGGAATTTTGAGATTTTTATTCCCTATAAACCTCACGGAGCCCGAGACCTTTCCAACGAATGCAAAACAGTGGAAATCGGTCCAGCCATTCACGCGTGATGCCTTGACCAAGGAAAACGGGTTTCATTTTTATGTTATGACCAGCCGCACCCCGCGGTGTATCAGTTCCCGCGGGAATTTATCCCATGTGTTATTCTGATGTATAACCTATATTACTGTGAAGTTTCATCTTAACCCATCCAGTAGTTTTTACGTGAAAGAGCAACAAATATCAAACTTTCTCATTTATAATATTAGTAGGATAGGATTAAGTAGGAAGTAGGATAAGATAGTCGGATGTACTAAACGACTATGAATAACATTAATTGATTGTATTAATTGAGTTTCATCAATTCTAATAATGTGTTTTAAATTTTTATTTCGAGAACAATAATATTAATCTGAATGTTATAGAACACTCCAATACTTATTTGTGACTCTAGTATGGTCATGGCAGCTCATACTACTTTGAATCAGCTCATACTAATTTGTTGATACATTTATCAAGGCCATCCCTTCTAGAAAAGTCGTAATTTTTTACCGATTGGAATCAATCAATAAATCACATCCCGATATTAATGAACTTTAATGGATCATATTCTATAGATCTGTAATCAAATCTTCACCTACTCCTCTGTATCTAAATGAACTGAAATTTTGCAATATTAAAAGTGATTCAATTACTATACCATAACCATAGAATTATGTATGATAGACCAAATTAGGTACCTAGTTAATTGATTTTTTCGGTACCACACTACCAAATGCTGTTTGTGTGTTTATTCTAATAATAGGTATTTATTTGTACTACTTTCAGACTGGCTCTGGACCTAGACAGCATTAGTAGGTAGATTATCTTCCAAATAGCATATAATTAAAGTCAATGCTGCCATCTAGTGGCGTGTCTCATTGACTACAAAACCACCCAGCCCAGCAACAGGTTGAAAAGTTTGTGAAAAGTTTCCAAAGTATTTTATAGCTTTTGTTCTTAGAGCAGAAAAGAAAATATTATGTTATTTTCGGTAACTATATAAACATATTTTTGAAGTAAACCTGACTACAATGATGACAGTAACCAAGCAGAGTGAATGATGTTCAGAGAAGTTTCATATTTGGCTAACATTATTTTGACTGTTATGTATGTTAATATTTATACTTATATGACTAGTGAATAAGATCAACAATGAAGATACTAAGCACCTCACCACCGAGCCACTTGTTGATTTGGCATTTCCTCAACCGCTAAATATGTGTAGTAGGTATAAGTAGCAGGTACAACTCACAATGAGAAGAACTTACATATCTATTGCATATTATGTAAGTACAACATCTGCTATATATAGTGTGTATGGTCATCAAATGGTCATGGCACAACAGTCATGGTCCCCTTTTTAAATTTCTTTAAAAACTTTGGAATGCTATCTTCCAAAGCACGTTTACTCGGCTCGAATGTTTCAATCACAATTTCGTGATATAGGTAGTATTAATTTTCTCTGAAACGTTCTGGCGAGTAATTTATAGATCCATTCGTTCTAATACGGCAGATGCATCGTAATACTTCGTCTCGCGGGGAACTACGTAATAATATCACGTTAATTAAATACAGTACTTACTGGCCACACTTTGAGGTACTGGGCCTGTTGATTGAATTTGCCATTTCTTGATATAAAGCATGGAAACTTCACGACTTTACAAGTTTATTTTGTGAGTAGTCGGTGGGGTCCTTACACAACTCTTAATATATAATAATAAATTATATTTTCAAAATGTTATCTGCGGTTTCAGAGTCACTAAACACACATAAAGTAGAGGAAACAAGTTTATAAAATTACAAAACTATTACGACAGAATCACAGCACAAGTTTTACTTTACTTCCAAACACGAACGAACGAACCAGAGAAAACTTTTTAATATAAATAGAAACGTCAAAATAACATAAGTGTGTCAACTGTCAGCTGTCAAAATATTTTATTCGTTTCAAATATAGTCACCATCTAGGGGGCGCTGCAGTGCAACAGATCGCTCGGACTCGCGCGGATATAAAATAAAGTAATGGTGAGTACATATTGACCCAGTGTCACAAGGTATGATTATGAAATAAAACTACGGTTTTAATATTACACATTATTAAACGTAATGCACGTTTGGCATTTATTGGCCTACCTTCATAACAGTTAGGTACTTATGAATATTACATAATATAAATGAATTAATTTTAAAATTCCATATCATCACATTGGCGGGAGCCCGGTCGGGGCCGGGCGCCCGGCTCGCTCGCGCAGACGGATTTACTCGATGTTATATTAACCTTATTAAATTATATAATCTCGATATAACATTACGTCCTCGGACCACACCCACCTCTTCCTATTTGCATTAAAATCGATAATATAAGGTAATAAATAATTGTACATTATCATTAAATATAACTAGCAGTGCCCCGCGGTTTCACCCGCGTTGTACCCGTTCCCGCAGGAATTTCGCGATAAAAAGTAGCCTATGTCCTTTCTCAGGCTCTGGACTAACTGCGTACCAAATTTCATTCAAATCGGTTCAGTAGTTTTAGCGTGAAAGCGTAACAGACAGACAGACAGACAGAGTTACTTTCGCATTTATAATATTAGTATAGATTATTAATTCCTTAGCAATAAATTAGTAAAATGAATAATAATCCCTAAATAAGCCGTGAAATATGCTTAGCAAATTATCTATTGACTGATTTCTGGTTCCGACCCATTATGTGTTAAAGCCTCGTATAAAGTCGACTCAATATTATAGATACTGTATGTAGGTGTTATTATCAGATAATGATATTTTTCAAACAAACTCAAGGACATAACATTCATAATGATACGTATCAGTCAGTACTAAAGTGTCAAATTCTTAAAAACTAAATGGGGAGCGAAACTGAACATTGTCGACACTACTGATAAATAATTGTGTGGAATACGTGACAACTGGAATCCAACTGGGGCCGATTGATAATAAAAACGAAACATAATGCTATTGGTCGTATCAGTAATAAGCCAGTCCGGCCCGGTCCGGGCGCGCGCGTTACACAAGACGCCTCCCCCGACCCTGTTCCTCTATCATCACAAGGATCAAGCATCCGTCAGAGGCGTCGCGGACCCGCCACACAACACCATCAGTCGGACACAATATCCACATTCGCACTTCCATTACAATATAAACTCCTAACTACTAAATACATTCGAGGGCAGTCAATATTTAACATTGAAGTTAATTCGAAACGTTTCCATTACATCTATATTTTAAAGAATTAACAATCGAGATGTCTGAAGAGATCAGATATACGGATAGAAACATACAGAGTGTATAGCGTTACGTTACTTTACGTCTAGTAAGTAAATTCATCGTTACAACCACGTGTGACACGGCTATAGAATACAAATACACATTACGCGATGTTACTCCGACCATTCCGTTTGACAAATCAAAGTTGTGTGTGATGCAATGAATGAATGATACACGAATGGACGAAGTATGAACATATCACTTAATATTAATGATCGGCAACGCAACCCGAATGCGGTGAGTGCTCACAACACTGAATATACACAAAGAGATTGCATTTAAATGTACTTAATTGAAACTTCACAATAACAAACATTGCGCGTAGTGGCGCGGACGTTCGCGCTTACATCTAACATGTACACAATTAGATATTCATTGGAACAGAACAGCATTGAATTATGTCTACCAAAAAATGCCGACTCGCCTGCATGCGTCGGAAGGTCTCAAAAAAAGGCCTTAACAGACTAAGTGATCCTAGTTACAACATAGATTTTTTCGAAGATAGGAAATATATTTTTATTCAATGATCTTCATCATAGATACAGTAATAACTCACATGAGGCGATTCGGCCGCTCGGGCATGTCTCATACATACAACATCTCCCACAGAATGAATAATGAACATAAACACTTAAACATGGCTAGTACTGGAATGTGATGATTTCAACAGCGATGAGCAGAACGATAAGTATATAGTCTGTTCGGAAATAGAGTCGTCGCTGCAGTCGGTGGTAAATGCATTGTCTCAACGTTGAGTGTTCACTTCCGCGTCAATTTCCGAACAGACCATGTAGTGTCGGTTTGTGCGCGTCTTCCCCATGGACGTATCTCCGTCTAGACTACACACTTAACAGTACTTTATATCCTAAATAACAATTTATAGATTTTCAAAAAATTTTAACATGAATTACATGACAATATTCATGTTGATTCACATTTTTGGTTGTGCGTAGATTAGTCTGAAGTCTTTGTAATCGTAATTGTTTTGTGTATAGTACTATTAATAATATGTGACGCGATGTTGTATCGCCGTAGGCCGCTGGCGGGGTCGGTGGTTTCCTCGTAGGTCGGTGTGGCGGTGTCAAGGCGGCTCGCTCGCGCATCGGGGCCGCGCCGCCCGCTTACTTCTTGGAGTTGGTGTTGGGCTTCTTGGGCGGGATCTGAAACGAGACGCGCGTTGAGGATAAGGGTACACGAAAACACTGGGCAGTGCATGTGTATGGGGGGGGGGGGGGGGGGGGGGGGTTACGCACGGTAGCGCGCTGGTCCTCCATGCGCGGCGCCTGCGCGCGCATGAGCTGCGCGAAGAAATCGTCGTCGGGTACCGTGGTGGGCGGCGGCGGCCGCGGCAGCGCCGTGCGCTGGTCTTCTAGCCGGGAGCCCTGCAACACGGAACAACGTAACATCAGACACAGTGGTACATCTCAAAGTTCAAGAATCCTAAAAACTCATAACGATTTCAAAGATACATAGATTTTAACAATAGAAATCACTGAATATTGTTGTCCTACAACTCCTACTAGGTAATCGTTATCAGTTTAGATTCAAAGAAGTAGTGGAGCACGGGTACCTGGACTTTAGCGATCATGTCGAGGAAATCGTCCTCGGGGTCGGCGGCGGGCGCGTCCCGCAGCCCCGGCAGCGAGGCGCCCCCGGGCGCCGGCAGCCGCGCGCGCTGCGACTCCATGCGCGACGACTGCAGCGAGCTGATCATGTCCAGCATCGCCTCGTTCGAACTGCGCACACACACAATCATTCAACGTGCTCTCTGAACTCATGAATTCCATCGCCTCGACTTTAGTGAGGATAAGTAACATGTCTAGTAAAGCCACGTTAAACAGGGGAGTGGATAGACGTGGACAGACGTATGGTATAGTAACGCGAATAGCGTCCCCGAGCGAGCTCCACACACGAACAATACAAACATCAACGCGCCCGCGTGGATGACGTGAGACAGCTTATTTTGTTTACTACTGAACTGAAACAAAAGTTTTAAAACAGTTCGTAGTTTAACCTAATTACAACCATGACAACTAGCAATAAAGTAGCAAATCTTATGAATAAAATAAGAGCTCACTTTTCAAATGAGGCCTTATTCACCGAGACGTATTTTTGGCGCCGACCCGACATCTAGTTGTGTATTGTTGATCGAAGATCAAAACACCTACGCTTGAATGCAGAAATACCACTCTTGAATGTATTATAATTTGTCAATTTTCTTAAGGAACACAAATAAATGGAAAAGCAAGTAGGAATTAAGGAAAATTAAATGAATAAGAAATTAACGTTATTAAGTGGGGTCACTCGGCAGTGACATTGCAGCCGCCGCACCGGGCGCCGCGGGCCAGTCACTGCGATCTGGTCACCACAATACGTGGTGACGCAAATGTCCAGGTTTTATTTTCAATCCTTATTACGAATACATCAAATCATCATTAAGAACTTAATTCAACAGCGGAATCCCACCTAGATTCCAAACTTTGGAGGCTACGACATCACGAGACAGATAATTAAATACCCCCAAACTCATAACCATAATATTCTGCAACAATCATATTTTAAATGCGAATGGTGATATAAGCAAATAATAACATAATTATGGAACATACCCGAATTGCTGTTCATCATACGCCTTCATTACGAGTGCGATGTCGTAACCAGTGCTGACAATGATTGATACCGAAAAGTCGGAGAAGAGCGTGTACTCTGTGGGCCGCGGCACCAAAGACACGCGATTCACTCAGATAGAGTCAGAAAACGGAGGAATTAGCGTGTTTGCGCTGATAGCGAGATGACGCGATAACGCGTCGAGTGGCGGCGATAGTCGCGTTATCGCGGGATCCAGCTCTGCGACTCATTTGTTATGAACCGATGATAAGAGGGTACTATTTAAACTCGATTCGGTTTTGTTTCTAAATTACCAATTCAAAATGCAAATTTAATAAAGTGAGCACCGCGGTGTTACAAGTTTAAGATAACCGTAATTCAAAAAGGTCAACATTCAATCATACGGGTGGTACCGTAATTTCCTACAACATCCTATAATTTTCTATTCATGGTTTATTGGTTTGCGAATAGTGTTGTTGATAGTTCTGAACCAGATGGTCTTGAACTGTGCGTGCACTGGCCTGTTGTACTTGTTCCCGCTGGAGGCGGAGCGCTGCAGGCGCGGCGCGGGCTTGTTCTCCTTGTCGGCGGCGGCGGGGCGCAGCGAGGCGCGCTGCTCGTCCAGCCGCGCCGACTGCACGCGCGTCAGCTGCTCCAGGAACGACTCTACGTTCTCCTCCGCGTCCACGTGCACGCCGCCGCTCTCCTCCTCCTTCTTCTTCGCGTCCGGAGTTAGCTGTTACACGATCACAATCAGGCCCTTACATTGTGGTGTGCCAGCCAGGGTTACTCAAACTAGAGCATGGTTTATGGCACGCGGCAAAATATACTCTAGCAACGTTTTAATAATGGAAAGTAAAACCAAATCTCTGTGCCTAGATTACATTGATATTATTAATAGATCTTATGACAAGTTTATAAGACAGAATTTATTTTTATTTGTTCATTGAAAAATATATAAAGGAGTACGCACGCAAATTTCCATATCCCCCAAACTAAATGCAAAGAGGCTATACGTTTGAGCAACCCTGTTGTGAACTACTCGCGTATGGTACCCGAGTTGACTGACCTGTATGAGCGAGAGCTGCTCCATGCTTTGTCGGCGCACGCGAAGCGCGTTGAAGGGCGTCCTTGGCGTGTCGTCGGGCGTCGGCGAGGACAGCGGGCTGTCGTTGGCGGGCAGACCTAGTACTTTGCGCAGGTCGCTGATATTCATCTGCGCCGTCGCGATACCATGCACATCGCCCAGCTACAACGACGGACAGAATACTGATGACTACAGCACACGATTTACATCGACTACATGAATTTAAACCCATCCATGTGGGTTACTCTAATAAGCCTCATTCAATAGCCATAAAACAAAGTGATTACAGCGCACTTCTTCAACGTGTGTCAGTGTGAGTGAATGTGTGTGTGTCTGTGCAGAAGTACCTCCTTAGATATGATGAGGTGTTGGTTGGCGTAGTTGAGCGCCTTCTCGTGGTTGTGTAGCGCGGCGTGCGCGTTGCCGAGCGACCAGCAGGCGCGGCCCTCGCCGACGCGGTCGCGCAGGCGACGCGCAGCCAGCAGGTGCCGCGTGTGAAACTGCTCGGCGGCGCGGTGCTCGCGCAGCAGCGTGTACGTGTTGCCCAGCGAGTAGCACGCCTGCGCCTCCACCGCCGCGTCACCCAGCTCCTCCGCGAGCGCGAGCGTGCGTCTGCACACCCACAGACATTACACATTACTCATGCCACTCTACTCTCACTAGTAATAGTAGTTTATGCAACTGTCATATAATGAAGGGTATTAAAACACGAGCGTGAGTTTATGAAACGAGCGCAGCGAGTTTCATAATAGTTACCAGTGTTTTAATACCCGTGTTATATGCAGTTGCATACACTACTTTATCTTCACTAATGCAATTAATCAAACAAGAGTAAAAGCTGACAATAGTTTATTTTTTCATATAATTTTCTAGATTTTTCTGGCAAAAGATTGTGAGTTACTTTTGTTGCCAATTCTAGAAAATCCGGAGGCGTACAAATATCATCGTCGCTATCCATTTTTAACTTTTAATTTGTATTTTAAAAACAAAACACATTGCGAAACATTAAATTCACACGTACGTGTATTGTCACAGTGAACTTGCCGCCATTAAAATCTAACCAATGAGAGCGCAGCTGCGCGCGCAGGGCCAATCAGGAGCGAGCGCGCGCTGTTCTTTATTTATTAAAGCAGCGATCAGACGGCACGATTCATCGGGCCGATGAGCAGGGCTCGATATGGCTCGATAGATTGGGCGTTCTGATCACACTACACGATATCGCCACCCTAACTCACTTGGCAGCCGAATGCCGAGCAGTGAAGATGGCGCCAACGCTTTCAAAATATCAGAAAATTGGAATCGCTTTCGCAGCAACAGCGGGTGTAGTAAAACAAAAGAAAAGAAGATGTTGGGTGAAGGAATATTTACTCTTGAGAAATAAATTGTGTAACATGAACATTTTGTATGTGTTAGAGCCGGAGGACTTTAGAAATAACGTCCGAATGAATTCTGGACAATTTAATCATCTTTTAAATTTAGCTTTAGCGTAGTCATCATCACTCCACACGTCCTTTCACGTCGAACGCCGCGCGGCCACTGAGCGCCCTAACCGCGACGCGAATCGCGATCAGACTGCACGATTCATCGGGACTTAGGGACTTAGGGCGGTCGGGCACTCTCGATCGCCCGATTTAGGGACACTAACAGCCTAACTGTGGCCTAACAGCGATCACACCACCCAATGCATCGGGACTTAGGGACTTAGGGCACGATGAATCGTGCCGTCTGATCGCTGCTTTAATTGGCACAAGATCTTACCAAAGAGTTTTGTGTATGTAAGTTTAGTAGTTTCGACGAAGTTTTCACGTATAACCCAACTGTTTTCAAAAGCCAGCCTAATATCAAAATTTTATACAACTTGTATGAGGATTTTGACATAAGGCTCGCCAGGTTAATTGGTCGTGTTTTATTGATGTTATAATGAGATTTTACGATATCGATGTGGATATTATACCATCATGTGAAATTGCTTAAATTGAGTGTTTTGTTGTCTGCGCTATAACAGTAGTACATAATTATAAGTCAAGTATTTGAAACATAAGTAGAATGTTACAACATTAGTGTAGATAAACGAACATACGCTATGGTTTGTAATATTATTTGCGTAGGTATCTAGTCAGTAAGCTGGTCAAGCTTAGGGATAACAAAACGCGACTTTTCTTACTCGCCGATACCTGTGGCGGCAAATAGTCCGCTCTTATCTGTTTTGTACAGCGATATGTCTGAGTTCGCACTTAAAATAATCTTCAAAATAAATATGTAGCTATATGAGAACTTGAAAACATCAATGATTCGACTTTTTATTATTCTCAAATATATTTATGTATGAAGAACTAAATGGAATTTTCTAATTCAATTTATTTAGTTCTTAAACGAGTTTCCAGTATATACAGGGTGGCTTATTCAAATCGGTCAGTAGGGGAAAGTCTGAAACTATAAGACATACGAAGATTTGTTCTTTGGAACCATGTCACCGATTTTGATAAAATAAAAACTGCATTCATACATTTGAAAAAAAAGTGTACCCAGCTGGGGAATCGAACCCGGTTGTTTTGAAAAAAAAAACTTAAGTTTTTCTGTTTAAATAACGATTTTGTAGGTCTTAAGCAGCAAATGTCTCTATGAAACACGATGTCTAAAATGAATAAAATGCATTGTTTTTACATACTTTAATTTATCATTATTTATATTATTTATTACAGAAAAACTGTAAGTTTTTTTTTCAAAACAACCGGGTTCGATTCCCCAGCTGGGTACACTTTTTTTTCAAATGTATGAATGCAGTTTTTCTTTTTATCAAAATCGGTGACATGGTTCCAAAGAACAAATCTTCGTATGTCTTATAGTTTCAGACTTTCCCATACTGACCGATTTGAATGAGCCACCCTGTATATATAGTATGAAATGTTAAGTGGCTATATGTTTTTGAAATTTTCAGAGTGGACATTTATTTGCATACACCCCCGTGTATACGTGCACGTGACTGTACAGTCAGCCAAGAAAGTGGTTACCACTTTTGACAAAAGTTTCTGCGAGATGTAACGATCGCTAAGGTTGACTTTTCTATGCACAATTATGTTATGACGTTTTGTCTGTTATCTGAAATGCCTGACATTTGACATCATTGGGTGACTTAGTTGGACCTCTATTATTAAATGAAAATTGACCTTGTTGTTTCATGACGTTCAAATGAATCTCAACCGTAGGGTGGTAGATCACATTTTTGGCTGACTGTACAACACCACCGTAAACTAATTCCTGTAGTTGTGTATTTACAAACTGAATGGCTACTCTTATATAACAAGCTGGGACTTTATTAAATTGTAACATTTGTAACTCTCGTCCAACTCCGTTATACGATATCATACAATATATTTTATTACCATATTGTTCCATGTTATTGATCCTTGGGCGCCATATAAAATTGTCATTCCGAAACTAGGTCAACAGTCATCAACCTGTATCTAGATTTCATATTTCCATTTTATTATTCTGAATTTCACAACGATCGATGTTCGGCGAAGTGATGATTTATATTAAACTAGGGCGCGTCCTCTCTTTGTTTCTCGGAATTACAATATTCATTACAGAGCCGAAGTATCGGTTGAGAACTCTGCACTTTTATTTTTTAAGATAAGCCCGTTGGCACAGTGGAAGTGAGAGCACTTACTGTGTCGGGGGTTGCGGGTTCAATTCCCGCCCAGAGTCAACAATATGTGAAGACATAGTTGTTGGCGACGACGTCTGGGTATCAATTATATATTCTTATAAAGTATTTGTGTATGTATGTTTATGTAGTATAAGTAGTATAAGTGAGTTAGATTCCGTAACACAAGCTTAGAGCTTACTTTGGGTCTAATTAACCGTGTGTGAATTTGTCCGGGTGTATTATCAATACTAATATTATAAAACTTCAGAGTTTGTTTAAACGCTCTAATCTCAGTAACTACGGGTCCGTTTAAAAAAAAACAACGCGTGTAACTTCGACATTCACTTAATAATCAAATTCAAAATATATCGACCATAGAGATACAAAGTAAATGAGCATCGAATAATGAAAAGCATCCCACATTAAGAGACTACTCGGAATGTGAGACTCTTTGTCGGCCCTTTTGTCCCGCGCTCCTCTAATGTGAGGCTGTTGTCCGCGTCTCTTTGTCCCGCCCTCTTTTAAATCTACAACCAATTAGTTCACTAGTTGCGATCTTGAAGCCCTCATAAACACAATAAATGTAAATCGTTCTGCATTTTCGCATATATCATTGATCCGAAATGTTCTTAGAAGGAACTTCATGAAACTTGTACCATGTTATAGTGCTGGTTTTCCATAGTTCAAGGTGAAAAAACTAGCTCCAATGGCGTATAAATATTAAATAATAAGAACTTGAAGGAAACCATAAATAAAGGTTACTACGAGTGCTCTCATTGAATTTATATAATACTAGCTGACCCGGCGAACTTCGTACCGCCTTAGCGTAGCAATGATGCACTACTTTATTTTGTATAGCTGACCTATCTTAGGTATGAGTACCTATTCAGTTTGAACTGGAATCTAAAATATCCTCCATATCCAGGGGCTTCATTTTTGAATTTCAATGCCTTGCAATGTGGACACACAATATTCATTAGTCCAATAGCAACAATTTGCTCTGAACTGTAATCAATTGCCACATTATAACTGAATGCAGCTCTGTGGGGATTAAACACAACATTTCTATCTTGATATCTATTCCGTTTAAGTTCATTTCGCGCTTCGCGTTGCTCATCAGTTTGATTTGCTCTTATATTTCTTTGACTTGCCGTATTTCGAGTTCTGCGGCCTAAGTTTGTACGTCTGGTTGGTGGCATTGTTAAAAACGAAAATCCAACTAAAAATAAAAAGCTCTCATACATTTTCTGTGTAACCATGTATACCAAATTATAGTATTGTGTAGTCACCAAAAATGACTAAAAATCAATATGAAGCTGTGAACTTACCGTGATTAACAAACACTTATTAGCAAACAAAAATCTTCTTAGTCTTTAAAACAAAACAAACTTTATCAAAAACTTTATAAACTTATTGTTGGCGCGGTTATTTAAATCGAGTAATATTTTTTCCCAGTTGGCACATCACTATCACAGATTACCACAGATTACCACAGATTTTTTTTATAAAGCCAATGTACTACCACAGATTACTAAATAGGTTATGCGAAGTTTGTATAATGCGTTCTGAAATCAAACTCATATACTCAGACCACACTTAGGTGCGCCTACCTATATTTTACCTTAGTAACGTCATAAAATCGGAACATTTAAAATATTTATCTATACATAACTATTCCGTGGCGAGTTATTTTCAAAAATTAATTAGAATTTAATTAAGTAACCACGTTTCCGAACAAATGATGCTCGAATTTAATTAAGTAACCACGTTTCCGAACAAACAATGCTCTCTAAATATAGTCTATGGCTGTATAGTCTATAGCTGTGAATGACATTGACATTCGTTACGCGTGTTTTTTTAAATATGCGAAATTAAATATTTTTCAATATTTCTGAGAGATTTTCTTAATATTTTTTTCCGTAAGAACCTTCTCCTAATAATAACAAATACAACAAAAAAAGAATTAGTGAAATCGGTCCAGCCATTCACGCGTGATGCGACGACAACAAAAAACGGGTTTCATTTTTATATATATAGATTAAAGAACAGCATTCTTTGTAACTCGTACCATAAGGCATAAGTTATCGTTTTCAGGTCAAATATAACTGTACTTTACGGTACCAACATGGCACAAATCGAAGAACAAACTATCTGAACAAAAACAGGTGTTATTGTGATGTTGTTTCATTGAATTACTACAATATTGAAGCGCAACATTTCCTAAAACTCGTAACATTATGGTGAATACAAGTTTATCCTTGTTACTGAACAGCGAAAACCTTCCCAGCAATACTAAACGAACAGTACTTGAAAGAAGACGGTAACGGGTATTATTGAGAAGCCTCCATGAACATAATATAATATTACAGTGCAACAAGTGTGCTGAGGGCGAAAGTTCCCGCGCTGTCAGCGCCGACCGGCGCAAACTCACCACGAGCCGGCTTCTAGCAGCGAGCGGAGATGAGGGAAAGACGATATGGCGAGCACGGGGCTGTGGCAGACAGGCTGGCGCGGATAGGGCGGACGGGGCGGACGGGAGGCGAGGAGCGCGCGGTGCACCGGGCGAGGCGGGCCGCCGACTGAGCGCCGCTCCCGCCAGCCGGCTTAGGGCGGGCGCCTGCGCGCTGCACCACGCCGTGCAGCCGCGCCTCTGCACTCACACCACTTCCACTCCCGACGCCCGACGCAACACCCGCCGTCCCGCGCCCGCCCGCTCGCCACTACACGCACCTCGCCACTCCAACGATCATGCCCCATTACATTAACCGACTACGCGCCATCGGCACTATACGAGTTCTTTCTAATATCTTGTTTAGGGCAGTACCTCTAGACAAAAAACAGAACCTTTATAGGATCTCTCATGAGAGTGTGTAGGCCTTTATTATCATATCCAATTCACTACGCACGTACCAAACCGAGTTCAATGACACGCATCATGTAACAAGTGAATTATACAAATTTACTAAAATTGACCATTCCAACTTATTGTACCTAATTATTTTTTTTAATATATATAATATAGTACTCTTGTCGCGGTGGATTGGTACTTAATTTAAAACTTCGAGTATTTCGACACATATTTATATGAAAACAAGTGAAATACTACGATTTCACGTATTATTATAAATATATAAAAGAACTGATTTATGTAATAGTTAGGGTGAAAGACGATAAAATGTGGAATCAAAAATATTATGGAAATTTATGAGCTTAGGACATTATTTGGTTGGCGATGTTTGGGGGAGACCTTTGCCCAGCAGTGGGACAATATAAGTTAAAAAAAATAAAATAAAAAGACATTATTAGATACACGCCAAACACAATATATCCCTTTTCAAGCGGTAATAGAGCGAGAGAAAGTTGTCTTTGGAAAAGAGATTAACGACGACAAAACGTACTTAATGAGCAACTAGCTAAAAGAGATTCACGACGACAAAACGTACTTAATGAGCAACCAGCTAAAAGAGATTAACGACGACAAAACGTACTTAATGAGCAACCAGCTAAAAGAGTATCGCGACGACAAAACGCACTTAATGAGCAACCAGCTTAAAGAGATTAACGACGACAAAACGTACTTAATGAGCAACCAGCTAAAAGAGATTCGCGACGACAAAACGTACTTAATGAGCAACCAGCTAAGAGATTAACGACGACAAAACGTACTTAATGAGCAACCAGCTAAAAGAGTATCGCGACGACAAAACGCACTTAATGAGCAACCAGCTTAAAGAGATTAACGACGACAAAACGTACTTAATGAGCAACCAGCTAAAAGAGATTCGCGACGACAAAACGTACTTAATGAGCAACCAGCTAAGAGATTAACGACGACAAAACGTACTTAATGAGCAACCAGCTAAAAGAGATTAACGACGACAAAACGTACTTAATGAGCAACCAGCTAAAAGAGATTCGCGACGACAAAACGAACTTATGAGCAACCAGCTAAAAGTCCCGTGGTATGTGTTAAAAATAGAAAATAGTTATTTTCTTTTAGATTTCCACCTAAAAGTTAATATTTGAAGTTACTAAAAACTCTAAATAGTCAAAGCACGGAACCCTCTCCACGCCAGTGCACCTGACTGCTATTAACCGTAATTTTTTAGTTATAAAAGATTTCAAACACTGAACGCAAATTCACACACGTATTAAAACAGCACCAGTCCGTTCTGTCCCTTTCAACTCGCTCAAGATATGGGTACACGAGAACAAATACGCCTCATCCGTCTCTTCGTGCACTCATTTTACACATTTATTTATTGATTCTACTCGCTTCACTTGCATGCCACAAGTAAGTATAACAACTGTATGTAATGTGTACCCATCGTACCAATTAAATTTGAACTAAGGACTAAAAACAGACTATAATGCTTTGGCGTTACTTTCGCATTTTAAATAAGCATTTTAAGAGAATAGAATTCCACTACTTAAATATCTTCGCTAGGCTTTCGCAGAACACAGAAAATTGATAAAAGTAATATGAATATGTATATTATATTCGCTACCGTGTTCAGGACTCTAAATCAACTATAATGCCAACACAATTCACCGGGTGAGTGCACTACAACTTGGGCCCACTCGGGAAATAAATAATCTGCATTTTGACATTTAAATGTTATTTCTGTAGTTTGGTTATTTTATGTTTGCCAGTTCAAGAAGAACGTAAAGTGGTATAACAAGTATTCAACAATTGAATTTAAATTCCGTAACATTATATGAAAGTGTGTCTCGCCCTTCAAACTTGCAAATGCTTTGTTAACATAATCATTTCATTGCATTTTCTAAAAAGGTGGTATTGTATTCAAACCAATTTTTATGAACTATTTGCTATGGACAGATTATGAATTAATGAAAAATTATTAGTTAAATTGTAAATGGTTTGTACAGTTCACAATCTGTCGATAGTTCAAAATCTTAGTAGTTGGATTATGATTATGAATCATAATCATAATCCAACTACTAAGATTTTGAACTATCATAATCATAATTTATGATTATGATTATGAACGGTATTTACAATTTTCCAGTGACATATTCTCAAAGAAGGTTTTAGTGTACAGACCGGAATTTCCAGCGTGGCTTGATGTAAAAGCACTCGGAATAACGAAATATATTTGACATGGCGATGTTTCTTTGACATCTAAAGGTATGTTGTCCTTGAATAAGATGGCTTTCTTCAGTTCTTGCTTTCTTTTCGGGTGGCATGGAAATATTTCTCATCTCTTAATATAATATGTATATTAAGAGATGATTACGGTTGATTATCTTCTATGTACTGATCTTCAGTGAGATGAGAGGCTTTTGCAGTTGGACATTAATTACTGGCTAAAACTTTCTCAACAATAACATATAGGAGATGTATTTATATTGTGTAGTGTTAAGGAAAATACTGGTGCGTTTTGACTGAGTGCCCTGAACAGTTCCAAACACATTGCATGCCCACATTCATTGAGAACACTCATTAAAATTGAAAACCATTTAAGTAATAGTAATATTTACTTGTAATGGTCGGCCGCGTTCTCGAACTGGCCGAGGAAGATGTGCGAGTTGGCGAGGTTACTGTTGGCGCGGCGCTCGGCCGGCTTGTCGCCCAGCTCGCGCGCGATCACCAGCCGCTCCGTGTGGTAGCGGATGGCGCGCTCGAACTCGCCCAGCAGGTAGCACGTGTTGCCAAGGTTGCCGCACGCGCGCCCTATCGCCTGCCGGTCCCCAAGCCGCCGCATCAGCTCCAAGTTCTCCCTGACACAAGATAAACAGTACATTTATGATTACATGAAAATTAGCTGTATTCACCAGGCATTTGTTTAATAATAGGGATAAAAAGTAACTGTGGTGTGGTATACCTTCAAACCAAACAACGATTCACTAAACAGACCCTGAAAGCGTAAACAAAGTTTCTTTCGCAATGTAACAATATGGTGAGAGAGCAGTACATACTCGTAGTAGGCGACGGCCTGCAGGAGACAGTCGCGCACCTCCTGCGGGAAGTGGCCCGGGTCGTTCTGGCCCACGCGGCCCAGCTGCTTGCCCTGCGCGTGAAACACGTTGCCCAGGTTGTAGAGCGCGCGGCCTTCGCTCAGTCGGTCGCCCAGCGCGCGCGAGATGTCTAGGTGCCGCTTGCAGCACTGGATCGCCTCCGAGAACTTGCCCATCACCTTCAATGTGTTGCCCAGGTTACCCGAAGCCTTTGCCTCACCTAGCTTGTCGTTCATTGTTCTGGAATAGAAGGTATAGATCTTTTAATATTAGTCATTTAAATGTTAATGGTTTGTTTTCTAGAGTATTTTAGTGGTACTTTATGATATTGAAGGATGTAGCTGTAGGATCCTACATATAGTCACATGCAATGAAATGTATACACGGGCAGATTTTCAAATAAATGTCCACTCTAAACATTTCAAAAACATAATATAGCCACTTAACAATTCATACTATATACCCAACCGAGTTTCTCACAATAATGTATACACTTTAGAAATTGTAGCAGTTTTCACTATTTTGACAAATGGGTATTAATTTCAATAACATGTACACAATGTAATTTTCCATTTGATGTAAACATTCATTTTTGTCTTATTTAAAGATTAAAGAACCTCTTTGGGGCAACAACTGAAAAAAATATATGACTGACTTTGATAGTTTAGTTTTTTTTTGTTTTTATTGTGAAGGACAGAATGAGTAATAACCATAGAGATATAGAGAGATGCCAACCTACGCACTGAGCATGAAACCTAGTGTCCCCATTACACACACAAAGTAATCAAAACAAAAACAATACCAATACTTTGCGTTGAGTGTGTGTCACGCACACATACATTTTTTGTGAAATAATATTGTTTACCTACATATTTATTATTGTGATTCATAGTGGATACATATTTCTGCATGTGATCATGTATACAAATATCTGAAAACAACCTGTGTACATATTTTTGATAAACTCAGGTGGGTATATTAGTATGAATTGTTAAGTGGCTATGTTTTAGAAATTTTCAGAGTGGACATTTATTTGAAAATCTGCCCGTGTATACATTTCATTGCACGTGACTGTACATGTAATTTTATTGTGTTTTACTTACTCTGAATAATAAATATTGAAGTTTACAGCTATAAATTATTGTCTGTTAGTACTTGTTTGACTGTATTGTTACACTGTGAGAGTGTACAAGTGTGACACAACAGGAGTATGTACAAAGTGTGTACCTAGCGAGTGTGAGGTCATGCTTGTGGTACTGCATGGCCTTGTTGTAGTCCCCGAGGTAGAAGTATGCGTTGCCAAGCTGGCTGTAGATGGCGCTGAGCGTACGCAGGTCGTCAGTGCCCGCCTGGATGGCGGCCTGGAAAAAGGCCACACCAGCGCGGCAGTCGCCCGCCTTGCACAGCCGCTCGCCCTCCAGCGCCAGCTCCAGGCACATTGACCCCCCATCGCAGCTCTGGAAACATCCACAGTAGGAATTTTACTTTACTAATATTTTAGTTATATTGAATTAATCACTACATAGTATAAAACAAAGTCGCGTCTGTTTGTCTGTATGCTTAAATCTTTAAAATTACGCAACGGATTTTGAAGCGGTTTTTTGTAATAGGTAGAGTGATTCAAGAGGAAGGTTTTTATGTAAAAAAATTCCCGAAATTCCCACGGGAATGGGTACATGGGCGCGGGTAAAACCGCGGGGCGCTGCTAGTCAATAATATAACTAAAATCACCTTTAATTAGTATGTAGTGGATGGCCTCACAGATAACTTGATTGAATAAAACTATGTTGTAAGTACAAATGGTGTATGGAAGTGTGGTTATTTTTAAAGCTTAAAGTTTGGAATTTATCTTTCAGTCTGTTGATGAGACATAAGTAAATATGACATATAAAGTTTCTACAAATTTTACTCTCAAGGGGGTGAATTTGTACAGGTATATATCTATTACTAGCTGCGCCCCGCGGTTTCACCCGCGTTGTACCCGTTCCCGCGGGAATTTCGGGATGAAAAATAGATGTTGGCCGATTCTCAGACCTACTCAATATGCTCACAAAATTTCATGAGAATCGGTCAAGCCGTTTCGGAGGAGTACGCGAACGAACACTGTGACACGAGAATTTTATATATCTATACTAATATTATAAAGCTGAAGAGTTTGTTTTGTTTGTTTGTTTGTTTGTTTGTTTGTTTAAACGCGCTAATCTCAGAAACTACTGAACCGATTTGAATAATTCTTTTTGTAATGGATAACTACATTCAACGGGAAGGTTATAGGCTATTTTTTTATCCCGAAATTCCCACGGGAACGGGCACAGCGCGGGTAAAACCGCGGGGCGCCGCTAGTAAGATATAAATGTAAAGAAATATATAAAACCTTTCTTTAGTTTGCGACCTTCTCTGTCAGTAAAGTGGCGTACTGTCGATAAAGCAGTGCTGACAAGACTTAGATTATAAGAAGATTAGAAAAATATGATTTATTGAATTATAATAATAATTTATAGTGAATAAAAAACATTAAATGTAGTTTCTTTGTTTACAGAGCAACACATTGTTTTATTCATTGAAAATAATAAATTCACATTAAATAAAAATTAATTGCTAAATGTGTTGGTAAGCACATAACTTCAGAACAACTACACCAAATTGATGATTCTTTTTTTTATGTTTCTTATTGTCAGGACAAAGTTTTTATATATGAAAAAAGTAATAAAAGTCTCAATTATTACCACGGGAAGGGGGGCACTGCGGGTGAAACCGTGGGGCACAGCTATTTGGTTATAGTACTCGCAAACAATTGGTAAATTGTGTATGAGGTTAATGACATAGTCCACTGTGTATAAACAGGGTTATGACAATGACTATTGTACTAGAACACTGTAGGTCATTATATGACAAAATAAATGAATATGACACATTTTGTGGTGGACTCTTTTAAATATTTCATTTGAAACTAGATATTCTCAGGCATCAACAACAATTTTTAATTATAACAAGGCAGGGCTGTGTCTAAATCCCATTCCCCACTGCCAACCGAGATGACAAGACTCCATGTTACCTTGCGCACCTACTGTTTTCAGTTAGTAGTTGGTGTAGGTCAGTGGCCAACCCTGGTGTCTGAGTGTTTACACCACCTACACTAGAAGTTTCCAACATGCTCTATTGTATTACATTTTACATAATATTTGGCCAATACATAGTAAGCCTAGGAGACAATCATTTTTTTAAATGCATTTTAAATGGGCTTCATGAAAAGTTGAAAAGCCGATTTGCATTTCGTGACCAGTTCAGAGACGTAGGTAAAAATATATTATTCTATGTGTTTAATTATTTAATTGCAAACAGTGCGGAGTGCGTCAGCATGCGGATGTTCGCGACATTAGGTCGCTACTTCCGTATTAGGACCCCACTACAAGTGAGTCATTGGTGACTGGTAGGGCGACTCCAGCACCGCTGAAAAGGTGATGACGTAAACGTGGACGTCAGGGGAGCCGGGCCCACCCCGGGGTCTCTCTCATGGGTACAAAGCTCACCTGGCCATCCGTGGACAAGTTCTCCGCACTCGCGCTTACGGACATCGTGCTTTCCAAAATCAGTCTGCTTTACACAGTAAACAACACTAACATCACTGATTTCTCATGCTATCGTATTTATGTCAAGATACTTCAGCTATCATTGAGTATATAGACGCTTGGACGATTTTAAATTGATTTGCCTTCTTGACATAAAAACCTACAATCTACATTTAATATAAATACACAACACAGACAGCACATTCGCACAACGGCTTTGTTTTTTTCGTTTTTGATCTGGCTGGCTCAACTCTGCAAAAGCAAAACAAAACGAACGAACGAGACGAGCCCGGAGGAATACGCAATATAAGTTACTCTATGAATACGCACTCCCCGAGTCAACCAATCAGCTATCAATCAACCAAGCAATCAACATGCAATCAGCCAACCATACCGCAGCGCAGTGCCGCAGCCGCACCCATCAATCCACAGAGAAAACATTACAATAGATAACAATAATAGTGCTAATTATTCATTCACTCATCTCGACTTTCTTCATCTTTACCACTACGATGCCATGCTATATTTTTATTGTATTTCTATTTATGGATTTAATATATCCCCGTGTGGTACAATTGCTAAAAGGCATCATGGGACATGGAGGCATCAATGCACCATCAATGTAATTACCTGCCATCTCTTAAATGTTGACAGCACCTTTTTGACTACTGATGACACTTACAACGTATTAGTAATACACAGAGGCCATAGATGTCGCTACGCAGTTAACACACTGACCTCTATTATTTACACTGGACAGGCTGCTGCACAGACCAAGAAACTAAAGGGCTGCTGTCATAATAATTTTGTGCCTATTTGAGTGTCGCCATTTTGACGCTGTAGGCCACTGTAGGCAGATACGAATGTCCATGGAACTAAAACTAGTTATGACAGTAGATTGTGACTAAAACATGGAATTAGTAAGTACCTTAGTACGGTAGTACTTACTAATTCCATGGACTAAAATTAATTTTGACGTTCATTAAAAGCAAATAGGGGTACTATCTGCTTGCAGTGAACGTCAAAATTAGTTCTCGGGACACTCGCAGGGGCGCTTCAAATTGCCACACAAAATTAGCTGTCATATTTTGTATTGTAACAAACAGCCAGTCCAGTGTGTAGTAATAGTTTCCTGGTCTGTGGTGTAAATTATAGAGGTCAGTGAGTTAACAGCATAGACCACGATCCAAAGAGTTAACAGCAGGTTATACTTTTCTATGCTAGGTACTTGTTGCTTTGCCTAGGTGGCGCTACTTAATCATGTTATCTTATCTTATCTATAGAAAGTCGTTTTAGTTACAACAGCCAAGGACTTTAAAATCAAAGTGGACTGCGGACTTGTCGAAAAATCGTTTATGACAAGGAAGTCATAGAAATTGAAATTGAAATTTCAAATTATTTACATATTTGTTCATCAACATGGGTAGGTACAATCAAGGCACGATTCCACCAAAACAGTGTGCAGCACATTTGTTTACAAACATTTTGTGCAAAACTCCAGCAGTGCGCGTACTAAGCTGGTATCGCATTTGGCTTCCATGTCCACTGGTAAGCCTGTGCGTAACTTTTGTAAGCGCACAGTTCAGCACATTTGTGCGCGAACATGTACACTGAGCCACAGATTACTAAATAGTTACTACGTAACTGAGCAGAGTTTCTGGCGAAGACAGTTCAGTAGTTAATATGGACGGCCAAATTAATCTTCCATTTTCTCATTACCTCAGTCGAGTCACAATTGAAGCTTTGCGCCAACTCTTGAGTGGCGTCATGTTTTTTGTTTTTATTTTTATAATCACTGTGACTAGAATCCCACAGCACAGGATAAGTTTCAATAGCTTGAATAAATTTAATAAGTTTATCATTCGTCCAATCCATATTTAATTTGGGTAATTAAAAATGTACGCGCACAAATAAATGTTTTCACTCCGGTAGCGGAAGCAAGAATTAGTTCGCGAACAACAGGTTCGTAGACGTCGACGCGAGTCCACTGCCTGCATGTGTGCGCGCACAAAAGTTACAAGATGTGCGCAAACATACCTAGAATGTTCGTGCACAATTTGTTATTGTATGCTTTAATGAGTCGACCAGAATGAACATATTTTGTGTCGCACAATGTGCATTGCAGTGCGGCACAGTTCGGCACACTGGTGGAATCGTACCTTAAGGTCAATCATTGTAGTACAGAACAGCCATGCTTCACCTTATAGGTATACGAACAGTTGAAAGTTAAAACATCTTAACAGGTAAAGTAATACAAAAACTTTTAGGAAATAAACTCAGAAATTACATATAGGAAATAAATTCAAAAGCAAAAAGTTTAAGTGAGGAGCAATTCTTAAAATAATAACAAATGTAAAGGCACGATTCCACCAAAACAGTGTGCAGCACATTTGTTTACAAACATTTTGTGCAAAACTCCAGCAGTGCGCGTACTAAGCTGGTACCGCATTTGGCTTCCATGTCCACTGGTAAGCCTGTGCGTAACTTTTGTAAGCGTACAGTTCAGCACATTTGTGCGCAAACATGAGCAGAGTTTCTGACGAAGACAGTTCAGTAGTTAATATGGACGGCCAACTGAGCAGAGTTTCTGACGAAGACAGTTCAGTAGTTAATATGGACGGCCAAAATAATCTTCCATTTTCTCATTACCTCAGTCGAGTCACAATTGAAGCTTTGCGCCAACTCTTGAGTGGCGTCATGTTTTTTGTTTTTATTTTTAATAATCACTGTGACTAGAATCCCACAGCACATGATAAGTTTCAATAGCTTGAATAAATTTAATAATTTTATCATTCTACCAATCCATATTTAATTTGGTTAATTAAAAATGTACGCGCACAAATAAATGTTTTCACTCCGGTAGCGGAAGCAAGACTGAGTTCGCGAACATCAGGTTTGTACACGTCGACGCGAGTCCACTGCCTGCGTGTGTGCGCGCACAAATGTTACAAGATGTGCGCGAACATACCTAGAATGTTCGTACACAATTTGTTATTGTATGCTTTAATGAGTCGACCAGAATAAACATTTGTGTCGCACAGTGTGCATTGCAGTGCGGCACAGTGCGGCACACTGGTGGAATCACACACAACGGCATCAACTTGAACTAAAAATTAATAAAATATTTTATAAACATACCGTACCTACCGTGGTACCTACCATAACCTAAATGCAGGTACTACACATCATTTAAATAATCTTCTAGATCATACTTAATACGTATTTTTAGACGTAGTACCTACATCTATATCTATATTAGGTATATAAAAATTAAACCCGTTTTCCTTGGTCAAGGCATCACGCGTGAATGGCTGGACCGATTTCACTAATTCTTTTTTTAATGTGTTCCTTAATGTCAGGACAAGGTTTTTAAATAAGAAAAATAAGGAATATAAATCTCAAAATTCCCACGGGAACGGGGGCGCTGCGGGTGAAACCGCGGGCACAGCTAGTAATATAATGTATCTCAATGATTTTTAGCAAGGAATCTGTTCAGGAGGGACTTAATTTTTTTAACTTGTGTCACACGCAAGTGACTATTACTGAATTGTAGAAAAATGTTCAGGTGTTTCTTAGAAAATAGCAAATATAATGCATGTCCCTAATACATCAGCAAGGGGTTTTATTTGGGACGAGTAAATATTTTGTTGATTTTTAGTAGATATTAAGTAAATAACTAAAATAAACTAAATTGCTACTATTTCAGACAACACCTAGGGTGGAATATAGATTCATCAAAGAAAAAGCCTTCCGGATTTTGTACAAATATGAAGATTTTTTATATCAAGAAAATCATAAAAAAAATTTAAAACCCCCTACAAAAAAAACGGTTGAACCGATTTTTCCCAATCATAGCAAGCAGCTAAGAATCACAGCAAAGAAATTGACTTTCGAATGAAAAAAATGCATTGAAATTGGTCCAACCATTTGAAGGCTACGGTGCCACAACCACAAGTCACACACATAGACATCGACGTCAAACTTATAATGCCCCTTTTTTGCGTCGGTTACCAATACTGTTATCACTTACTAGCAGCGCCCCGCGGTTTTACCCGCTTTGTGCCCGTTCCCGTGGGAATTCCGGGGTGAAAAATAGCCTATAACCTTCCCGTTGAATGTGGCTATCCATTACAAAAAGAATTATTCAAATCGGTTCAGTAGTTTCTGAGATTAGCGCGTTTAAACAAACAAACAAACAAACAAACAAACAAAACAAACTCTTCAGCTTTATAATATTAGTATAGATTACCTTCATTACAAAGTGTAAGTTGCCTCACGATGACTGACCCAAATAACACCAAAAGCTGTTCCAAATATCACCGTTGTAAATAAACTAAGAACAACTATTAAAAAATTGCATAGTTTTAGATATCATGTTTCTTAGTAACATTTACTATTTAAGAGCTACATAACCGATATTCAAAGGAAAATAACGAAATTTAATTTTTCAAAAAGTCAAGGTTCGATTCCTGGGCCGAGTACACGTATTTTTGTAAGTATATGAATGCAGTTTTTCTTTTTACTAAAATCAACGTCATGGTTCCTAAGCCAAGATTTCGCTATCTGTTATGGTTTCCAAAACCGCCATACTGACCCATTTGGATTGCTCACCCTGTATAGATAACAACTTTTATAACTTTTAACTTATAACTTTTATACATTTTTTATACTTAGATAATTTTATGATCTACAATTTTGTCTCAGGTACTTTTATGATAAAACTTACCGTTTTTTTTACCTTTGACCTTGAATAAAAAAAATTCCATACACGGGCATGATGGGGAACTCTTAAACATTGTTTTTTTGTTACTTTTAAGCTTGTTGGGACTTTATGTAACTCCGAATATCTAAATTGACCGGAGTAAACGCTTATCTTCTTCCATACATTTTCATAGCACGGACACCATTGCAGCGGAGATCGAACGAACGAGTTGTGTATGAATTTACAAGTTACAATACAAGGCACTTTAGAAACTTTCATGTCACACAATACGATTTGAGAGTTCGGGCCGTTCATCAGAGAAAAAAAGTAAAATAACGCAGAATAATCAATGTTATTTTACATGCTCGGTTTACATTATTCCAGTCCAGTGATCTAGCGAGATTCCAGTCCAGTGCTGGACTGGATCTGTAACGTCTACATTATATCAATGTTATTTTACATGCTCGGTTTACATTATTCCAGTCCAGTGATCTAGCGAGATTCCAGTCCAGTGCTGGACTGGATCTGTAACGTCTACATTATTCCAGTTATTTAGAAGCCGTTGAAGTGTGAAAACTACAGTGACATTGATTTCAAGAAGAGATCAGTTTCGAAAATGTTTCGTCAGCACTAGAAACAGCTTTTTTCAAGTTAAAAACATTATATAAAATAAGACCTTATGTTAAATGTGAGCTCCGCCATCGTCTAACAGAATCCCTCGTGTTATCCCATTTCACCTATTGTAGCGCAACCTATGGACCCAGATTGAACCAAAACATGGAACACGCCATACAAAGAGTACAAAATGCATGTATCCGTTACTCGTTCGGTATATCTAAAAGAGAATATATAACTTCCCACTTAAATAAACGCGGCATTTTGAACATGAAAGCGAGGAGAGAGTTACATTTCGCGTGTACTCTTCAAAAGGTGATTTACAATAAAAAGCCCCAATACTTATTTGAAAAGCTAACTTGGCTAAATTGTAACATGACAAGAAATACACGTTCACTTACAAAAAATTTACTTAAAATACCGTCCCATAAATCAACACGTTATAGAGGTTGTTTCAAGTTCTTAGCAGCCAGTATATGGAACGACCTGCCCCCTCCACTTAGAGACAAAGTCAGCTCATACTTATTTAGAACCCGTTATAAATCGGCCCTGATTAATAGACAACTGGCTGCTGAGAACGTGAAGCCCTCCTATGCTAAGGAACTCAAATTAAAAAGCTTTTTTGCACAACCATAATAACTCAACACTGAATACAAGAATTCTCAAACATACACACCCCTACGCACGCACCCACACCCTCTCACACACACACCCACCCACACACACACCCACACACACCCACACGCACACACACACACGCACGCACACACACGCACACGCCCGCACACACGCACACACAACACACACACACACACATTTATGTTAATATTAAGAGTGGATTTTTTATTTATAATTATGTATCATTCATTTCAATTTATTATTGTTGTTTGTATAATTAATAATTTGTAATTAATAAGTTCTGATAATTTGTAATTAATAATTCTATCATAACTTAATTCTATTTTCTACTATAAATTTTATTTTTAAATAGCGAGTGATGTTAATCGCTTTTGTTTTGTTTATTCTGCCAGAGCGTGGGGCGTCTGAAAACCAGCGCTGTACCGAGACTTCGGCCTCGGTACAGCATCAGCTGAGACGTCTCCTATTGCTGTATTATCCCTAGTTGTAATTTGTATTTTATATTTCTCTTGTGGCAATAAATGATTTTTTAAGCTATTGCATAGCTTCTATCGCGGGCCTTGAGCGCGGGGACCGAATCCAAAATTTCCGTAACGAAAAAACCTGACGCTTACCCGATCCGACGGGAAGGAGGTGTGGCTTGAAGGCCGTGCATCGTCTAACGTCGTTTCAGTTCGGCAGTCTTCGACACGGCGTTGTGTGCGATTGTGCGTTGGGAGTGAGAGAGGGGGTGAGAGAGGGTGGTGAGAGAGGGTGGTGAGAGAGGGGGGTGAGAGAGGGTGGTGAGAGAGGGTGGTTAGAGAGAGGGTGAGAGAGGGGGTGAGTGAGGGTGGTGAGTGAGGGTGGTGAGAGAGGGTGGTGAGCGAGAAGGGGTGAGAGAGGGTGGTGAGAGAGGGTGGTGAGTGAGGGTGGTGAGAGAGGGTGGTGAGAGAGGGTGGTGAGAGAGGGGGTGAGAGAGGGGGTGAGTGAGGGTGGTGAGAGAGGGTGGTTAGAGAGAGGGTGAGAGAGGGGGTGAGTGAGGGTGGTGAGAGAGGGTGGTGAGAGAGGGTGGTGAGTGAGAGGGGGTGAGAGAGGGTGGTGAGAGAGGGTGGTGAGAGAGGGTGGTGAGAGAGGGTGGTGAGAGAGGGTGGTGAGAGAGGGTGGTGAGAGAGGGTGGTGAGAGAGGGTGGTTAGAGAGGGTGGTGAGAGAGGGTGGTGAGAGAGGGTGGTGAGAGAGGGTGGTTAGAGAGAGGGTGAGAGAGGGGGTGAGTGAGGGTGGTGAGAGAGGGGGTGAGAGAGGGGGTGAGTGAGGGTGGTGAGAGAGGGTGGTTAGAGAGAGGGTGAGAGAGGGGGTGAGTGAGGGTGGTGAGTGAGGGTGGTGAGAGAGGGTGGTGAGAGAGGGTGGTGAGAGAGGGTGGTGAGAGAGGGTGGGGAGCGATTGGGGGTGAGAGAGGGTGGTGAGTGAGGGTGGTGAGAGAGGGTGGTGAGAGAGGGGGTGAGAGAGGGGGTGAGTGAGGGTGGTGAGAGGGGGTGAGTGAGAGAGGGTGGTGAGAGAGGGTGGTGAGCGAGAGGGGGTGAGAGAGGGTGGTGAGAGAGGGTGGTGAGAGAGGGTGGTGAGAGAGGGTGGTGAGAGAGGGTGGTTAGAGAGAGGGTGAGAGAGGGGGTGAGTGAGGGTGGTGAGAGAGGGTGGTGAGAGAGGGGGTGAGAGAGGGGGTGAGTGAGGGTGGTGAGAGAGGGTGGTTAGAGAGAGGGTGAGAGAGGGGGTGAGTGAGGGTGGTGAGTGAGGGTGGTGAGAGAGGGTGGTGAGAGAGGGTGGTGAGAGAGGGTGGGGAGCGATTGGGGGTGAGAGAGGGTGGTGAGTGAGGGTGGTGAGAGAGGGTGGTGAGTGAGGGTGGTGAGAGAGGGTGGTTAGAGAGAGGGTGAGAGAGGGGGTGAGTGAGGGTGGTGAGAGAGGTTGGTGAGAGAGGGTGGTGAGCGAGAGGGGGGTGAGAGAGGGGGGTGAGAGAGGGTGGAGAGAGAGGGGGTTAGAGAGGGGTTGAGTGAGGGTGGTGAGAGAGGGTGGTGAGAGAGGGGGTGAGAGAGGGGGTGAGTGAGGGTGGTGAGAGAGGGTGGTGAGAGATGGTGGTGAGAGAGGGTGGTGAGTGAGGGTGGTGAGTGAGGGTGGTGAGAGAGGGTGGTGAGAGAGGGCGGTGAGAGAGGGCGGTGAGAGAGGGCGGTGAGAGAGGGTGGTGAGAGAGGGGGTGAGAGAGGGTGGTGAATGAGGGTGGTGAGAGAGGGTGGTGAGAGAGGGTGGTGAGAGAGGGGGTGATAGAGGGGGGTGAGAGAGGGTGGTGAGAGAGTGTGGTGAGAGAGGGGGGTGAGAGAGGGGGGTGAGAGAGGGTGGTGAGAGAGGGTGGTGAGAGGGGGGTGAAAGAGGGGAGTGAGAGAGGGTGGTGAGAGGGTGGTGAGTGAGGGTGGTGAGAGAGGGTGGTGAGAGAGGGGGTGAGAGAGGGGGTGAGTGAGGGTGGTGAGAGAGGGTGGTGAGAGAGGGTGGTGAGAGAGGGGGTGAGAGAGGGGGTGAGAGAGGGTGGTGAGAGAGGGTGGTGAGCGAGAGGGGGTGAGAGATGGTGGTGAGAGAGCGTGGTGAGAGAGGGTGGTGAGAGAGGGTGGTGAGAGAGGGTGGTGAGAGAGGGTGGTGAGAGAGGGTGGAGAGAGAGGGGGTGAGAGAGGGTGGTGAGTGAGGGTGGTGAGAGAGGGTGGTGAGAGAGGGTGGTGAGAGAGGGGGGTGAGAGAGATGGTTGAGAGAGAGGGGTGAGAAAGAGGGATGAGAGAGGGGTGAGAGAGAGGGGTGAGAGAGGCGGGAGGGGTGAGAGAGAAGAGGCGGGAGCGGTGAGAGAAGAGGCGGGAGGGGAGAGAAGAGGCGGGAGGGGTGAGAGAAAGAGAGAGAGAGGAGTCGGGAGGGGTGAGTGAGAGAGAGGATTCGGGAGGGGTGAGAGAGAGGAGGCGGGAGGGGTGAGAGAGAGGAGGCGGGTGGGGTGAGAGAGAAGAGATATCAAATATATCAAATATAATTGCATAACTTGATACAAAATGCTATGCAATAGCTTCACCGCGGCAGTCCCCGAGTGCCACACGTCTTTTTTTTTTATTATTTTTTTATTAGAATGGCACTGGATTGGCCGTTATTCCAGTTGCACTGGATTCAAAAGTAGACTGCGAATCCAGTTAATAGACTGGAATGCTTACTGAATTCAGTTCATTCCAGTGCCGGTTTACATTTTTCCAGTAAGCAATCCAGTACTGGACTGGATCGCTGGACTGGAATAATGTAAACCGGCCATAAGAAATAATAATAACCTTGAAAAGATAATAGTTTTATTAGTTTAAATGACTAAATAAGGCAACATAATTATTATATATGGTAGGTTTCCAAATTCTTTCAAGTACCCTTTTAATGACAAACATGGCTCTGGTTTGAGATCACCAACCCGCATTTGGCAAGCGTGGTGATTATGCCTAATCCTCCCCGTTGTACTGTCATCTTCAGTGAGATGAGAGGCCTTTGCCCAGCCGTGGGCCAGCAGTGGGACATTGCACGATAATACTTTATTTTCTACCCTATAAATAAAATTACACCACCAGCAGACAGGTCTCTCAAAAAGTTATCACCAACCCACCCTAGGTTCATATTTTCTACCTTGCGACGACATGCATCGCAACACCAAAGATACTTTGTGAAATTGTTCAAAAGATTGGTCACAACCTTAAGCTCGCAGGCGGTCCGGTACTGCTGGCTCTTGGCGATGCACACGGCCGCGCGAGTGTGCTTTTAATGCTTATGTTTTCTGCTTCCTCTGAGCTGAGCGAGGAATGCCACGGGAACTAGGAGTTGAATTCATGGCCCACAAGACAATTAGTGCTATTCCTTTGTACGTGCCTGACCTATACCGAACCAAAGACACCCCATTGAAGTTTGAAATAAAATAGAGCCTCTCAGTCGCGGTCCTGCAATTCTTGTACCTTACTACCTATAATTTTGATTTTATTTCGCCAGCAAACCTTACGAACCTCTAACAGAATCCTTGATACGTTCTTGCATATACTAAATATTTTCAAGGCTGTCTTTATTTTCTTGTCATCAAGGCATACTAGGAGGCATATAATTCAACTTGATAAACACACTTTCAAACAAACATTTATAATGTACTAAACATATAACTCAATGAATGTTTTGTACCTTATTGCAACTGAATTGATAAAGTAGTTTTATAAATAAACTAGCAGCGCCCCGCGGTTTTACCCACGTTGTACCCGTTCCCGTGGGAATTTCGGGATGAAAAATAGCCTATAACCTTCCCGTTGAATGTGGCTATCTATTACAAAAAGAATTATTCAAATCGGTTCAGTAGTTTCTGAGATTAGCGCGTTTAAACAAACAAACAAACAAACAAAACAAACTCTTCAGCTTTATAATATTAGTATAGATTGGTACATTGGGCATAAACAGATGGTCACATGAGTGATCCCCTGCTGACTGAACCCCAAATGCCGTCAAAAAGTCTTCTCTACGCAGACGAAGTCGTGGTCGAAAGCTAGTTGAATAAAAGGATAGGATGGAAGTTGAACTACAAAACAGCCACTTTTACTCTGAGCCACGAATATTTAGATAATTTTGTTTCATGAATATTTCGAATATTTGAACCATACTTCTAATTGCAGATGTCTTCTTATGGTACGTCAGAGCCATATTAAATTACTAGAAATTTAACGACCGAACGTCAAATGGGAAACCTCTTCCTTTTTACCACAGAGCATAGAAGCACCAGGCTCGGCCCGGCGCAGCGGTGCTTCTATGCTCTGTGCTTTTTGCAGACGGTTACATACAGTTACTCTATGGTTACATAGTTTGGTTTTGAAATTATAGGCATATTATAGGTATATTAATTTGATGTTAGCAAATCCTACCTGGATGTTACCACGGCCTAACGTATACCGGCGTTATTCAATAATAAAGTATTATTTTACTAATTTTACGTCGCATACAATGAAAAAGCAGAGCTGTGTCGTCCTCGAGGCTGTAGCCTTCGCGTCGTCCTCTCCGTACGTCGTTGATGAATCGGTACTTCAGTTCCTTTCAGCCGAGTGTACCTAAAGCGTAGATTGACTAAGTCGCGTTACGACTAAATGTCATAAAAAAAGAGCTGTTGGCCTAGAAATATATTGGACTATTTAGTTAACTGCCTATTTCTCAGTAGTGCTAAATCTTAGACTGCCTATTTCTCAGTAGTGCTAAATCTTTACCAGTCATAATCAGTACAAGCCTTAATCGCGTTATGCCTAAACGACAATTAAATAAGTAATAACATTATTCGGTAGGTTAGGGTTATTTTTTTTTTAACATTATTCGGTAGGTTAGGGTTATTTTTTTTTTACTAGTTTCATAGTTATCGGTTAACATTACGGGGGATTATGAGATCCAACGTAGATCTACAACTAAAGCTGATGGTCAAAATATCTGTTGACCTATTTTGCTATAGATCTACAACTCTGATGGTCAAAATATCTGTTGACCTATTTCGCTATAGATCTACAACTCTGATGGTCAAAATATCTGTTGACCTTTTTCGCTTTAGGCCTACTCGCGTTACGTCTAGTCGTGACGCGAGTAGGCATAAAGCGCTTTCAACTACATTAGGACTAGGCTGTTTACTTTACATTTAAGCCGGATGGATGTGATTTTTTCTTAAAGTTATTGATCCAATTCCTACTATATTTTCATTATTTTCTACAAGCCTAGCCGGGTGAACAGGATTCATGATACTTTAGTACGTCTGTCCATTCGTGTTTAAATAGCCAAGTACCTAGAACCGAATGATTATTGATTGGCAACATACAACTAGCGGAGGAGGCCGTATTATATCAGTATCACCCCCGGGCGGAAGCGTGGAGGGAGCGGGAGAGGGGGGGGGGAGCGGGCTCGTTAGCTATGCAAATAATCGGGAGAAGTGAGGGTCGCAGCCTCCACCACGCCCCGTGCTATGATTAGCCGCCTACTGGCGCGTGGGTCCAGCCTGGCCCGCGGCCACGCTTTCTTCTCCGACTTAATAAACACTCCAGGCTGCCAATAAAACTAAATATTTAATGCAACTGCCTCACGCCACTGATCCCATTCCGAGCTTGTTATACTTTAGTTAACGCTACCGGTATATACCTACCGCTGGGTGCTGGCACTCACAGTACGTTTAGATCTCGATCCTGGAGCTCGATGAGTTCACGGGTATATTCTGTCCGATGGTCATGTTAAGTATGGAGTGTATTTAATGGAGAGGTCGCCGAGTGATGCTACGGGCTCGACCACCACCGTACATGATTGATGGACAGCTGCACACCCGTCGATAGTGCAAAGATCATACCCGAGCGAGGGGGCGCGCGGGACGGGCCGCTGTGTGCGACCGGTGACGTCACACGCGGCCGATGACCAAATCAAAACCCACTGTTATCGATACGGTGTTTGTTGAAACATACATTACACCGCCTCGCCGGCCGTCGCACGCGTCCATCTAGATGACACTCTAATGATGAGCACGATAAAGTCCATTCTGGTGGAGCGCGAGTGGGCACGAGGAGTGACTTGCAGAGATGCGGTGGTCCTCGGGCGGTGCGGCACAGAGCACTCGCCGCTCCGCGCACTATGACTCTAACATTCCGTTCGTTGAGGAATTTGTTTTATCTTCAGGTAGACAAGTGTATGCAAGGCATGTCCGCCTGTAATTATTTCCATTGTGATAGGTCAAATATTTATACCTAAACACACTTTATCAGATATAATATTTCTTTATAGGTCATACATATGCAGTTTTGCGTGCGCTTGGCAACAGACGTGCGCCACTGCGCTACTGAATTATAATTATTTAATTCACGGTTCGCGCGGCGTTCGCCGCCGCTCGCTACAAATGGCTGACAAAGTGGTAGTCAACAAGGTGTTGGCATTTATTCAACAAGCCATCGGTACCATGGATGAAGTTACCGTCGTGCATATCTGCACGTCCAGTTTCACCGTGGAGGAGATCGGAGAGGCGAAAGTCCTCCTGCTTGAATCGACCGGCAAGTTCGACCGCATGATGTGGGAATCGAAGTCAAGCAAGAGCGATGTAAGTAGTGAGAAGAGCCTTCAGGACATAATCGCAATGTTCAAGGAGGCTGCAGACGTGCCGACGTTCGTGGCGTTAGACCTGATCAGGGTGCCGCCCGTCTCGATCGACCGCGTCGATGTCACCGATCTGGTCAAGGAGGTCACGACCCTGAAGACAAGTTTGGCGGAGGTGGTGTTGAAGTTGGAGGCTTCCCAACAGACCATCGGTGAGCTACGTGCTGAAGTTGCGTCATTACGCAACACATGTATGGCAAGTAGGTCACCTTTGGGAGCCTACGTCAACACACGTCGTGGAGCACAAAATGCGTCGTCAGCTAGTTTCGAATCAGCGAAACTAGGCTTGTCACCGGCCCCTGCCCCCGCCCCCCGCAGCGCCTGCCCGTGCGCCGCGCGCCCAGCTCCTCCCCCCGCGGAGGAGTCCCCCCGTGTCGTCACGTCTACTCCTCAACGTGACTACTCCGCCGCTGTGACCCGCCAGCGACCTACCCCGCGGAACAACTTGAGGATTGAGAGGGATAGCGAGCACATCCGCACCGAACCCCCTCGCAGTGCGCTGCCCGCTGTGTCAATGAAGGCCCAGCCGGACAAGGATGGCTTCACTAAAGTGGAGAGGAAGAAAAAGAAGCCTCCTTGCCGCAACCAAGGTGGCAGCGCACCGACCGGACCCAGCCATCTCCTGCGTCCCGCCGTGCCAGCGACCTACATATACGTGTCTCGGCTCCACTACACCACGAAGGCTGCTGACGTCGTGGCGTACTTGGAGACTAAGACAAACTGCCGTCTGCACGTAGAGCAGTTGGAGTCGCGCAACAAAGTGAACTTCAACTCCTTTGTTGTGCGAGTGGCAACCGCCGAGCAGGAGAGGTTCCTGAAGGAGGAGCTGTGGCCTGCGGGAGTTGTGTTCCGCAAGTTCCGCGGGCGCCGCCGACCGCCGGGCGCCGCCGACCCCGCACCGCGCACCGTCTCACGTTGCAACAACGTGACTCGCGCGTAACCTAGTTTTAGTTTGTTTTATATTATGTATATGTCTATACTAATATTTTATGTCTATGTCTTTAAGGTATTTGTTGTTTTTATCTGAAATTTTATGTGAAATTTGATTACTACTCTATTGCATTGGGGTATCCTGTAATAATAGAGGTAGTTATGGTGAATAAATAAATAAATAAATAAATAAATAAATATTTCTACTTAGTGGAGTGCCGTTACGGCCTGGCCACGGGGATCGGGCGGCGCGAACAGCGAAGCGGCGGACGCGGCGACCATTCGCGCGGCACCGTTTGCTGGCCACGGCCAGTTGCGTTCACCGCCGCGACCAGTAAGAAAGTGACATCGAAATGTTTTTATCAACAACAACTAAACTTATTTGTTTACTACCATTTTACTGCACTATTCGCCGCGACTGCCGCTCGACTCCGTGGCTTGACTAGTTTTCAAATTGAATGAAATTTTAAATGTACTGTGTTTTTACAACGTTTTCTTGGTTACTAGAGATAAGGAGGCTTCTAGTTTAATCCACAACGAAGTTATAGGAGGTCGAAAATAGCCCGAACTGCTTCGAGAACTATGGTACATACGGCAAGTAATAAATGTCAATGAGTATATTTTAAATTGTTTACTATGTGAATAAACTATTTGATTTGATTTGATTTGATTTGATATTTACTTGAGCCAGTTAGTGTTCATGAAAACGCTAATGAAGGGGGATTTACTAATCTCTCTGAAGCGGAAACTCATTGACATGTGCATCTTGCCCATCCTAACCTACGGTGCACAAACATGGTCACTTACCAAAGCACAGAAGACCTGAATCAAGGTTTGCCAAAGAGCAATGGAACGTAGCATTCTCGGTATTAAGAGAGCAGACCGCGTCAGAAACACTACACTACGTTCCATGACTGGTGTTGCAGACGTGGCGATTAAAGCGGCCAAGCTAAAATGGGGCTGGGCAGGTCATGTCTCTAGAATGCATCCGGATCGATAGGCTAGGATCTCCACAGAATGGGAGTCCCAAAATGTTCGGAGACCCCCCACGACGTGGCGGAAAGAACTGGAGGACTTTGACAAAGAGTGGAAAGAAGTGGCGAAAGACAGATCCAGGTGGAAATATTTTGGGGAGACCTTTGCCCAGCAGTGGAATATAACAGCTTTACTGCGCTTCATAGCCCGCTGGCGGACCTCCAGGTCGGACCGCTGGCGTTCAGTCAAAGACCAAGTCTGCGCTCCGTATGTCAAGAGGGGAGGATGCACATGTTAATAAAAAACAAAAAAAAAATAATCCGATACACTTAACAAAGTTAAAGGGAAAATATGAAATCATCCAGCCTGAGCGAACGAACTAGAGGAGATGTAGCTCGCTAAGTACCTGTTCATAATGGGTAATCTATTCCTAGGAGTCCCATGTGCAATCCTATCAATAAAAAAAAGAACAAAATGTTTTTATTCGGGAATATCAGCACATAATTAACACACAGAATATAAGTAAGTACACACAATGATACCCCTGCAGTGCTATAACCTATTTAGCATGAGATTTTTTTTTCTGTTTCTCACTGGTCTAAGACCCCTCGTATTGAAATCAAAACAGTTTGCGGGACAATATAAAAAAATATACGTATTTAGTAGATTTTGACAAAACTACCCCCAATGTGACAAAATTGGGGTAGAAACTTAATATGAAATTTCTTTAGCATGGCAATAAAACATTTGTTAAATAAGGGTATAAGGTTTTCTGTAATGGATAGCTATATTCCACGGAAAGGTTAAAGGCTAATCGGGAACGGGTCAACGCAGGCAAAGCTGCGGGGCGCTGCTTGTAATACATAGCGGCCGCGGCCGGCGGCCGGCGCTCCCACCCCCGCGGCGGCCGGCGGCCGTGACTCGACTGCGCGACCTCCTTGTACATGTATTATTGATGAGATTGCGACAAAACGCCCCAAATTGTCACAATAAGTGAGGGTGGTCGTGTGCAGCGCCTAATTCGATAACTACAGAGCGGCACCGCTTCGCGTCCGCCGGCGCACCGCTGCGCCGCCTGCCACGCGCCGCCCGCACGCTACTTAATAACTAAATCATTTGACTCCTTGTACGGAACTAATCTAATGAAACTATTCCCTCTATAAGTAGTGTAAATAAATAGTGTTCAATATTGAAGCGCGAGTATTGTCGGAGCCCAAGACAGTGTGAACAAGCGCGCCGCCGCTTCTCCCGTGTAAATGTTACATCATTATACTAAGTACATACATTATAAATGGTGCTTTACTCATTTTGAAGCTTACAAGAAGATGCGATAAATCAAATGACACTGATATGTGCTGTGATTGTGTACCTACGTACGGAGGAAAGGACATGTCTCCAAAAACAATAAACAAACTTCTATAAGTCCATTACCAGTCGTACAAAACTATTGCTTTACTTATTACATTATGGACTAAGAGCCCGTGAACCCCAGACCTTCGTTATTTTATAAAAGCTGAAAGTTTGTCAGCGCATGCTGAACCCTCATACCCTTATAATTTCACGTGTCTAAATTATAAACCATAGAAGTTTCTTTACGCACAACCAACAAACTTTTGGACCCCTATTTTATCCCTTTAGAGGTAGAATTTTTGAAAATCCTTTCTTAACGCCTCGGTGGTCTAGTGTTATGTGCACTCGCCTGCCAAGACTGAGGTCCCGGGTTCAATTCCCGGGTCGAGCGAAAACATGTTTCCTACTTTTTAAACATGGCTCGGGTTTGAGATCACCAACCCGCATTAGGCAAGCGTGGTGATTACGCCTGAAACCTCCTCACTGTACTGATATCTTCAGTGAGACGAGAGGCCTTTGCCCAACAAGTGGGACATTACAGGATAATACTTTTATTTTTCTTTTTGTGCACTTATGTCACTTGAAGAACCTTCCTGCCAAATTTCTAGGTGTAGCGGTTGAGGCTGTGCGTTGATTATCAGTCAGTCAGTCAGGAATTTGAATTATATATATATAGATAATACATCAGAATAACACATGGGATACATTTTCAGAATAACACATGGGATCCCGAAATTCCCGCGGATACGGGTACAACGCGGGTAACACCACGGAAGAGCGAAGCACTTAATGTTTATTTGGTGGGTAACACCACGGGGCGCGGCTAGTTTATATTATCATTGTCTGACTTACTCCTATAATACATGTTAGACGTCCCTTTGGGTGAGTCAACCACCCGACTCAATCGGTACACCGGTAACCGACTTTTTAGCAAATTGGATGTCACAAACAGGCTGGAACGGTATGGAACCCTAAGAGGCATTTGAATCTCGTGTGACTTAAACAAGTTGTCTCTCGTACTCGTACAGGCGCGCGCTTGACCCGCGGAATGTTCATTCTACCGCCTCCGCAGAGACTCGACAATCCTCAAAGCTTGGCTTGAGAACACCGATATATGTCTACAATAATAAGGGAAACTATCGAAATAAATAAAAGTCACCCTAATTTCAATAAGAACTGGAAGCCGGGGACATCTCAAGACATCTCAAGACTGTTAGCTCTAATTGCGTAAATCGGAACGATCATTAAAACATTAATAAAATGCGTTTGGTTATAACTGCGATATTTTACTTTAAAACAGATAAACATAAAAAATAAAAGTGGAGGGTATCCGAAAAGTTTCAATTCAAAATTAAGCAAAATAGCAGAACACATAACCAGTACTTAGGAAATAATAATAATCCTAACCTTAACTAATATTATAAATGCGAAATTAACTCTGTCTGTCTCTCTGTCACGCTTTCACGCCAAAACTACTGAACCGATTTGAATGAAATTTGGTACACTGTTAGTCCAGAGCCTGAGAAAGGACATCGGCTAATTTTATTTCGCGAAAACAGGGTTGAAAGGGGTTGAAAGAGGGGTTGAAAAGCTGTATGGAATCCACACCTCGACACAGTATTCGTGCTCACATGACACTCTAGCCAACGAGGTTGGCAAGAAATAGTGGGAGTAAGAAACAAGACAGGGCCAGGAGGAGGACAGGGGCGCGGGCGGGGGCGCAGCGGGAGGTGATTAGAGCGCGCCCGGCTTGTTATTACGTCAACCACGCGTCACTTCACCCCGCGCCACACACAAACTGACTTGATACTTACGGCGACGCGGTCCCGGTCCGTGCGGACGAATGTAACTGAGGCACTCGAATGAAGCCGTGTCATGGCTGGTGGAGGAGGCCCGTGTCCGAAGGCGCCTGGAGAACGTGGCCCACAGAACGACGAAATACTTACTGAGTACTTCTCTATGTAGTTATGTAGCCTGTCAACCAGGTTTCACTTTCAAATACCACAATCCCTTGAACTTTAAGCTTATCTCAGTATTTCTATCCTACTCCAGTGTCTTTCTTTTGCCGTATTCAGGTCTTTAGGCGTTCTAAAAGTTTCGACATTTTGGTTGAAATGCTAACCTACTTGAACTTTCTAAAATACTACTTTAAGTACTTATAGTTTTTCTACAATAGAGAATGAAAAATGGTACCTAAAATTGTCTGCTTGAGCGCCTGAAAGTATCAAGACTGGCCGGGCGGCGTACGGCGCCACGCCGGGGCTCGAGCGGTGATTACTGATTACGCATCCCTAATTCTGTCTGTTCGGCACTGATCCGCTCCCTTCGACTCTAATTGTCCTCTATTTATTATGTTTCTTTAAAAACCGATGTAATAGTGTATTATGTGGTGCTTCGTTTTGGTTTTGTTCTTCGTTTTTCTTTCCAAAAGAGGAATCTGTCGCTCACCCCACTGATTACGGCGATATAGTTAATATTGTGTTGGGCACAATGCGGTGCACCGCAATAATTCACAACACCGCGGTGCGGAGGCGCGTGGGCGGCGATTATGCGAGGTTAGCATTCAGGCGTCGCGCGGCGGCACGCGACGCGCCGCCTCGCGCTGATCACCACGATTTAGATCGCGTCGCTCATTGTTGATCCCAACACCTTGACACACGCACACATACACCCATACGGACCCCGAGCCGAGATCCTGCCTTGCCTGGCTATAACAGCGCGACTACTTCTCGCCAACATCAACTCTTCTTATTAGTTCAGAGCGATCTTTAGATTTGCAGTTTACCAGGAGACAATCCGTAATTGACGATTCAAAAAATGCGCTCTCTCTTTTATGTTACATGATAGTAAAACGAAGTCTATCGACTCTTTCTGATTGTAAAACAGGCTTTATGATGCATAAACTCACAAACGCAAGAAACCAACAGGGGCCTTTAGACCGATCATTATTTATTTTGCCTGTGAAACTTATAATACACTAGCAGCGCCCCGCGGCTTTGCCCGCCTTGAGCCCGTTCCCGTACGAATTTTTGTAAAATCCTTTCTTAGTGTGCACTTACGTCACTTGAAGAACCTTCCTGCCAAATTTCATGTTTCTAGGTGTAGCGGTGTAGGCTGTGCGGTGATTATCAGTCAGTCAGTCAGTCAGGACTTTGAATTTTATATATAAGTATAGATATTTTTTGCGCTAGAGGTTTTTTTTCGCCATTACCGCGTTGTAGACTCACGACAAAATAATTTAAACAATCAAAATTACATATCCACTGATTTTATTGTAGGTTTTCCCAAAATACTTCGTAATTTTTAGTTAATGTTTTGATACTACATATTTTATATGTAAATGATGTTTGAGTTCGCGTCAAACATTTAGAAAGAGTATTTCATGTTACACTGATAGGTAGAGCCTTTACCAAAATACTTCTTCGTGTTAAATGGTTATAAATGCATTTTCGCGGTCCAGTATTTAGGGTCGACACTGCGTTAAGCGTGCGCACGCCGCGGTTCCATACAAAAGTGAATCGTCGCGGGCGCCCGAGGCATGTACACGCCGCGGTTCTATACAGAAGTGGCCCGGCGCGGGCGGCCGCGGCGTTCGCACGCCGCGTGTGTCCTCTTTGAACCGTAGCGTGCGCTCTTCGTGCGGTGTCATACAAAAGTGAACAGACGCGTGCACCCGTCGCGTGGCTTAGCGCAATGTTGACCCTTAGTCAGTAAAGATCAGACACTTTCATTAAGTGTGCCATGGTGCAGGTGGTAGGGCACACAGGGCAGACAAGAGGTAGGCCATGGTCTGGACACTGCGTCTCAGTCACACCCCGGCTCAGAGGATTAGCCCCCAGTGATTAGATTCGTCCTGCGGCGTATACGAGTATTCCTGTCCAAAAACTGTTGAACGACCGCCAAATAGGCCGTTCATTCGTTCAGTGGTGATAGCCTGATCAAAATACTCCATCACAATCTAGCCAGATGCCTCTGGTGTAGGTAGTGTTCGACTCCTCGCCCCCTGTGCCCCCTACCGCGAGGGGTCAGAAGGTCTCGGAGACAATATGTATTAAGAAACAATGTAAGAAGGAATCGTAATGAATGGAGCGCGGCCGCGCCTCGGACCTTAACAACTGGCGGCTGTAAATCAACATTTCATTAAAAGAATATTGCAAAAACGTACCTCATAACCGCGCCCATAACTCAACCTGCGCTGATAACTGCGTAAAATGTATTCCCCATTCGGCGCAAGAAAAAAGAGCATGAATAATGAGTTCGGCCCAACGACTACTATACTTTAATATGATTTAACATCAGCGCTCGTTTAATATCGCAACGTTTTACATTGTGCAGAAAGAAAGATCTATCCTGGTAAGGTCGATAGTTATGCGGTCGACAGTTAATTAATTTTATTATAATAACATAATCTTCACATATTACTATGTTGTTTTACTACGGTACCTATGACCGGTGGTTCCCGTGTCGATGTTGGGCTAGTGGTAACGGACTAAAACAATCAGCACACAATGTCATTGTATTAAATAAACTACACAAATTATTGGTATTGTATGTGAGCCAGGGGTAATGAGCGCGCTATTCACAAGATGTGTGCAGTAAAGGTGAAGTAATGATATTTATGAGGTTCCTACCAAGTGTCGAGTAGCGGGTGGCGGAGAGCGTCGCGCCGCGGCGTTGTCTCTACAAACACCCATAAATATGGGACTCCATATATCTGTCGGCGCTGACCGAGTTGCGTTATTTACGACTCTGTGCGAATAAATCGCACGAAGTGTAAACACCGCGCCGCCCGCGCAGCGGCCGCGCCCTGCCCACCCGTCGGCGCCCCCGCACTGTCCCGGAGGCCAGGCTCCTCGTTTTGTAACGACCCGCGACGCCCCGTCTCGTCCTACACGGCGCTTATCAATCGTCCCGAGTCGCGTCACGTCGCATACTGTTGAGCCGAGTGAGGCCGGGTGCCGCGGCCAGTGCGTTGCTTGTAGGCGGTGGTGCCCTGCCCTGTGAAACTTTTTATGACTACAATTAACAAAAGTATATTTTGGGGTTTATCCGACATCTTACTTTCAATTTTGACAAGCCCGTTGGCACAGTGGCAGTGAGAGCGCTTACTGTGTCGGGGGTTGCGGGTTCGATTCCCGCCCGGAGTCAACAATATGTGCAGACATAGTTGTTGGCGACGACGTCTGGGTATCAATTATATGTATATTCTTATAACATATTTGTGTATGTATATGTAGTAGTACCAGTTAATTAGATTCCATAACACAAGCTAAAGACTACTACACACATGCCGGCGGCAATGCCGCCGGGTTCATGCCGAGCGGCTATGCCGCCGGCAATACGAGCCGCCGGCACAAGCCGCACAAAGCCGTCAAGCATCATTCCGGTTGTGACAGTCACATAGAACGCTAGTGACTACCGCTGGAATGCCAGGCACGAACTGAGCCGCGTAACCCGCCGGCACACCCCGGCGGCCATGCCGGCGGCTCCTTTGTGCGGCAAAGCCGGCGGCTTTGTATGCCGCCGGGTGTACGGTGGCTTGGCCGGCGGCTTACCTGGCGGCCCTGCCGCCGGCACTGTGTAGGAGCCTTTAGAGCTTACTTTGGGTCCAATTAACCGTGTGTGAATTTGTCCGGGTATATATATATGTATATATGTATATAAAGCTAACGATAATGTATTTACGAGTATGTACGGTAAATTCGGGGGAGACGGCCGTACGGGAGAGTTGGCCAATCGAGAAAGTTATAGTTACAGTTACTAGATGGCTCCACTTTATATTGTTGCAATGTATGAACGAGATTTCGCTCGAAGGCCGGCGAAATAAAAATAAAAAGTCAGTTAAAAGTACCTAATTTGATTTTTACCGTACTTAAAGTTTAAAATTAGTTTACGTTAGATACACAGTTTGGTAATCAAATATAGTAACATATTGGTATTTTTATCATTTTATATTTGTGCCATGTTTATATTCCAAACTTTAACCTAGCCCGTATTTTAAAAGTTCCGTGTTTTAAAAAACCGGCCAAGTGCGAGTCGGACTCGCGTACTGAGGGTTTTCGTACATTAAAAAACCGGCCAAGGGTAAATCGGACTCGCGCACGGAGGGTTCCGTACTTTAAAAAGCGGCCAAGTGCGAGTCGGACTCGCCCATGAAGGGTTCCGTAGCAGCGAGTAACATAATAAAGAAGTTCTTGAAATAAATGTTTTTTTATTTACATTTGAGTTATTGAATGAATAATCAGTATTTTTTTGCGGTTTACGATTTATGTCGTAAAAAAAAAACTACTAACTAGACCTCGTTCAAACCAATTTTCGGTGTTAGATTACATTGTTATGTACATCATATATTTTTTTTAGTTTTATCATTCTCTTATTTTAGAAGTTACAGGGGGGGGGGACACACATTTTACCACTTTGGAAGAGTCTCTCGCGCAAACTATTCAGTTTAGAAAAAAATGATATTAGAAACCTCAATACCATTTTTGAAGACCTATCCATAGATACCCCACACGTATGGGTTTGATGAAAAAAAAAATATTTTTTTCATTTCTAAGTATGGGAGACCCCCTAAAATTTTATTTTTTTTCTATTTTAGTGTGAAAATATTAATGCGGTTCACAGAATACATCTACACACTAAGTTTCAACAACATAGCTCTTATAGTTTCGGAGAAAAAAGGCTGTGACATACGGACAGACAGACAGACAGACGGACGGACAGACAGACAGACAGACATGACGAATCTATAAGGGTTCCGTTTTTGCCATTTGGCTACGGAACCCTAAAAACGGCCAAAAATCACGTTTGTTGCATGGGAGCCTCCCTTGAATATTTGTTTTATTTTATTTTTAGTATTTGTAGTTATAGCGGCAATAGATCAGATACATCATTTGTGAAAATTTCAACTGTCTAGCTATCACCGTTCTCGAGATACAGCCTGGTGACAGACGGACGGACGGACGGACGGAAGTCGTAATAGGGTCCCGTTTTTACCCTTTGGATACGGAACCCTAAAAAGAAAAGAAGGTTGAGAAAAGCCGATAAAGCGAGTACCAAGAAAGAGAAAATCATTGGCAAATGTATCTGCAAGTAGTGATGAGGAGGAAGAGCCAATGTTTTGTGATTCGTCTGATGATGCAGATGAAAACAGAGAAGACAACTGTGTGGGATGAGGGGATGTCACGCAACTCACTGGAGACTGGCTGCAATGCATTTTATGTCAAATACGGGTGCACGAAAATTGCACCGAATTTAATGTCAGAAAAGGCTGAAAAACTTAAAGAATAAAAAGGTTAACTGCAAGTTAGCAAACTGGACTTCTATACCGGATACACTGGGAGAGATGGCCAATCGTATTTGAAAAGAAACAGAAAATTATTATGAAACTGATTATGTTTATACTAGCAGCGCCCCGCGGTTTTACCCGCGTTGTACCCGTTCCCATAGGAATTTCGGGATGAAAAATAGCCTATAACCTTCCCGTTGAATGTGGCTATCTATTACAAAAAGAATTATTCAAATCGGTTCAGTAGTTTCTGAGATTAGCGCGTTTAAACAAACAAACAAACAAACAAACAAAACAAACTCTTCAGCTTATAGATTGAGTATTTTTTGTTATACAATTAAGGTTTAATAGTAAAAGTTGAAACAAAAGATGATTCTTGTGTCTTTGTAGTCAAATTGCAATCCTCCTTTAAAAACTACGGCCAGCTCCCCCGGATTTACCCTATGTACTATTATACTTAAAAAGAAAATATACTCAGATGAGCCACAGCAATGACATGCAATAAAATATAAATGTTCCGTCTTATTGCATTGCCTAGAAATGCCGACAGAATATGACGTCACAAGTGATCGACTGGGATCGGATACAAAGCCTCCAGACCAGCAGCAACATGGTAATAGCTGATGATAATAAATCGATAGCGGCCGTATGTAGCGTGCTGCCCTTATACATAAAACAATTTTTGATTGTTCAAAGAGCTGGAGGATTGGCGAATGAATGTCAATTGTTTAGCGGCTCATCAGCGGCGCGCCGGTGGCGATGGCGCCTCATTACAGCCTCTGTTATTCAAATGTATTCCGACCGGGCGGGTAAATTGAACGAGCGGCGGCGACGGCAGGGGCGGGCGCGAGCACGGGCGCGGGCGCGGGCGCAGCTCCGCGCCCGCGGCTCACCTGCCCGCTTTCAATTTATATCAACTTTATAGTATTGTAGTCCAACTTTATGGCTGGAGCAAAAGCAAAAAGTTAATGGTTTAGCCTTCCTGTTAGTATGAGTGTGCTTATAAAGTTGACCGGCGAGTGCACCTCGGAGACGGTCCAGCAGCAGACGCGGCTGAACCCCGAGTGTGTGCGCTGCACGGGGGCCCGGGCTGCGCGTCAGTAACGAACTGTTTGCAGCCCATGGGGGCAGGTAATTTAATCCACAGCCCCCCGTTTCCCACCTCCTCACCCCAGGGGCCGCTCCTCCGAGCTGTAGCGAAGTTATAGAGTGTTTGCTCCAGTGTATCAGATGCGGAGTGCGTGACTCGCAACACAAACTCACTGATTCATTTATAAACACTAGTTACATCCTAATTCATACTTTATCTTCTCCTATTACTCTTTTTTACACATAGTTAAAATCTTTTTTACATAGGTAGATGTATATTTTTCTTGTTAATTGAAAATGAAAAAGGTATAACATTAGGGCAAACCTAGTCTAAGGAGACATAGCCGCGTATAAAATACTTATCTACTCACACGATGCAGTGTGAGTAGCAAAGTGTATTTGATAGTGCGTGGTGTTCACACGTGGGGCAGTGAGTCGGCAGCGCGGCGGCGCGCGCGTGCCGCTCATTACGCCGCCGCGCCGCGCGCCGGCCCGCTGAGCCGGAACCAACAGCCGCAATCGCGACAGTATGCCCACTCTTAGTTTAGCATCACTGCACATGCATTCTGCAACTATTCACATCTACAATGAATGTTGTAATTACGCGAATGATTGTTCGGACTAATAATGATGTAATGTAAACAAAAGACATCAACGAGCACGTAGCGTAGCCCGTAGCGCCTACGGTGGGTGTAGCGAGGGCGCGGCGTAGCGGCACGTATCGGATGGCGTCCCCGAGGGAGACGAGCGAACAACACAAATAGTATCAAAGTAGAAACAGTGGTAACAAGCCCCTCGGGAGCCGCGCGCGACATGCGGGCCTCAGCCCTGCTCCGGTAAAATGCTGCATGCTCTGAAACTCTTAAATGTCAATTCATAGAATTGTTGTCCAAAAATAAAGTTGCTTAATAAATATATGATTAAACAACAATACACGTACACTCGCAATCCAGTACCCTCGTGAACACGGCCGTTGCGACACGACCGAAACGTTGAGGTATGCATTAAATGTTTAATTCGCGATTAAGTCCCGTCTAGATTAGTGTTTACAACAAAACAGTTAAAAAATAAATTCTTAAAACGAGCAAGAATCACTATATTTACTACACTAAAAGTTTTTTTCAAAAGGGTGGCGTCATTTTAATATATCACAATCGGACTTATGGTAAATCCGTTTAAAGATCAAAAAATAGGGGTGTTTTCCTGCGTGAGCAGTATCAGAACACGGCGGGGCTTGGAGCGTGGGGGGGTAATCGCATTGCACCGGCGGCTGCGCGAGCGCGTCTGTAATCCTGTTGTACTAATAGTCTTAGCCACACAAAGGGCGATCAAACGCTGCAATTTGACCCGACAAATGTCCAACAACATCAACTAAATTGCAACTGTGACTTTGGAGCACTTCATTCATGTATTCACTGAGGTCCATATTATAGACTAGAAGTTAGTCTGTTATGAGGCAGTTATTTGATTCTATTCGTATTGTGGATCAAAATGTGCAGACCCTAATAAAATTTGATCTCGAACTTGTTTGCCGAGCGAGTTATTTTTTCAGTTTCCCTAGAGTTAAAGAATAATCTAAATGTTGGATGCCCCGGACGCCGCGCTCGACTCGCCCCGGCGCTCCGACGAGTCCCTCGCCCGCACACAATCGTTCATCCGACTGACACATCGACAATCAAATTATACAACTTTTGGACTTGCAAGAAAACGACGACTTTGAAAAATCCCTAATAGAATCAAAGGGCGTTTAATCTGAAGGGTTTGGGAGTCCGAGCCGGCTCCCCGCCCCCCCAAAACGAGCTGACAATGCAGCAGCGCTCGAACTCTACCGACGACGGCGCGTTATTGAGTTACACTTGCCTAACTAGGGGATATTATTTGCTTTTAGCAAAAAATATACAGATAACTACAAGGATAGCTCTACATAAGCGAGTCTCATTATATAGAACCCAATAGAGCCAAGCATTTTCGAGAGCAGGAACCAGGCTAGGCCAATCTAGACCCTATCGGCGGTCTGCCACTGTATGCGACCCGCGTCGGCCCCACGCCCGCCCCGCGCGCTCTCGCGGGAGACACAAACACAGGGGTCTAATTGAATTCGCATATTTGTACAAAACGCTCCGTTGATTGTCGCTCGGGGATTCCGTCGTTTGATCGATGTAATCCTGCAACTAGATTAATATTTACATGTTGTGAGTACATCTGTCTCATGGTGCGGGCGCATTCACTTCGGAGCCATCGACGGAAACTAAACGACCCGTCATTAGGAACATAACAATACTACGTATTTGTTGTTAATTTGTCAACTTCAAATCAAGTACAATATGACCAACAGTGCGTAAACTGACGTGACAGTAATAGTGCGCGACCGAGTGCAGCGCGGGGCGGGCGCGGGGTGGGCGCAGGTGGCGTCGCCGCGGCACCTGTGGCACCGCAACACTAACAATGACCATCTCTGCCGACCCACAGTCGATCATATCACAACATCAGCCCTCTGTTCACGAACAATCACTTGCAATGCAACCTATCTGTTACTCTGTGTTACCATCTTATTGTGTTGAGAATTATATATTATAAATGTCAGTTATTATTTGTATTGAAGGTATTGTACGACAAAGATTAGCCTAACTAATTATAATGTAAAATTTCGTGAACATTGATCGCTGTTCGTCTACAACATGATACTTAGCAGAGTTTGTTGGATCACGCAGCGGTCGTTTAGCATTCGGCAGTCGTTTAGACTGTGTAATGCGACTCGCCATCCGTCCTCAATCATCTTCCGGTGCTATTTCCGTTTCCATCGACATCAAAAATCGTTTGAAAACTGAAATTAAAAGTGCGGAAGAACTTCCGGACGGCAGTGGGGAGCTCTCACAGTTCTTGAATGTCGTAAAAAAAATTACTTACAATTGACGACAAAATTGTGGTGATCTGTTAAGTGAATACAAAATGATTTTTGGAATCAGATGGACCCTCCATCTGATTCCGAAAATCGTTTGTCAATTGGCACATATTATTCAAAAATAATACGCATTGCTACTAGTTAATAGAGAGACTTTCGGTGCTATTCAGGGCACTACGAGTACAAGTTTAAAATATTTTTTATAAAGTGTCGGGAAGGCCCACCATATTTATTAGTCTTTATTTAAAATCTAAAAATAGTCATAGGTTATAAACATTGGAATCAAACTCGCATGGTGAATCTAGCACCCCTGACTATGGGGTGGTTTTGTTGTTGTAAACAGTTCCGCGCCCGGCTTCAGGTCTAAGCCTATTCCAGAAAGGGTACAAGACTTATAGTAAGTTAGTATATTTAGGTACATATTTATAGACGATATAGACATATTTTCAACATCTAAACATACATTTAAAACCTAACTTTAACGATAACTTTGGTTATTGAACACCTACATAATATACATGACACTAATTACAAGTTTAAAATCAATTACTGTTATTCGAGATTGCTGTTGGATATCTGTGAGAAATAAAATAAAATTAAGAAGGTCGCTTGTTAACAGATCAATTCACGTCGTAGTGTAGCGTAGCGTCGCTGCGGGTACTAACTAGCATTATAAGACGTCTAATACAAGTGACAGTTGTGCTAAGTGGAGTAGTGTGTCTGTGATAGTGTGGACCGCTGAGACGCGGCCGGAGCCGGGGGCGCGCGTCTCCTGCACCAGAGAGAAGTGGCAGCAGACATGTAGGGATTGAGGACCTCAGCCAGTACTTGGACACTGATGTCTCATAAACCGGAGAATCACTTGAGGTACTATGGGGTTGGTGAAACATTAAAAGATCAGCTGAAACATAGGTAATCACAGAAGTTTATAGAGGAGAGGAGGCCAACGGTGCTGGAGGAGGACTTTTTATTTGGTTTAGTCGAAATGTGACGGACAATCCCAAGAACAATGCTAAGAAGAACTCCCAAGATCAACCTAAGATAGCAGATCAAATAATCAATGTATATATTTTCTATTCTTTAAGACCCCACGCCATGGGGCACCAGCATTATAAATAATATCATCACTCGATTTTCTATCAGACTATCGCGCTAGATAGCTAACTTGCCGGGACCGACTGTAGATCAAATCAAGGGAAAAGTCTGTTTCGTCCTCAGAAACAGATATAAAGGAAATCGCTCCGATCAGGCATCAGAAGAGAATGAGGGAACTCGACTGGACATTTTAATATCACACAAAAAAGTCCGTCACTCGGCACATCAGAATCATTTACAAAGAATCAGTTGCATTAAATCAATTTGGTATCCAATAAGAATCTTCCTGCTATCCGTTAGAATGAGATCCGATTTGTGTTGTAACAGGTACGTGTGACCTTCTTTTATAGAACGGTCTATTTTGGGTTTATTAAACTAACTATTTAGAAATTTATAAGTTTAAACGAGTAAGGCTACCGAAATTGTCATGGTTTATAGAATTAGGTTACCAACTCAGTGGGTGCTCTCGCTGAACAGCCCTTTTGAAGGATTTTGAAGATATTCTTATCTCGAATGTCAAGTATGTTTCCAGGGTTTAACTTTTGTCTCGCTGTGAATGGGGTTGATTCGTCGAGTCGTCCTCGGGCGGCGATTACGTGAAGTATTATCTCCGCATGAAAGAGAGGTCGCGGCGGCGCGGCGCGACGGTCGAGAGCCAGGACTCATTATACACTCGGCGCTCGAGAGGGTAATGACGTCACCACATGCCACTTCCTCATTACGTACTCCAGCCCCCAGCGCTATCTGTGCTCTACACTACCTACATTATGTACAACAACTTTATCCTACATGGTCTTCGTTTTATTTATAGTTTGCTAGTCCTAGATGAATGATTTTCATATGTAAATGAAATTGACCATCATTAAACGCCCAGTACCGATCATCGACATTGAATCATTCAATACAATCTGCCGCAGCCCAAGGACACCACACAATTACTGACCTAATTCGTGCAATTTGTTATTTTTATTGATTCGTACGTGAATGCGCAGAGTGCGCCGCCCGCCCGCCGCCGCGGCGATACCTTTCAATCAGCAATTCGTATGTAATTGAAATCCGATATGTCACGCTGAAATCCGGTTTAAGGTAGTTATTAAACGGGCACCCGTCGATAATTGTGAGGGGCGGGGCGGGTGTGGGCGGGGCGGGCTGGGCGGCGGGTGGCAGCGGCCAATGAGCAGCGCGGCGCCGCCCCGGGCGCGCGCCCGCAGCCGCGCTCACTCAGTGCCCGCGCCCCGAGCCCAGCGGACGTGCCGGACCCGCTCTCCGCGCTTACACCTACTCTCATATGTGCTTTGTTTTGTTCAGTGACACAGTAACGCAACAGTCAAAGTGTTAGGCGTCAAGTTGGAAATGAAGGTATGTACACACACTTAGGACTGCTTTAATTGTGCTTTCAGTATACATTATATCTCGTCAATAGGTCCAAGGAAGGTCACTGTGTGATTCGCATTTGAACAATTTGTGAACTCCCAAAAGTGAATCCTCCACTACGTAATATGATACGTTCTAACTAGCTAGATAGAGTGGTGTAAGCTCCGCCCGGGACATGTAAAGTGCAGTTACAGTATCCGATGTGATTGTACAGCGGGACCCAGCCAGGCGCGGCGCCGCCAGCTCGCGCCGCCGGCCACACCGCTCTATTATATTAAGTAATCTTTAAACAGCAAGCCATGGAATCTATCTGTCACGTGTTTTTATATTCCACGATGCCTTTGATATTTTTTTTGGAATTGCTAACTAAACAAACCGTTAAATCATGTTATTATCTCAGCGCGGCACTTCACAATTTACTAAACTAATGTTTTAATTTTGGACCACAAGGATCACAAGGATACCTTTTGAAATCCTCCAATAATAACAATTTATACATTTTTTTAATCAGCAAATTAGTACAGGGTAGAATTTATTTTAAAAACACTTTCTGTAATTATTCTGTTGTATTATTATTGGTACATTTAAATTATTTAAGTTATTAAAAAGTACCGTACGTGATTTGAGTCTGCGATAAACATGAAAATATGAATGTGTATGCATGTAACTGTACCTTAATGTAGTGATACAATTATACAACGGCTAATAGAAAATAGAAGCGGGTAGATGATCGGACATCTCATAAGACATGACAGATACATAAATAATATCATAGAAGGCAAAGTCGAAGGAAAGCGAGGTAGGGAAAGACCTAGAATCAGTAACAAAAGTTAGATAAAAGAAGAAGTGTCTGCCATGTCGTGTAGAGATGTGAAGGAGCTTGCACTAAATAGGAATAGAGGGAGAACTCTGCATCGGTATCGCCGACAAGAGCGTAGCTCTTACATTTGTGATGGTAATGTATATATAACACATACACTTGCAAGCCTGAGCTCACCAGTCAGTGTCCTGCTCCGGCGCAGTGTGGCGCGAGCCGACCTGACTTCTGTCTAGTCCATGTGACAGTCTCCGACATCATTTGACATATCCGAACTCAGAATGCGGTCTGCATATTTGGCAATCGAAAACCCCATTGGAGCTTACACTATACGAGTACGTTGGACTGGAGTGTATTGTGTGTAAAGTCAGACCACGTTACAAAATGTTTGTGTGATTATAATAATAAATACAATTTGCTTGCCATACAAAACTAGTTCTATAGGTTGTATTTAACAAAACTTCATTTTAATAATGTTGTAAGTGTATTGATTTACTTTGCTGCAACCCGCCAGAACAAATGTTACAATAATAACGTTTATTTACCTGTTTCAAAGTCAACTCCCACCCGAGCTCGAATTGAGAACCATTACTAACACAATAAATCTCCGATTCTGTCGCGGCTCAGGAGTGTCAATGAAAGGCTACCCCCTTAATAAATCAGTTTTTGTTTAAATATTAAAGAGAAGTAGGTACGAAAGAAGCGTTAATGAAGGAAATATAATATGATTAGTTAGCTAATCCTAAATATGCAGCAGAATTATGAGAAAATTCATACCATGAAGTAAACAAAAATACTTTCAATTTAATAAAGTTAAAATGATTTCAATCAATCCAAAAATTGGGAAAGTTATAAGAAAAAACAATGTAAATCGAATTGTAAGTGTCTAAACACACTATGCCGAAATTACGCGACCGAAGTTCGGCGCGATTACGCTTGCAATGTATTTTCAATTACTGATGACACACTATACCGAAATTACGTCGCGTTATAGCGTACAGCTGAACTTCGGTCGAGCGTAAGTTCTGCAGCGATTCGGCGGGAACACATTAAACGCGAGCGAAGTTCGGTTCGAAGTTCGGTGAGCCATGTGATGATGCGTCAAGCATACATAGAGTTCAGGCCATAAACCACAAGAGACATAAGAGTTTTCAAAAATACTCTTTGTTACTACGCCATGACAACGCTCGAGACATTGAATCCCTACCCAAAATTACGCAACTGACTTTCAGCCGCGTAATTTCGGCTCTTATCGTGTGTCGGCCGAATGCGTCGGGACGTAAAATCAGCCACGGAACTTCGGTCGCGTAATTTCGGCATAGTATGTTTAGACACTAAGTGTAGGGCCACATCTGCGGAACGTACGGCGCCGAACCTTCCACTAAATACGCTCGTAGTGTATTTCATATCATTTTATTTCTATGACACATCAGTACGCGGCGTAATTTCGACTGATGTGTCATAGAGCGGAAGGTTCGGCGCCGTACGTTCCACAGATGTGGCCCTACACTAAGGCTTCTTTTCAAGGCTTTAAGATTGTCATTGAAAAATGCAAATGCCAATAATCTAGATCGATGCTCGAGTAAAAGCTAAATACAGCTGGAACCTCCCCGGTGGCGCGTGGGACAGCTCCTTACAAAAGACATCAACGGGCTCGCGGGTGCGGTCCCCCGCTGGATCAAGAACGTGTCAAACGTTTTCGAATTCGGTTAATAATCGGGAATATTTTTTTAATCCATCGTATCCGTTTATGAGTTGATAGTGTTCAAACAAACAAACAAACAAACCATTCTTCATGTAAATTATCATTTATTTTTATTATCAGTCTAGTCCAGATTCACGTTTGGGATGGAAACATGTACACACCAACCGTGCGCCAACTATAACAATAATTTTAAGTACTTACTGCCGCACTCAGAGACGTCTACCAAATCAGCCCTTAACTTCATTGACGTAATTTTTCATGTATTACTCTAGCTGCGCCCGGCCGTTTTACCCGCGTTGTGTCCGTTCCCGTGGGAATTGGGAAAGCCTAAACATTCAGTTTGGATAGGTGAGCCCGTTCTTGAGTTATAAAATTACAAAGAAAAGTGACATTGATTTTTATATATGGAGATAATTATGGCAAAATCAGTCATTAAATCTCTACTAAGCAAGCATTTGACCTAACTGAGTATCTACGCAGTTTTACAATCACAATGAAAGTTAAATAATACAGAATCTGCAGGGATTAGATCCGTGGGTGATTCGGTCGATTGTATTATGAGTACAAATGTAACCCAAAGGAGCAGGCGGGCCAGCTCAGCAGGAGTTGTTTAATGGACTTTATAAAGTGTTATTAACGTATTACTACGGGTTTTTTCGCGGCACAGAAGGTTGTTTCATTAAGTAAAAACCCTTACTTTGGTTTCCCGACGTTTCAATTGGATTGCACCCCCGTGGTCGCGGGTGGACTGAAGATATTGGAGCTACCGCTGTGATGACAGGGTAGGTGTTCTAAGTTGAACGGAAACTACCCCCTTATTCTATGATTCAGAAGCGCTGCTCTATGTCTGAAAGATTTATCGCATTTAGCGCACTGGAGTATCGCCTTATGTGTTTCCTTATCATATCTGTGTGTGGGTCTACAGATCTGAAAATATCAAAATCTGATTAGGCAAACAAGTTTTTCAAAAAAGATTTGATTTGCGGTCATTTTTGCGCATAATATCGCAGCGGCCATAGCATAGTTCGACGAAGACATTGCGATTGTTAAGCAACGTGCAGCTCGGGCTCCTTGGATGGGTGGCCGGTTGTTTCTTTTTGTATTGCATAGACACATACAAGAGATACATATATATAGGCTAAAGGAACTGGGAAAATGTGAGTAAATTCGCGGGACGTAGATAGTGTCTATACCAATATTATATAGAGGAAAATATTCTAACTTCGTTAGTTTGTTTGTAAGGACAAATATCACAAACTACCAATCCGATTAGAATAATTATTTTTGTAACGGATGGCCACATTTACCGGGAACGTTATAGGATATTTTCCATTAGGAGCATCTTTAACGTGTGTCACCAAACAATGAATACTGATGTTTTAAATAAAGCTTAGGCCTATGTGTTTCACGTCAATGTATGACCAGATTCCAATAATTCTTGCTTCCTCCGCTGTACGTAGATCCGGTACTCACAACCATGCGATAGCATGAGGAGCGGAGGAGGGGGGCGCGGGGCGCGGGCGCGGCTAGTGGCGCCGGGCGCAATTATAGTGTTAGTTTCCCTGGTCCGCGCCGCTTTGATTGTAATTATGAAACACGTGGCCGCCGCGCCGCTGTCCGGCTGTCGGGTCCGACCCGCGCCGGTGTCCACCGCCGTCCACCGCTGGCCCCGACCACTCACTACTCGTCGGCATCTGCCGCCACCGACTCTAGTCTGTTCATGTTACTATATCCCTTCAGGTACATCATTGCGACATGTATGTTATCTATACTGATATTATATAGAGGTCATTTTTTAAGTTTGTTTGTACGTTCGAGCTAATCTCGAGAATTATCAGTGCGGATTGAATAATTCTTTGTGCAATAAATAGCCATGTAACATTCAACTCGCAGGTACAACGGGCACAACGCGGGTAAAACCGCGGGGTGCAGCTAGTTACATAATACGAGTATATTATGTAACTAGCTGCACCCCGCGGTTTATTGTTTTATAAATTGTGGAAGCTATGTCATAGTCACCGATGAGTGTCACTCCTGTCGGTCCCCTGACATTCATGAAGCGCGTTCGCCTGCGAGCGCGGCGCTCGGGCCGCGGCTCGGGCTCGCCGCCGCCGCGCCGCCGCGCCGCCATTTGATTGTTCACATAACAAATCAATTATTTACATTATTCTTAATCGGTTTCTCTTTTTAAGGAATTTTCTCATTACTTACCTCAGCATTGTTTGTTACAACTTTGGAATGAACTTACAGTCACGAACAAAATGCATACTCGTAACTCATTTGACAGGCAACCCGCAACTCCTAGAGTGGGATCACACCTCACACCCGCAGTAGCCATGCATCTCGCCAGCCGGGCGAGTCCTATCGGACTTATCCCACGCGGACTTTATTTATAGGAGCTAACAGATTGCAATTAAAGTTAATAATGAAACAACTCGTACGATAGATCTGTGGCTTGCGTTGTTATTTATATCCAAATAGATTATTTTCGAATTTACTACACAATATATATATTAAGTAGGTACCAGGCCCGTAGGCACTACACGTTCTCAGAAACATTTTCTTCTCCCGTGGGCGAATTGATTGAATTAATCTGAATTAACGCTAACGCTTTTTGTATCGGCGTATTTGAAAATTTGAACAGGTGTGTTGAGAGCGCTATATCAAACATATTTGGTTCATGAGTTGTTTCCTCGTAGGCACTGGACTGATCTGTGTTACATTGTTCCCGATTCTTTAGAGCAAACTTTTTCATTTTTTCTTTTTCTCGGCGGTGTCGCGCTAAACATGAGTGGGATCGCTTCGCATAATACGTGGCTCGGCGTTTGAAACAACTTTTATTGGGTACAAATATATTTTCATTAATGTTATTTATGAAGTGAGACACCGCAATGCATCACGCGGTGCGACAGTGGGCTCGGATTAGTGCCGCGTCGGGTGCTCGCATTAATCCTCAGTGTCATCGATGCCGATTCGATTCGACACGCCCGCGCACACCGTCGCGCCGCCGCCGCCGCCGCCGCCGCCGCGCCGCCCTGTACTGTACCCAGCGCTCAAATTCAGTACGTTTCGGAGACATTTTTCATTTTCCCGTCTTGCACAGACCGTACCTGCATGTCATTTCACGCCGTAGCCTCGGAGGGTGCTGGAACTGGGAATGGATTTTTGTTAACCTTATAAAATGTATAGATTATTATTATGACTGGGTCTTACTTAGCGCTTAAAGCCATCGAAATGAAACGTTTGAGATAACGTACGTGTGACGACAATATTATGACGAGCATCATTACGTGAAGCACAAAGACAGGATCTTTGGCAGAATAGGATTATCAAATGACTAGTGGAACATTGTCAGGCAGTTTATGAGTAGAGAGTTGCAACACGATGACAACTTCGAACGACATGTTGGGACAACCTGTGGACTGTTTGGTTGCGGCAACATATTTGTATGTTGGGCACGAGGCGAGTACAGTCTCACCATTATTAATCAAAAATAAAATTTAAAATAATATCAAATAATCTTTATAATGGGTACAGGGAATATCTATGTTTTAAAAAATAACATGAGAAGCGGTCCGCGCCGCGCCGCGCCGCGCCGCTGACATCTTGTTCGCACGGCCGCTGTTCACTCGATCGCCGGCGACATTGCCCGCCCGCTGAGCTTAATGCTAAATTGCTTGTTATTAATAATAATATATATTAATACGTATAGTACGGATCGAAGTCTTCATGATGAATGTAGGGCTGGCGGTGTCCGAGAGGGAGGCGTGTGGACACGTCTCAAGTGGCTCGTGTCACGCGAGTCATCATGTTAACGACAAACTGTTTTATGGTGACATTATATGGCACGGGAGGCTCTGGGCCCACACTACACGACATAAGCACATAAGTTGGTACTGGTTCAATGATATGCATCGAGTTTTGTGGGAATCTTGTTATGCGGCCGGTGGATCCTAGGTGCTTACTCGTACTTGGTAGCGTAGTGTTCATAGATTTGATAGCACAGCGCCACGGCGTGAACAGTGCGGGGGTGATATCTGTGGTATACTGTAGTTAGTTTAAGCGCCTATTACACCACACAATATTTATTCTGACTTACTAAGATTCAGCGCGGTGTAATAAGAGTTAGCCAGTTAGTCACACTAATGAGTCTGTAAGCTTGGGCTCGGCCGCGCTAATTGTCTTACTGACTAAATATCGGCGTAATTCATGTTATTGCGTAATTCATATTATTGCGTTATTCATATTATTGCGTTATTCGTACAAAACACCCAAATAAAATGTGGTAGGATGGATGTATGTGTGGATGTATGGATGTATGTTTGTTGATCTTTCACGCAAAAAATACTGAACGGATTTGGATTAAACTTTACAATAATATAGGTTATACATCAGAATAACATATGGGATACGTTTTATCCCGAAATTCCCGCGGGAACGGGTACACAATTAGAGAAACCGTGGGGCGCAGTTAATAAATATTTCTCTTTTTTTCTTTTTACTTATATCAATAGATATTTGCGGTAAGAGCTACGGCAATATTTTGAAGCGTTACTACGTTCGGCGTGCGAATGAGTCTTCTCTTCTTCATCGAGTGGATGGTCAACCTGACCTATCCTGGTGTCAGAGTTATTGAGCCAAAGGCCTCTGACATGGCTCATGTAACGATAACTACTTATCCGTAGAAAGTAACCGGGACCGACGGCTTAACGTGCCCTCCGAAGCACGGAATCATCTTACTTTTCGGGCAATCAGGTGATTCAGCATGTAAAGCTCTAACCAAACTGAGGACAGTCTCACAAACAGATTTTTGTGAGATATTGTCCCCACCGGAAATGGAACCCGGAACCTCCGGGTCCTGAGCCGGGCACTCAAACCACCAGCCCACGGAGGCTGTTTGCGAATGAGTTGGCGTGCGATATTCAGTGTGGTGTAATAGCAAGCTAGTCTAATTAGTCAGTTAGTCAGTAAGACTTAGTCACACTAAATATTGTGTAGTGTAATAAGCGCTTAGTCTGATGAACAAAAACCGGCCAAGAGCAAGACGGACTAGCTTATGAAGGGTTCCGTAGCAGCAAAGAAACTATGTCTGTGACCTTCTGCACATTCAGAATCCGCCAATATATTACTACATATTCGGACAAAAAGTTCAGTTTGCGGCCCGATCTCGTCGGTCTATCACATAGCACCAACCGCATCTAATATCTCAAAAGCCGCATCACATGTCTCTAAAGACGTGATCGATTTTGTTCAAACTAATTTTCGTTTGAAGTTTATATTGCATTCTATATTTACAATTTTATTTAGGCGGTGGACACACTTAAACTATAAAGCGGGATTTACATTACGAAACTAGTGTCATGCATGATGAAACTAGTTTCGTGAAAGTAATTTCAGCACATGTGAAACTACTTTCGTTGAAATTATAGTGTCGTGAAATTATCAGTATCGCGGAAATAATGGCCTTGTCAATATCAAAGCTATTGGTGCTGCTGTCTCTGAAATGCTGTCGCGACACTAGTTTCGCGTTGCATCTACACTATGAAATTAGTTGCATGACACTAATTTCACCTAAAAATCGCGCAAGGCACGAAACTAATTTAGTTTCACGAAAGAATGCATGCATAGTGAAACTGAACGTTTACACGTGAAATTACTGGTGAAATTAGTGTTATGAAATTAGTTGCATGCCACTAATTTCGTAATGTAAATCCGGCTTAAGGGATCAGTTTTTGCCATTTGGTTACGGAACCCTAAAAACCGTTAAATGTACCCTAAAATGAATTCAACGTCAAAATGATGACGCATGAAATATCCAAACTAAATAAGGAGGCTCACACTTACGAATAACGTATAGAAAGGAGCGAGCGTCATTGTCACCGAGTTCAATAAAATGTTTGAGACTCATTGTGCTGCGTGCGGTGGGAACAGTCGAGGAGATGAATATCTGGAGCTACCGAGCGGCGGGCGGCGGGGCGGCCACGGGTCACAAGTCACACTCTTAATCCTTTTATTATTTGGACCATCTGGTCAAGATCTGTACCTGCCCTTTTATTTTCAAAACTATGTAAATCCAGTATCGGTGCACTTTTTTACTTTAGCAACCCAAAAATAACTAAAAAGCGATCACGTAATTTATCGATGGTACTTTAATAAAAATTGTTTATGTAAGTCACAATGTAAATATAACAGAGCAAATACTTAATCTAGACTCTTAATTTAATTATAATTAAGTTTTTTTTTTATACGAAATAGTGTAGAAATGTTCTCGTGGCGGTCGTCCCTTGTCACCATACCGCGGAGTCACGCCCCCCCGCGCTCCCGCCGCCCCCGCGACCCTCGCCTGTCCACGTATAGGTCAACAATATCCACTAAAAAAATAATCACACCAATATTAAAGATACAAGAGTAAAAACTATCCGGACTTCAAATGCCTACAGTTTTTGTGTAAGTTTACATATAATAAGAGCCCGTTGATGTCTTTTGTAAGGAGTTGAGTGTTCCGCGGCAGGCCGAGAAGTGAGGCTCATGAATCAAATTAATTAGATTTATTATTGGTCCATCACCGAGTCCCGCGGGTCCCCGGGGCAGCGGTGACGCGCTCTGCTCACGCCAGTCCGTCGGGGTTCTACTGGGACGTGTCGCTAAACGTAGCGCAAAACACACTAGATACATCATTGTGAACACTTTTTTGCCGACTATTAGGCTAAATAGTTTAAAAAATGAATACTATCTGTTGCCATCAAAGGGTTGCCACAACTGGTGGACAGGAACGGAAACGTCGCACCTCGTTTTGAGATTAATGCAAACAAAAACTGGGAGGTGTCGTGGTGCGTGGTGCGGCGCGCGCGGCGACAGTGACGGATGGGAGCACCTCTAGCCTTGTAAACATTTAACACCTACGAGTAGTAATCGCAGGTGAGCGGGCGCATTAGTGCGGCGCGGGCGGCGGCGCACAATGTGCCCGATGATTAATAGAGGCCGTGGCGTATGCGGCGCGCCCGCGCCCGCGCCGCCGCCGCCGCCGCGTCTGCCAGCCCTCAGGAATCCAACCCTATTAATATTTCATCACACATATCACGTCTAGTGTATTGATAGCGCTCTCCATCTGTATCGCTGTCCGACGCCGACGCGCACCGCTCTGCTCAAAAAAAGGTGTTTTGATTGTTAGCGGTTTGTGCTTTAAACATAATATTTCATTTCTTGATGGACGCACTTCGATTTGAATGATATCTCATTTTATTGATGAAGCGTCTGACAATAGATTTAGAAGGGTTTATTCTCGGGAGGAGAGTGCGGCGGGGAAGAGAGGGGCGGGGTGCCCACTTGTGCAACGAGCGCGTCATTGTGCGCCGCCGGCGCGCGCGGGCCGCGATCGGGCCGCGGCGCATCCGCACGGCACATAGGTTACACCAAGCGATTGCCAAATGAGCGGAAACGATAGAAAAGTCACCACCGCTGCTGCCACTGTGCTGGCCTGCGCTGTGTTTATAGTGTAGTACGATCACTCGGATTATGAATAAAGATCTCTCTTTGAGGTTGTTTAAAGTTAACATCATAAAATTGTAAGCAATAAAAATATATCGGTGAAAGCCGAGAGTGGATTGTGATTTATTATCAAGATGACTGTTATAGAAAAAGAAAGGGCCAGTTTTCAAAATACACATTTTTGATGAGATGCGAGAGTGATCGAGCGAACCAAACCGAGCCGTACCGTACTGACCGCGCGGCGCGCGGCGGCGGCCAGCCTCGCGGAAGGTCTTCGCCCGCTCGAAGCACTTGGAATCAAAACAATCTAGCAATTACCATAAATTGTCCGTAAGAATAAATAAGAGGAACATATCCTTTTGGTTCGGTTTTTTTGATAAACTTGTGAAACAGTCCCAATTCGATATCTTCGTAGAGATGTTGTAACCCAATGAAGAACAAGGGCAAAACTGGACCATGGAAATGAAATAGCCGGATTAGATGATCTAATGGATCACCACTAGCCGCGGCTGCCGGGAACTGGTCACTGCCCGGACCGACGCGACGGCGCGGGGACCATCATCCGGTGACACTTCCACCCTGGCGCTGAAGAGGAAACTTTCTCAATCAACTCAGTTATTTTATCCATCAAAATCTTAACTATATTAATAACTCCTTAGTTACTCCATGCCTTTAGTTTGCCTTTTAGCAACAGAGTTTTTTCATCTAAGTATACTAATATAATAAAGCTGAAGAGTTTGACGCCCTGATCTCGGGAACTACCAGTCCAATGTGAGTTAACAATTATTTTTGTAAACGAGCCAAATTCAACTGTATTATATAATGACAAAGGGATGTGTTTACATAACTTTCAACCTTTAGACAAGCCACTGAAGAAGACGGCACAGGAGGAAAGAAGTTGGTCCTTGAACCAGTTCCAGGAGTGTGGAGTGGAGCTCGAGGGTCCCGAGGCCGGGGCCGGGGCCCGGCGGGGGCGCCGTCGTGCGGGTAACTAGTGATTTCACGGACCATCGTCGGTTGCGTATCATTCGATAATTGTGGCGCTTGTTTTTTTTCTTGAACAAAGCAGTTATAGTGGAGGCGAGAGCAGAGTGATGGGCGCGGGGCGCGGGGCGGGGAAGGCGCGGGCGCGGCGCGGGGCGCGGAGGCGCGGGCCTCGAGTCAATAATAAAGGTGAGCTGCGGTTTTATTACACTACCAATATGCATAATTTGTATTTGGTGGATATAAAACTGAGGTCTACGGCCGATCGATTATTTGAACTCTTCGATTGAGCGCCTTATTTATGGCGACTGAGCTTGTTTTAAATGATTAAAAATTTTACGATGTTCTCATGGCTGTCATGGTTTTTAAAATATATGGAAAATTAATAAAACAGTTTATGAGTGTCGATCATTTCGAGAAGGTATGATGAGGATCGATGACGGAGTGCGTCTGTAATCAGTAGACACACTCGTCGCCTCCGCGTCCGCCTCCGGGACACGCACCCCGCAAGCCACTCGCCAACTCATGCAAATGTATGAACACTGAGAGGCTGGCTCTTATTGCACACCTTAGTCTCGACGGTCGTTCTTGACAGGCTGCTTTCTTATCTATGATAATAGTATATACTCGTACAAGTCCTTAGACTTTGGACGTCGAAAATATTTTTTAGCTATTATTAACTTCTTCTTCATCGAGTGGATGGTCAACCTGACCAACAAAAACTATGAGTTAAGTAATTAGGTATCCCCAATTGTTGTCGCAGCTAGTAAACACGTTGAACCCAATCGAGCGGCTAGGAGTGCGGCACGCCTGACGTGGGCGCGCGGCGTCCCGTGTCGCCGGCTGACAATAAGTAACATGTAAGCCCGTATTTATTTACTCGTGTAATATATTTTGTTAACACATTAATGATCACTCAGAGGACGCCGCGTCGCACTCACAAGAAACATTTTATCGGAATTACATTTGAGAGTTACGAGCTTCTCGGCTTCATTTTTCATTCGGTTCCCGAATCGCATTAATAACCATATTAACTGTTAAATAAGAACATTTTTCATTATAAAAAGTGATTATGGCCGTGAACCTCGTATATTTGTGGTGGTTGCCGCGCGGCTCACAATGGCCGCCATACATCACGCGCCGGCGCGCCGCGCCGCGCCGCGCCGCGCCCGCTGCCGCCTCTCAACAGCTGGTGTCGGCGCTCTAATCCGCGCTCTCCCGTCCACTCGGGCCAGCGCGATTACCGCGGCTCCTCGCATCACACGTATCGATGCGACTGAGCCTCGCACGCATCCTCTTGCTACCTAATGTCGGATACTAAAAACCCTTCGGTCGGTTGAGTGAGTGTTGTTTCTGAATTCTAGTTCGCTCGACCTTTTAAGCGTTAAAATAAAATTCAAGTTAATTGAAACTCTTCGATGTACCAAATACCCTGATTTTTTTTTTACTTTAACAACACTTATTATAAATTTTGAAATTAATAATCAAGATCTGATCAGGGCAATCAATCAGGACCATGATGGCATGGATCGTCAGGCTTAATAATGGTGTTATTGGCGCGACATTAACAGGACCATAAATGGAAGCTAACGGCCGCGGTTTATGGCGAGTGTGGTCGACGCACGCGCCTCTGGGAACGAATGCCGAGACTACAGTCCCGCGATGAGTGGTCGCCCGCGCGCCGCTGCCCGCGGTCCTAATGCCATGCTGGCCCCGCGGGTCCACGCCGGCCACAACCAACTCCTCCTCTTTGTTCACTAAATTTTAAAATTACTTAATTAAATAGGCAGTGGGCACCTACTTTCAAATGGATAAGATATGTGTCCATAAGTTTCAGTTGAACGGATTATCTCTGAAAACTATGCGTATGAGTTCAGATGATGTGTGAGCCTCGTGTGAAATACAAACTCGCGCGGCCACGGTGTCGCCGTGTGACATCTTCATTACGGACAGTGCGCCATCGCGCCAACCAATTGCAACCTTAATCCAACTGGGACAGAGTTTATAGTAGCGAGCGGGCACAGCATTGCTTTCGTTATTGAGCGATCACTTGTGTAAATGATACCACTGAGCGTGTATAAAAGTGCGCTGAACAAATATGTAACAGACAAACAAGAAACGCGCGCGGTGCGTCACAGAGGCGCAGCGCTCCGCGGTGTCGGCGGCGCGCGTAGTACACGAGTACAGGGCACGCGGGCGAGTACTACATTAATACAAATCTACACGGGACCATACATCAAACGAGTACGCCCGTTGCCCCCGTTGGTGGTCAATTCTGCACCCTGAACGCTCGGGCACTCGATTCTGTTATCACAAACAACCTGTTGTTACATACACTTCATGGTGTAAAGTTCCCTGTCATTGATTTGTGTTCGAAATGTTCACAAATGTATCTCTAGGATATCTTTGACCAGGCGGAGCGGTGAGTGTAGGTGGCGTGACACGGCGTGGCGGCGAGGCGGCGACGTCGACGCGGGCGGCGCCTCGCAGGGCCTCGCCGCCACGTGTGCAAGGAGTTCAACAAATACAAAGAGAAGGAATCCGCTAATGGTGAAGGATCCACACAAACCACTGAGATCATTGGCAAGAGAACCCATAATAACAGTAAGCTATTGTGGAGAGGCGCCGCTTAAGGAGCAACCGAAAGTTTTTGATTGAATAATGAGTACCTACTTGCTTTCTATAGAGCAGAGATATAACGATAGCATCATGATAGCATTCTCACATATTGACTCGTCAAAAAAGAGAATTGCATATAAAAATAGCGATGCCATAAAAAGAGTTTGAAATGAAAAATAATTGTTTTTCGCTTTTATCTAAGCCTCGCTTGGACTCACTTCACCGCATCGCGCAGCTCCGCGTTGCGATGCTTGTCCTAGACACTCACATATCCATAAGACTTTCACAATCATTATAGTTTTATTGTGCAATTTTGTACTAAAATACCTCTCGACTTGTATTGGCGTGCATGTCAAAAGTTTAAGTATGACGAATCAGACGTTGTATTATTGTATGCCGAGTGAATAATGGGGTAATGGTTGTTTTTGTAATAATTTCCAACACGAGCGGCGCGCGGCCGCCGCCTTCCGCGGCCCGGGTCGGGTCGCCGCTTTCTCATACTCCCGTGTGTGCCGGACGAGATCGGACACTAACAACTCGTATTTATAATTCTTGATAATTATTACATTTCTAGAGAAAACCCGACTTTGAACACAACTTTGCCAACTTTCGGGATATAAACACGTAATATAATCAACCAACAACCAACAACAACAATAGATTATTTCTCGCTGTTCCGACGTGGCTTCGACAAGATGGCACCTCTTATAAAAGTTAGTTTACTGACTTGCTTTTTTAAACGCTTTTGATACGCAATAAAACCGTGTGTAGTTAATAGTGCCCCGCGGTTTCACCCGCAGCGCCCCCGTTCCCGTGGGAATTTTGAGATTTTTATTCCCTATAAACCTCACGGAGCCGGAGACCTTTCCAACGAATGCAAAACCGTGGAAATCGGTTCGTGCGTTCTGGAGTTATAGCGTCAGGGAGGAAAACCCGACTTATTTTTATATAGTAGATTGTAGTCTGTCACTTTAAAATAACCGCTTTTTACTACATGCATAGGAATATTACATACAACCGGCCAACTGCGAGTCGGACTCGTGCTCTGAGGGTTCCGTACTGTAAAAAAACCGGCCAAGTACGAGTCGGACTCGCGCCCGGAGGGTTCCGTACATTAAGAAACCAAAAAATCACATTTGTTGTATGGGAGCCCCCCTTGAATATTTGTTTTATTGAATTTTTAGTATTGGTTATAAATACATCATTTGTGAAAATGTCAACTGTCTAGCTATCACCGTTCCTGAGATATAGCTTGGTGACAGACGGACGGACGGACGGACGAACAGTGAAGTCTCAGTAATATAGGGTCCCGCGTTTACCCTTTCGGTACGGAATCCTAAATCCGGCTGGTTTTTTCCTGTTTGTCTGTCTGTCTATCTGTTTGTTTGTTCCGGCTAATATCTGAAATGGCAGAACCGATTTTGACGGGACGATTTTTACTGCCGGATAGCTGATGTCATAAGGATCCTTTGTGTTTTGAAAGTATCTCACAAGAAATACAACTATATTACATTAAATTACGTTGTTTCGTGGGTCTCATGGATCCCAGAACTGAGTGCCAACACTTTACAAGCCATGTTTTTGATTGGATCTCATTTCTTTTGGTAAATATTCCTTTCGGTACCTTCTACACCTATTATTATAACTACAAATATAACTTTGTATTTCCATATGTTTATTTATATGGGACTTGCGTCCCGTGATTTTACCCGCGTTGTGCTCGTTCCTGTGGGATTTCGGGATGAAAAATAGCCTATATATACCTGATACCTTCCCGTTAACTGTGGCTATATCCATTACAATTTTTATTTAAATCGCACTGGCATCATTCCCGGGATTAGCTCGAATATTCAAACAAACAAACTCACAAATAGCTCTTTATAATATTAGTAGTTTAGTATTTTAGATGATGCAGTTGTATTTTTGAAAACCGAACCGATGTTGCAATTTATTTTTAGTTACCTCGAGTTCCTCGCTATACACTAACCGCCTTATTAATAAACACTCTGTAATTGCAACACTGTTATACTGTGTTTTGTCTCTTTTGCTCTCCGGAAAATTGCGTATGTCAGAAAGTGACAAACCATTTCATAGTTAAATACGCGTTAATTAATATGGCCCCCTTGTATTCTAAATTTGAAGGTTCTGTGTCTGTTGGCGGTGCCTCACGAGTTTTGATGATCGGTCAGATGCCGAGTTCGTCGGGCAGCGAGTGAGTAGAAACACAACAAACGATAATCTAGTTATAATTGTAAACCCACTGATTCAAATTGTATAAACTATAAAAAAACACCGTGTTTATACAATTTCTGCTTGGTCACTGATCCTGCAGGCTTTTAGTTTCATCCACAACGAAGTTTTAAGGGGTCGAAAAGCGTTGGAACTGCTTCGAGAAAAGGATGGTCGTTGACTCGGCGGGGTGCTGCCGTGCCCTCAGAATGTATTGCAATGTTCTATTGCGAAGCAGATCTCTCATGAAGGTGCTGTGAGGTAGTTAGGTAGATAACGTAGCCACCGAAAAAGTAAAATACACTACTCAAGTACAATACATAATGTTGCTGATCTTCTGATCTGAACTTGGCGGTCGCTCCTTACGATATGAGTAGTGCCAGAATGAAGATATTGTTGAGCAAAAGTCATAGCTGAGTGCTGTACCGAGAGCGGCGGCCGCCGAGGAAGCATACAATGTGCCGTGCCGCGCCGCACCACGCCGCACCACGTCGCACCGCGTCGCACCTCACCGCACCACACCGCACGGCGCCGCGGCGCCGTGCCGCGCCGAACCGCACCCGCAGCAAACCAAACAAATGGTCGCCGGCGGGTTTATCCAGAACTAACCAATTATAACACCAAGTTTTAATTAGTTTAAAATTTTGTTTGATAACGCTATGAATATTTAAATGGGTCTCGGCGAGCATTTAATTTAGTAGTTTGTATCGTGAGCGTCCGCTGTCGGCGTAATTAACCTCGGAACAGAGCTAGCATGCCATTATTAATGCCGGGAACAACTGGCGCCTTCGGCCGTTTCGGTAACGAAAAAACCTCGGAATTTATACGTCAATAAGAGTTTGTTGGGCATCGGGCATTATCGTAAAATGTGAATAGTATTTAATAGTTGGCACAAGGAGAGCCGCGCCTATTACCGGCTGAGTTATGGGACAGTTACAACGCACCGGAGCGCGCCGCCCGCCAGCTCCTCCGAGCATTAATACGGGCCCGTGTGTGTGTGTGATGTTGCATTTAATTGTTTCATTTGAGGCGAGGCGTCCCTCACCTGCGCGGGCTCGTTGCTCCAATTAGCAGTCGCTCAGAGCCGCGCGCTCCTCCGCGACACCGCTTACCGCGCGGCGCCGCGCCGCCACTCAAACTGCATCGGAAAACTAGCAGTGACTTTGGGTTTCAATTAACGTATGCTCATGGATCCGAGTAACGTACCCCTCGCAGGAGAATAGCCGCAGCAGCTGCACCGCGTCGCGCCGTGTCCCGTCGCCTCCCCGTCGCCTCCCCGTCGCCTCCCCGTCGCCTCACCGTCGCCTCCCCATCGCCTTCGCCTGTACATACTCTTGATTATTGCCAAACTACTTACTTATTACAAGATTACTAATTTTGGAAGTGCTTCAGGCGCTCTAACGATGGTATTAATCTATACTAATATTATAAAGAGGTCAAAGTAAGTTTGTTTGTTTGTATGTTCCACCTAATCTCGGGAATTACCAGCCCAACTTGAATAATTATTATTGCAATGGATAGCCACATTCTTGATTCAACGGGATCTGACCGATGCAATGTTTGAAATGTTTTCTAAACATTTAGATCCTTGAAAGACGAATATGACGCTCATGCAATTGCTATAGCACACCAATGTTAAAATGCGTTTGTTTCAAATCCTATCCGTCCTATTTATTATCCTAGTAATATTTTACTCGTAGATGCGAAAGTTTGTGAGGATGGATGTATGGATGTATGTGTGTTTGTTAGTCTTTCACGCAAAATTACAGTTGGACGGATTTGTATGACACTTTACTTACAGTAATACCTATAGATTAGGTATACATCAGAATAACATATGGGATACATTTTATCCCAAAATTCCCGAGGGAACGGGTTCAAAGCGGGTAACACCGCAGGGCGCGACTTGTCTATAATATAAAAATAATACATGATAAAGATGTTGCTAAGCGCATAACTTCAGAACAACTGCACAAAATTGGATGATTCTTTTTTTTAATGTTTTCCTTCCTTTCCTTGTCCTGATGGACAAGGTTTTTAAATAGTAATAAAAGTGTCGAAATTCCCACGGGAACGGGGGCGCTGCGTGTGAAATCGCAGGGCACAGCTAGAACTCAATAAATAGGTTAGTGAGTCGGTGGCGGCGCGGCGGTCGCGCCGGAGCGGGCCGGGCCGGGCGCGGGTTCTATTAATTGTTTTGTTAGTAATTAGTCGCCGCGCCGCTCCACCGCCGCCGCCGCCGCCGCCCCGCTCTTTACGGCCGTTTATTACTTAATATGTTATGATAGGCTATTCAGAGGTCTCGAAATAATAAGCCGATCAATTGCACAATTCGATTGAGATATGTGGGATAGTATGAAAGGAAGAGCCGCCGCCGCGCGGTGCCACTTTATGGCTGCTATTATGTCGACCACTTACTAGATTATTGAAAGAAAACCTCGCTCGAGTCGACACCGAGCCCGAGCTCCATCTGGACTGTCGATGTCGACACAGGGACCTTACTTCCAACTTGCTAACTTGCCAAATGTACGATGACGAAGAAAGTTAGATTTGGTAAATCAATGTAAATGACAAGTTCAGTACAGCCTCATCAAAATCACAAGAGTGTGCACTGCTGAAGACAAGGTCGTGCATGTGTGGTGTGTCGTGTGTAGTGGCGGCGAGTGTCGAGCGTTGAGCGTGGTGGTATGTCGTGTGTAGTGGCGGCGAGTGTCGAGCGTTGAGCGTGGTGGTATGTCGTGTGTAGTGGCGGCGAGTGTCGAGTCGCGGTGCGAGTTGATCTGAGGGGTGACGTCACTACTGCCACGCCCAGCTCCGCCTCCCCGGCCGCCCCACCGCGCAATCCTCGCCTCTATCGTCACGCGTACAAGGCTGACAGTGGCATGAACCGCGCATCGTACATACTTACTTTTCCGATGATGTTTGCGTTGGGAATTCCAACGGTTTTGTGATATTACACAAGTGGGGTCAAACGGCAAACCTACAGTACCGTCGAGATTATGACTTATTGTGGAAGTGAGTAACTTTAGCCCGGTGCGCCCCGGCTCCGACGGGAACGGCGCCCGCGCCGACGGGCCGACCGGCGAGTGAGCGGCCCCCCGGAACTGACCACACTGACAACACACTTTAATAAACATTAGGGCAGTTTCAGTCACCAGCCTGAGGGTTTCCATCCGACATCCTCGTTCTGGCTCTGCCTTACGAGGAGAGGTGCGAATTTATTTCTACTGAAACAGCAGTACAGCCGCGGACTGGTAGCGAAACATCCGCCAAAAGTAGTTATAGTAGGTATCAATGACAATCTGTATTGATATAAACCATTGAAGGCAGTACGATAAGACTGATAAGAGGCTCGGCCCGACCGAGCGGGTGCGCCGGCGGCTGCGGGCCCCCGCTGCGCCAGTTTGCTCCCCTGCGCCTCCCCGCGATCGCAGACAAACCACACGTCATTTCACATCGTTTTTTGTCCACTTCGTGGCCACAAACGTTTGACTTTTGAGCAACACAACAAAAGGCAATCGGGTTCCCTCCGAGAAAGGCGAAAACAAATAAGAATATCACAAACGCGATGTTCATTGTTTATCCTCAAAGAGTTGTTGGGACAAATATTTTGAATAAATCGCATCAGATTTCCGCAAGATTTGGTACGGCCCTTATAAATTGGCGCCCCTTCCCCCGGCGGGGAGGGGGCGCAGAGCCTCCTCCTCGTTTACGCTGTATTGTGTGCACGCTCCGCAAATTACGTTATCCCCTCTCGGGCCATTTTCCTTACTCTTATTTTAGTTTTCCTTTACTCCTGTTCGATATTCCGCAATCCGACAAGCTTTTTTATGCTCTTGTATATGGAATGTTTTCCATTTCCCTGAACAATGAAAACCAAGTAAGTAGTTATTAAAAATGACAGTGGTTGTGCAGGAAGTCCAATTTCGCAACGGAAGGAGTGACTGAGATTGCCTCAAATATAAAAACGATCTCCCTCCAGAGGCAGTCGAGTAGGTAGGTACCTATATCATTTGGCCCGTTACCTGTAGGCAGTAGGTGACATCGTGATAGATATTGCAGCTGCTGGATAAAGCGGTGGAGCTCTACACCGCGCCTGACCCGGCTCTCCAGAGAGCCAACAGGTTACGACACGATGCGAGGCGCGGGGCACCCACCCACGGAACTTAATCTTCCAAATACATTTATCATGTTAAGTCGATAAAAATGCCATTGACTCGACGCGTACACAATAAGGTACAAGCTGCGGTACCTGATCTGGGGCTGAAAGTCAATTATATTCAAATATAAATCGGATTTGCAAAGGTAAGCCCGTGACAATGGCGCAGGCGGGCGGGCTCGGATCGGAAGCCGTCGATCGGCGCGGCGCGCGGACAGTTTGCCGGAACAATGCGCCCGCGCCCTCTATCGCTCCACCATTGCGCTTCATTGTGGGACACTACCTCGCTATTGTGCTCCTTCGTGCCCGTGTTTGCGTCGCGCGAGCCTCGGGCTGCGGAAGGCTCCACCACTGCCAGACATTCGGCGATATGATATTATGAGCGACGCCGCGCACCGGGGCAATCTGCACTCAGACCAGAGACAATTAGCCGAGGAATAATATCGAGGATGTACCTATGGCGTTGAATGCGTCGCCCCGCGGCGCCCCGCGGCGCAGCGCGTCACGCCTGCCAAACGGGCTCGCACAAACAGCTCGGCGGTGACGTCTCGGTCGCATCATTCACACCCGGCTATTCATATCCCGCCGCATTGTTGTCCTCTACACCTTGATACGATATCGATGACTTTTCAAACAGCCCATTATACCGATACATGAATTATGAACTCCCCATTGTCACTCTCCACCACTTACTACTTCAATAATAATTATATTTCACGCTGTTCGAACAAGCGCGTACTATCCCATAATGTGGTTTTGATGCGATTCGTAGCGGTGAGTGGGTACGATTCAATAGGCGCTGGCCCATATTGCGATGTTATAGCTTCTTATTTGAGTACGGTCGTTGGAATATGAGCTAGCTGTAAAAAGTTAGTGTAAATTAAACTCGTAAAATAATATCGTTACCAGATAGGTAGGTATTTAATTTGGTATAAAAGTTACGAGGCGACGGGAACGCCTCGTGTCCGGATGGGACGGTCGCCGCGGGGCGCCATAATTTGTACATTTTCCAAACGAGCCCACAGCATTAGCATAATTTGATACAGACACCAGAACAAACAGGCCCTTGTAAATGACGCGTTAAATGAAATCAAACAATGTCATTATACACGAGTAGCTCTCGAGGTGCCACAAAAAATGTGACAAAAACTTTGGATAGCATTATATTGTAAAGATCCAGAGGTGTATTATGTGATGCGGCGTGACGTGACAGGCGCGGGGCGGCGCAGGGCGGGGCGGGGATGGGGTGCGAACAGCAGCGCCGGGCGGGACGGGATGGCGGCGGCTGCTGCCGCGGCCGGAACCCTTCCTCGCATTTTATGGAAATACCTAGTGACAGTTTACACTAGTCGATATTCTACATAGGAATTGAGTGATTCTCACTCTCACTTTGCTGTAATGAATGATACTGACATTGTGCGACTTTTTACATAAACAAATACCTACCTAATAATAAATTGACATGTAAACAATGATGAATAGAACATCCCATAAAAGCACAACTTGTGAAAGAGGGCTTTGGCGGCTCAATAACTCTGACACCAGGATTGGTCAGGTTGACCATTCCACTCGATGATGAAGAAGAAGAATGTATAGTCAGCGGGTTTTTGTTTAGAGACCTCGAAACCTCGACGATACCCTACGGAAAAGACATGTTAAGGTAACATAAATTAATACCTATACATAAAATTAATCAAAACAACAGAAATACTGTGAATCCATTGACTACGATTAAAAATATTTATTTAAGTGCGTTAAAACGATATTAAAATGTTACGGGATTAGTGATACAATTAGTATCAGAGTTCCAGTCATTAGGGAAGGTCTAGGCGAAAAGTGACCCATCCATTGAATTGAACACGAGGCTTCATGAGTTGTTAGTGCAGAGCTGAGCGTGCGCCCGTGGTGCGGTCTGGAGAACGGACTCGCGCTCGCGTCCCGAGTCGCGAGCGCCCCCACCCGCGCCCGCGCGCCCTCGCCCGCGCCCGCTCACTAACACGATTACAGCTCGACTCTCGAGCTACAATCTAAGCGCGGGTGGCGCACTGTTTATGCAACATTTCTATTAGATTACGCCTCCCCGCCCGCCCCTCGCTCAACGTTGCAATTTGCACATGTCGCCGCTGACTACCAACAAACACAATTTATAATCCGTTGTGTGTTCGACAATTATTGGACTCTCTTTTAGTAATTAGTTTACGCCATGATTGACGGAGTAGGACACTCCTCACCGATGCGAAACTTTTGTTATTAAATGGAATTGCATGCAAACATTGTATTGTTCCATTAGTCCAAAATGACGATTGTGTTACTGGTGCTTAACTTAGGGAGCTCTTAATCCGGTTCGGTGCGACCGACTTGGTCAGGTTCAGCGAAATAATATCACGACCTGCTGCCATACCATGACCTCTTAGATGGCGTCTCAAGATCCAAGCAGATTAGTTTATGTTTGCGTTTCAATTCGTACCTACCGTGACATTATTTAAACAATATCGCACTTGAATCGCCATCGATTTGAATCACATTTGAATGAATGAACAAACCAAATTGCTGATTAGCTAAATGCGTCACTTCCTCTTAGAGAAGTGATTCGAAAACCTCAATAATTAAAATGACTGAAAGTTACGGTTTTTAAGCGAACCTCTTAAAAATGATAAGTACTTATTATTCAAAACAAACATTGGTTTGTTTATACACACGACAATTATTTTTATCTAATTTGTAATCATAAAATGTTTGAACTATAAAGTATTTGTTGCTCCAGAAATCAATGGTATTTTTAATTTTATACAGACATCCAATGTTTGGCGTAGATTTTTGGCAAAGATCACGCAAAGATCATAAAATTCATACAGAATATAAAAATAGACATAGATTAAATATATTATTATAGGTATATTTTTTAAGCATTTAAATTATTACCTTCAAGCTCGTTTGATATAAATTGAGAAGATTTATTTCTATTATGGATTAACCAGGAATATGTGCCTTGTCGCGCTCGCTTCATTGGGGAAATTCGGGATAAAATAAAGCATATCCTACATATTTATATTGATAGTCATGTTTACCCTCGTAAATACCTACCTACTCGTACAGTCATGTGCAATGAAATGTATACAGGGGTAGATTTGCAAATAAATGTATACTCTGAAAATTTCAAAAACATATAGCCACTTAACAATTCACACTATATAACCACCCGAGTTTCTCACAATAATGTATACATTTTTGGCAAAAATATGGACACAGGTTCTTTTTCAGATATAAAATTTGTATACACAATCACATGCAAAAATATGTATCCACTAGCAGCGCCCCGCGGTATTACCCGCGTTGTTCCCGTTCCCGTGGGAATTTCGGAATGAAAAGTAGCCTATAACCTTCCCGTTGAATGTGGCTATCCATTACAAAAAGAATTTTTCAAATCGGTTCAGTAGTTTCTGAGATTAGCGCGTTTAAACAAACAAACAAACAAACAAACAAACAAAACAAACTCTTCAGCTTTATAATATTAGTAGTATAGATTATGAATTACAATAATATGTAAACGATATTATTTCATAACGATGTAAACAATAGTATTTCATTATAATGTATACACTTTAGAAACTGTAGCAGTTTTCACTATTTTGACAAATCGGTATTAATTTCAATAATATGTACACAAATGTAATTTTCCAATTCATGTTAACAATATTGGAACGAAGTTCCTTCACAATAAAAACAAAAGAATTATTATAAACTATCGAAATCAAAGTCATATTTTTTTTTTTCAGTTTCTCAGCCTCTTTGGGGCAACCCCAAAGATGCTATTTTGAACGCACCTTCTTAATTATATTTAAAAGACAAAAATGAATGTTTACATGAATTGGAAAATTACATTTGTGTACATATTATTGAAATTAATACCAATTTGTCAAAATAGTGAAAACTGCTACAGTTCATAAAGTGTATACATTATAATGAAATACTATTGTTTACATCGTTATGAAATAATATCGTTTACATATTATTGTAATTCATAATGGATACATATTTTTGCATGTGATCGTGTATACAAATATCTGAAAAAGAACCTGTGTCCATATTTTTGCCAAAAATGTATACATTATTGTAAGAAACTCGGGTGGTTATATAGTAAACGAATCCACACAAGTAACGTGTGCCGCGTGCAGAGCGTGCGCAGCGTGGCCGGCATGGCATTGAGCTGTGTGGGCGCCACGATAATATCCGTACAAGGCGCGCGTGTACAAATGTTCAGGAGTTGCAGTGGATACAATCACATATATGTTCTAGCAAAGCGAAGCTTGCCGACTTGCGTGGTGTCTGCGTGCGCCGCATATTGAAGCATGTCTGTGTAGTGTAGTAACGTGTGGCGCGGTGTTGCAGACGGAGCACCGCAGCTGCTGCGCGTGCGGGGAGGCGATTTCGGACCGGTTCCTGCTGGAGGTGGGCGGCGGCGCGTGGCACGCCGCCTGCCTGCGCTGCTGCGTCTGCGCGACGCAGCTCGACCGCCACCCCTCCTGCTTCCTGCGCGACCGCCAGGTCTACTGCAAGCAGGACTACGCCAAGTGAGTAACCCCCCCCTCCTCCCCCCGATACACACACACACCACCACCGCGCACCGCTCACAACCCATGGCGAACGTTCCATTTCACAACTATACATAATATTATATTGTGCAACATTAGTCCGTCTTTCAACAAAGTTCTGTTTTATCATATAAAACGCTTATGATAATTACAGTATGATTCGTGCAGCAGTCGGGCGACCGCCGAGGGGAGGAGCCTCTGACTCCCACCAATTTACTTCCATCATTGTGAACCAAATTGATGATCATCACACAACTTTAACAACAATTTGATGGATCATTCCATTAACATTTTAATTGAGTTATTAGTTGAGAATCTTTCTGAGAAAGTATGGGGTCGGTGCAGAATGATGGGTTTTCGCATAAAAATTGAATATCGATGTGAAAGGAAATTAAAAACAAGAGAAACTGCAGTCAATTAGAGTCCATGGCCATACAATGAGATGAGTAGGTCCAATTAACCTTAGAGGTATTAGGGAAGTATGTACGCGTCATGATGACGAGCCGAGCGCGCGAGGGGCAGGAATGTGCCGCGGGCGGGGCGAGGCGGGTGGGGCGGGCGGGGGCGACCTGTGACCCGCGCGGTGTGTGGCGGCTGCTCCGCCACCACTCACACATTTTCTCTCACTATTCTCATATGACCGCCTCATACCTAGTTGTCCTTTATCCTAAGGTATCTTATTATATCATTAATCTTGAAAATGTAACTTTTCAACGAGAAATCGACATAAAAATACTTACATTCGAACTAAGACTTTTTTAAATCCGGTAATAATTGGGACATAAAAGTGGCGAAAGAATGTTGAAATAACATAAAATTAGACCAGAGACATGAGGCAACAATTTTTTTTAAATACACCCGAAAGGGGTTGGACCTTCTCCTGGTTTCTGTTGGTGCGAAACTACGAAATGACAATTATCAAAAATAACTTATGAAACATTTGTCAAAAAAGTAGGTACCTATAAGTATTGTTTGCATAACCGAGGAGCGGCAACTTAGACATGAGGAGCGTGAGCGCGACAGGTGCGCGAGCGGAGAGCGAGCGGGCCGATACACAGCGAGGCCAACGTCCCGACGAGTGGGTTTATTGAAAATCACTCACACGAGTGGGGGCCAACAAAGCCTCGCGGAGAATGCTGCCCGAGAAAAAATATACGTTCGGGTCGTGACCGTGACTTGCAACACCGACGATTTCATTTGTCATTTATTTTGATTGTGATAACTGGACGCGACGCGGATCCATATATTACAATCGGCGGGCGAGTCGTCACTCGGCAGTGGGTCCGGACTGCGCGAGAGCGCGAGCGGCCGCCGCGAGCGCGCCCGGTGGTCGCCGCGGACCTCGCCCCGTCCGACACATGATATACCTACTCATCACCGCTGGCACTACTCAGGGCTCGAACACAACACAAGTGAACATCGACACTTCTTTCCATTCATAAGGAAGTGATCCTTCATGAACGGATGCGTTGAGAGTGTGCGTCCACGTCCATCCAACTTCCAAGCAACACCAACAAAAATGTGATTTGAAGAACACCTGCTTTGGGTTAAAAAAGTATTTTTGTTAATTTGCCGAGCGGAGTCGGACACAAACAAAAGAGGACCAGACCGCGGAGGTTCTATTCGTTATTTTTTTCTTTGTGATATACTCGTTTACTTTTAAGTACTCGTATTTCCTGTAAAGATATACCTACAAGGTATTTCTGAAAAAGTCCGTGGTATCGCAATTGGCCATACCGCGTACACGAGTCCTTTTAGGGTTTACGAGATAATTTGGAGCCAATTTCTGCCATTTTTAGTTACTTGTAAATTAAACGGGTGCCTCGCAGCAAGCCATTTTATTTAAATCGATATATTTTACAAAAAACATTTATAATTATATATTTCTATTATACCCACCAAAACTAACTTTTATGTTTCAAATTCCTACAACGTTCCTATGTTATATTTATGGAATAAGAATACAGACAGGGAGAGTCCGACCAATGCCGCCGTGAGGAAAAGTATGCTGAATACTGAGGATAGTCAATTGTAGTCGCAAACGAACCATTCTTTTATATGTATAGAGAACACTTTCAAAGATATTTTAAAGATAAAATGTGCCTGGTGTACCTGGTGGGAATTCGGGAGGGCTTCTATGTTTAATGCAATCATAATTTTAATTCCGTGTAATTAAGTAATCGACGAGTCTAGTTAATCGTCGAGTGATTCTTTTATAAACCGTGACTGTGACTGACAGTGACCAACGTGAATCGCGAGCTCGCGAGGCCTGCGCAGCGCCTCCGAGCCCGCGCCCAAGACGCGCGCACATCCTTCAGCACGAAGCTTCCCTCACCACTTGCGATAGGCTACAGCTACGATTGTCAAAATGACCCTCATTACTGAGATTGACTTTGAATTGACTATGACGCATGACTAAAGTTGAATAAAAGCATTTCAAAATATTAAAAGGCTTTAATATTTCATTCGGAATTCAAAGATCGAAGTTTAATTTAAAATCAATCTCATATGGGTAGTTTTTGCCATCGTTAAGTTATCCAATTAAGATTACCATTAAAAGTTATAACTAACTACTTTTTATCTTCTGTTCACGGCTTCGCTCGCCTAGTACCTACCTGGATAAAATCTACCTACGTATGGTAAATACTTATTTACCAAGTTATGAGAGAGTATACTATCGAAATACCAAATTTCTTAAAAAACCGGTCGAGTGCGAGTCGGTGTAAACGCTCCTCTGATAGAAATAGAATGTCACAAAATGGCGGACAGACGAGCAAGCGTCGAGGAGTGGGCGCACGCCGCGCCCGCGCCTCGACGCTTGCTCGCCTGCGCCTCGCCCGCGCCTCGACTCTTGTTCTGTTAGCGCAGTTACATAAAAAACAATAGAAAACAAAGAGATTTTTAGAAGAGGCGCGCCCGCACCGCGCCCTCGCCCGCGCGTCGCCAGCGCCTCCACTCTTGTTCTGTTAGCGACGCACCTAAAAGTAATTGAAATATGGTTGATACATAATGGCCGATAATAGTTCTAGAACTTTTACCACCGGAAGATGCTCTAGATCATTCTAAAATAAAATTTATATTTTTTGCTACTCAATGAATGCATTTATCGATAAAATGTATCAATATGTTTATTATTACTCTGTTAAAATATATTTACTTGCATTGTACTTTTTGTTTAGTTCCATTGGGACATTTAGTTAAAAAAAATTAACCGCCTTCAAAATCTAATAACTAAAATGATAGAAAGAATCTATTGTTTCGACTTTCTGACAAATTTTAAAGTTGAATCAATTAGGTAGGCCTGTTTACTTTTGAGCCTCTAGAGCTTGGCTTAGGAGTTCATGGCACCGACTCCTATTGATTCAACTTTATTTCACGTGTTTTAGTGACATAATAACGATAGTTGTAAAGTTCTCATTAATACAAATTAATCAAGTCCAAACACAAGGTAACTGCGCAGTAAACGGTTGAGGAGTTCCATAACTATCCGTCGTCTTCATCATCAGACAGTTCCATCATCAGATCGACTCTAGACCTTCACTATATTGTAGTGCTATAAAATATTTAATGGAAAAATTAACAGACGCACTAGTTGCCCCTACAATTATTGACAGTTCCCCTCGATTTAACTGGGATCCCATATCCTTCCTAACAAAAAAGGAATCATCAAAATCGGTTCATAAACAAAAAAGTTATCCACGAATCATAAAAGAGTCGGTTAAAATTCCCTATCTCAAATACTACAGAACCGATTTTGATGAAACTTGCAGTATTCCCTAAGTTGACCAATACCTAGTACCTACAACAAACAAAGAATTACTCAAATGGGACTCGTAGTCCCGGAGATACGCGAACACAAACATAAAAACATACATACACACATACATACACTTTTGAAATTTCGCACATTTGTTCAGACGCTGATATATACAAAAACTGGGACAAATATAACATATACGAAAACTGGGCAGTTCTGGAAATATTAAATACATACGAGTCGAATTGACTCTTTTTTTAAGTCAGTTAAAAAACATATTTTTTCATGTTAATTACACTAAACACTTGGTAAAGGACTTTATGATTATGCAATGACCGTAAAGATATTGAACAAATAATATGATCAAAATGATTTGCCTTGAATATAAAAACACCGGGTCGCGAGTAACCGAAGTAAGTTTATCGATAACTATAACGAAACAAGTATTTCATCAAAATAATTGACAATAAATCTGTTGATGATGTTTGTCGTTATCGTGCGTCGTCCTCCAAACCAAGCGAGAATACAATTTGAGCTAATCGGGACACTGGAAGGGGGTCACATTAAACTTGTCGACACTCAGCCGAGTACGCTACATTCAGCGCTGTGTGCTTGCTAAATGTTGGTGTAAAATGTAAAGTTACCACTTGTCGGATGTTTCCTCTTGTGGCCAAAGCTCTCGACTATTTATCACATTCATCTCGGTTGGAGTGAAGCAAAGGGTGTGCAGGCGATAGGGACTTAGAAAATTTTTCGTCAAAAATTATTTTTATACCTGAATTGGAGTTATTTTGATTTGTTTGCATAGAAATGAATAAAATAAAACATTTTTACTCTATTCATATTTTCCCTCAGAGTCGTGATTTTGCTTTAAAACAGCAATATATAGGCGGCATTACCATTTTCGCCATAGAGCTGCGATTAATGTCACAATTACTTTCATTTTGCATTTCATTTATAATCCGGTCAAATTAAACCAAAAAATGTGTGAGTTTGCATAAAGTCCCAACAAGCTGAAAATCAGGAAAATTGTTGAAAACATAATTATAAACAATGTGTAAAAGTTCCCCATCATTCCCGTGTATGGAATTTTTTTTATTCAAGGTCAAATGTCAAAAAAGAGTGTTTTTCGCGAATATCTGAAAAACGGTGCAATGTAGCAAAAAAAAGTGTATGATGAAATGAAAGCTTATAAAATTCTCTATAACTTTAATTCTATCCACTTTTTCCATATTCCAAACCGTTATTGAACTACACGCTCCAGAAATGTCAAAATTAAGGACCTCGGGCAGGTAACTATGGAGCCTGCCCCAATGCTCAACAGTGACATGACCCATGTCATTTGAAAGGTCTTGAAGAGTTGTACAAGTTACTCCTAGACAGTTATTTCGAATTCGATGGCCAACTCGGTGTTTTCGACCACCGAAGAATTACCACTGGAGGTGCTGTGGAGCCTGGACGGAATGCTTAACAGTGACATGACTTACGCATTTGAAAGCTCTTACAAGTCACTTTTTGATAGTTATGTCGAAATCGACGCCAAACTCGGTGTTTTCGACCACCGAAGAAAAAACACTAGGTGTATGTGCAATAATGTGCAGTTGACCCTAATCGTATTGCTCAACAGTGACATGACTAATGTCATTTGAAAGCTCTTACAAGTCACTCCTTGACAGTTATATCGAAATCGACGGCCAACTCGGTGTTTTCGACCACCGAAGTATCGACACTGATCGTATTGCTCAACAGTGACATGACACATATCATTTGAAAGCTCATAAAGAGTTTTATAAGTCACTCTTTGATAGTTATATCGAAATCGCCGTCCAACTTAGTGTTTTCGACCACCGAAGAATGGAGTTGGGCTATGCCATACCGAAGTATCGACGCTGATCCTAATGCTCAAAAGTGACATGACCTATGTCATTTGAAAGCTCTTGAAGAGTTGTACAAGTCACTCTTTGACACTTATATCGAAATCGACCGCCAACGCGGTGTTTTCGACCATCGAAATATCGACACTGGGTGTATGTGCAGTTGACCCTGATGGTATTGCTCAACAGTGACATAACTTATGTCATTTGAAAGCCCTTGAAGAGATGTCCAAGTCACTCCTTGACATGTCTATCGAAATCGACCGCCAACTTGGTGTTTTCGACCACCGAAGAATGGAATTTTCTCAAGGTCCTTTATTAACTAATGTGTACATATATTTTTTTATTTTTGGTTAAAACTTATAAAACTCTTTATGAGCTTTCAAATGATATGTGTCATGTCACTGTTGAGCAATACGATCAGTGTCGATACTTCGGTGGTCGAAAACACCGAGTTGGCCGTCGATTTCGATATAACTGTCAAGGAGTGACTTGTAAGAGCTTTCAAATGACATTAGTCATGTCACTGTTGAGCAATACGATTAGGGTCAACTGCACATTATTGCACATACACCTAGTGTTTTTTCTTCGGTGGTCGAAAACACCGAGTTTGGCGTCGATTTCGACATAACTATCAAAAAGTGACTTGTAAGAGCTTTCAAATGCGTAAGTCATGTCACTGTTAAGCATTCCGTCCAGGCTCCACAGCACCTTCAGTGGTAATTCTTCGGTGGTCGAAAACACCGAGTTGGCCATCGAATTCGAAATAACTGTCTAGGAGTAACTTGTACAACTCTTCAAGACCTTTCAAATGACATGGATCATGTCACTGTTGAGCATTGGGGCAGGCTCCATAGTTACCTGCCCGAGGTCCTTAATTTTGACATTTCTGGAGCGTGTAGTTCAATAACGGTTTGGAATATGGAAAAAGTGGATAGAATTAAAGTTATAGAGAATTTTATAAGCTTTCATTTCATCATACACTTTTTTTTGCTACATTGCACCGTTTTTCAGATATTCGCGAAAAACACTATTTTTTGACATTTGACCTTGAATAAAAAAAATTCCATACACGGGAATGATGGGGAACTTTTACACATTGTTTATAATTATGTTTTCAACAATTTTCCTGATTTTCAGCTTGTTGGGACTTTATGCAACCTCGAATGTCTAAATTTACCGGGGTATTATAATATTTTTCTTGTTGTGTTTGTATGGTCACAGACTTGAATACAACCTCTACGTATCTACCATATACCATATATGTGTATCCATGAAGGTACACACACACGAATAACCAAACTACAATAAAATATACCTCAGGAGCTGAAATTAAGTAAGTTAAGTAAGCTTAGTGTTCAGTTTGAAACCCACGTTAGCTAAGACAATAATCATAAACATGACAGTAATAAGGAAGACCTGACCATTCTACCATAATGTAAAATCTTTTTTAATCTCAGAGAACCACACACGCAGATATTGTTTTGTATATACTTATATGGAATGACCGACAACTTGTATGATACTAGATTGTGCATGAGTTTTCATACTCTCAGTGCCACGTCATCCAGTGTCCGCGCTCGGCCGCCGCAGGGCCGCCGCCGGGCCAGCGCGGGGCCAGCGCGGGACCGCCGCGGCGCCGCGCAGCTCTCTTCATTAATTGAAACCTCTGTGTTCCGTTATCTAGTTTCCATTCACATAATGATCTCAGACTCATATCCTAAAGTCGCAAATCATGGCGGCGGGCGCACGCGATCCGCCGCCCACGACACCCGCCGCAAATGCGCACACCATGTCGTATGTAAATGCACCTTGTCCACTCTCCGTTTAATTAATCTCTAGTCGCATAAATAAGCTCGCCGTAGATTGCTCCACTCTCGACAACAAACAATGGTCCCGAGTGGCACCGTTCGCCGGCGGAGCGCGCGGCGGCGCGCCGCGCTCGCGCGGCGACCGCACGCCTCCCTCCTCGCCCTCTGATCCTACTCTTGTGTACACAAGGAATGGTAATTAACGATTCCCTGCAACCCAGTCGCCGTGTTCTCGGAGTGTTTAGCATACTGCAATAACGCAGCTATACAATAAAACAGAGAAATCGAAACCGAGTTAACGTGGGGCCGCAGGGTTCTGCCGCGCCACGCAAAGTAATTAAAAGTTATGTATGTGTTTAATCAGTCATCGATATTCATAAAAATGTAGTTATTAGTTGCGCATTGTGTGGAGCGGAGTGCGGTGCGACGCGAGGCTAGCCTGCGGCGCAGAAACTCGTTAAACAAACTCTCGTTACGGCTCGGACGAATCTCGTGTTGGTGTCGTATCTAAAACAAATATCTTAAATCATGTCATCGGCGAGTGGACCATTAAATTGTGAGGGTGAGGGGGGCGCGGGCGCGCGGGGCCACAGAAAGTAATCAACCGGCAAGGATTTAAAGCGCGGGCGACCGGGGCCCGCGGCGGCCCGGCCAGCCCCGCCGCCCCGCGCCCCCTGGACGCGACATCTTCATTATGGCCAAGTGTTAAAACTTGTTAATATGTCACTTAGTTCATTATTATGCGAGAGCTGCAGTTAATTGATTCGGCTGGCGACAAAATGTTAATAAGCGATGATAAGGCGAGGGCCGCGCCGCGCCGCCGCGCGCCGCGCGCCTCTCTCGAATGCAAATCGAGCTTTTGGAGCATTCGGTGAGGATGGGAGCGATAACATTTAGGAATCCATTCAATTAATATTCGAGTAACACGCGAGTTTGCACTTACTGTGGTTGTTACTAATATTACATTCATTTTACTTGGATATAGTACAATATTATGTAACGCGCTAATCTCAGAAACTACAGGTCGGATTTGAAAAAATATTTCAATGTTGAATAATCCACTTATTGAAGGAGGCTATATTTCATCTCGAAATTCCTACGGGAACGGGCACAACGCGGGTAAAACCCCGAGGCGCTGCTAGTAAAAGGTATACAGTTACATACCCACCCATTAGTGTATGCGCTGCAGGCACTAACTCCAGGCGTCACTCTTTTCTCGAGCGAGCAACCAGGAATTTTAATAAACTTAGTAGGGAATATGAAGCATTAGATTTGTACAACACTAGTGTACCCACTGCAAGACGGATGTTCAGCAAAGCTTTCTTTTTTGATTAAGATTAAAAACAATTTCTTCTTCTTTTTCTCTTTTCTCCATAGTGTATTGTCGTTGATCATCAGCTATAAGTTTAACGTAATTTTGTAATTTAATTTTCAAGCTCTTGTATAGTTCCTCTAGAACTGTTTTCTATCCGTGAGGACCTATAATTGGCTTTCTGTTAAGATATACTGTACTTTTTAGAATAAGTGGTCAAGCTGTTGGACCTCCTAACACAAAATGAATAAATACACCTGTAACGTAACCGCTCGCGCTAGTTCGGTGGGTGGTCAACTCGGCCCCGACATCGTCACCATAACTAATTATATTCCACTTGGATATTATGCACATTCCTGGCGTTCAATGTGTTTGTACCGAGCCTAAGTTACTCGTAATATCGACTCCCAGTAAGTCCCGCCAAAATCAGATGTCGTAAACACACCGACAGACAAACATTTTGAAAATAATATTACGAGTATATTGCTGTTTGGAAATATTTGTTGCAAAAGACACGTAGCAGGACTAATAAAGCAGGAGTAAACGACTAATAATGGTGTCACGGTAATACTATTTATGGTGTCGTGCCCGCATTTTTGAAGATGCGAGTTGTCCATTTTATTTATTTTTTTATTTATTTATTTGGCACAGTAACAACATACAAATTAAAAACCCAAAAAAGTAACACTTACAATACATAGGTATCTTAGTAAACTTGTACATCGATGACAGCCATGCACAGCTCTTAAATACACACATTTATTGTACCGGTATCCTATTTAGTATTTTAGTAAAAGAAAAATTAAATAAAAATATCAAAAACATCAAAGAAAACTATCAAAAAGCACACATAAAAAATAAAAAATAAAATAGATACTGTTTAGATTGGTTCCTGATACAGCGATCATATTGCACACTTAAACTTACGAGTATTAAGGTTAGGTTGGAAAATGTCTAGATCTTTACATTTATCATTATACAGACAGCTCATTCGTGGCACCGGACCATAGTGAGAGACATTATTAGTGGCTAAAAGTATAGGAAACAGATGTTGCCTACGATTTGATCTAGTTTGCACTTTAAAGCTAATGTGATTTAATAAAGTCGTGTCCACATGACTGTGTACAATTTTATATAAAATACATAAATCGTAAATTTCACGTCTAACCTGCAATGTCTCTAAGTTAAACTTATTGAGTCTATCTTCATACAATGGTAATTCATTTCTTAACTTAAATCGACCGCATAGCTGCTTTAAAAACATCCTTTGCACAGACTCCACTCTATTGACGTGGATCAAGTAGTGTGGGGACCAAACCGTTGCACAGTACTCGACTATTCTTCTGAACAGCGTTTTATAGAGAGTTAGGAGACTACTTGGATTTCTAAATGACTTAGTGGTTCGATTGACCTAGTGTTTTCCTGGCTTTAAGAACCATGGCGTCAAAATGAAGCCTAAAGCAGAGTTTTGTATCCAACAATACTCCTAGATCCCTTATTGCACTAACACGGTCTAAGCTTGTGTTATTAATGTTATATGAGAAAATTATTGGTCTTTGTTTTTGGTGAATGTGATACATTGACATTTTTTAACATTCAATTCCATCATATTTAGTTGACACCAATTAACTAGTACATCAATGTCCAATTGAAGGGCTAAGCAATCATTAATGTTGACTATTCTGCTGTATATTTTTAGGTCGTCTGCGTATGCTAAATAATCACTTGAGAATAGATCAATTAAATCATTTTTAAATATGACGAATAGTAATGGCCCAAGATTACTTCCTGGAGGAATTCCAGACTCTGCCTCAAACGGTACAGATTCAAATCCATGGACCGCAACTAACTGACTCCTATGCCTCAAGTAAGACTCTATCCAACGTAGTAGAGTACCGTGAATACCCAATGACGCAGCCTTAGCACATAATATGACATGGTTGATTTTATCAAAGGCCTTCGAGAAATCAGTGTAAACAGCATCTATCTGACCTTTTTCATTAAACGCTTTGCTAATGTCTTGTGTATATTATATGTGAGAAGGTTCGTCAAAGTTGAGCGGAACCTAATGAAGCCATGTTGTTTAGTACTAATCAATGATTTTAAATGATGATAAAGATAATTATACACAAGAGATTCAAATACTTTTGCAAAACAGTTTATGATACTTATTGGTCGATAGTTACTAATATCCTCCCTACTACCCGACTTGTGAATGGGAACGATTTTTGTGATCTTCCATAAGTCAGGGAAGCATCCCTCAGTGAGTGACTTATTAAATATTATTTTTAATGGCTTAATAAGACCAGCTGTACACCCCTTTATGAATATCGGTGGTATACCATCTGGCCCTGCACCTTTGCAGACGTCTAATCTTTTTAACGAAAGCTCGATTTCACTGTCACTGAGTACAATCTTCGATATTACGGAGCTAGCTGTACATGCAGACTTAAACTCTTTCACTTTATTTTGGCTATATACCGATGAGAAGTACTTTGCAAATAAATTTGATATACTAGACTAGGGCCATCATCAGCATGTATATTTTTATAGTACATATGCTTAGGATAACTGTTCGTTTCTTTTTTTGATTCAGTGTACCTCCAGAACGATTTAATATCATGTTTTAAACTGTTTTCGATTTTATATATGTACATTTTGTAAAAATTTCAAAGTACAAGTCGGTCCTCAATCTGCACGCAGACGCGCGCCGGGCGGGTGTCCGCTTCCTCGTGGACCCCCCGGCCGGCTGCCCGATCGCTACCATGTGCCATAGATGGCAAGTCAAACAGAAGATTCTAGTTGTTGCTTCTTTTATAATACGATCCAATGAATATTGTATCTCCGCAAAGTAAACTATTCCAGAAGGGGGTTGAATGTCAACAATGTTAAAATATTTCGGTCGGACTTAAGGACATAGAAGTAAGTTCGGCTGCAACAACAAGGAGTTTCTTAACGTGCCACTTAACGTGCCATCTGTAGAACATTGTATACAAGCTTCAATTTAGCATGTCATTTTATAGAAAAGTTGCACATTGGTTAACAATCGCCAATAGATTAGCTAACATCGCTGTCGAACTACAGAACGCTTCACAGAAGAGCAACCACAGTGTTAAGTACTTCAATCACCCTCGACTCCTTCCTTGAAGTTGTTCTTAATTCCTTTGTCAATAGGTCACTCTGAATTTCATCGACATTAAAACTCTAATTTTCACCTAACTCCTCTTCATATGGAAAAATAATATAAATGCAACTTTTCATTTATCTTCTGTGTAAATGAGAGGTGTCCGAAAACCATTAGTAAATGATAGAAGCTTTAAGCGTAAGCACGTTCCATTGAGTTATATGTACTAGAACATATAACTCAATGGCACGTTCCTATTTTCCCGACGCGCTGGCCCGGCCTCGCGTCACGATGGGAGCCAGTTATTATTTGCTGGAAGGATTCAATAAGGTGTAAGGTATCTCACATATTATTATAATCTGTCGAACAGGGCATGCTCGCCCCGTACTAAACATTTGGAATTATATGACACTAGTGTAACACACATAAAGCACGTACGAGTACAGTTACTAAAGGAGGATGTAAAGGTGCGAATTGAGAATATTGGCTTTGCGATGGCTTCTTAAATAATGTATTATATGTATTGCATTGCAATATATTTATATGTTTATTTGCTTTGTAAACAGATTATGTGATTGTAGCAAGAGGAACAGTGGTGTAGTGTGGCCGGTGGTACTGCGAGGGCGCGGGCGGCGCGGGCTGGCGGGAGAAGGTAAGCGGAGGCGTGACCCGTGTGTCTGTGTGCAGGAGCTTCGGCGCCAAGTGCTCCAAGTGCTGCCGCGGCATCTCGTCCTCGGACTGGGTGCGCAAGGCGCGCGCGCAGGTTTACCACCTGGCGTGTTTCGCGTGTGACGCGTGCGGCCGCCAGCTCTCCACGGGCGAGCAGTTCGCGCTGCACGAGGACCGCGTGCTCTGCAAGCCACACTACCTCGAGACGCTCGACGGGGGATCCATCTCCTCCGATGGTAACACACTCATCCACACACACTCGCACACACGCGCGACCACCAACAACCACACGCTAACCGGACCTGTTCCCCTGCAGATGGGTGCGACTCGGAGGGGTACCACAAGAGCAAGGCGAAGCGCGTGCGCACCACCTTCACGGAGGAGCAGCTGCAGGTGCTGCAGGCCAACTTCCAGCTGGACTCGAACCCGGACGGCCAGGACCTGGAGCGCATCGCACAGGTCACCGGCCTCAGCAAGCGCGTCACGCAGGTCTGGTTCCAGAACAGTCGCGCGCGCCAGAAGAAACACCAGCACACCGGCAAGGGGAAGCAGAGCCAATGTTAGTACACTCACACCCCACCACACCACACCACGCCTACAGCTCTCCTGTTTCGATATGCCTGCCGGCACCTTCAACCTACTCCATATCATCCCACACACTCACTAAAGCGACTGTAAATTAAATTACTATTGCGAATGAATGTCGTAGCGAGATGTATTGTAATGCACCATAACCCGCCATGGATACTGTGACCGCCGTTGGTTCGCGTAAGTTTGTATGTGTGTCGTGTTGTCCGCAGTGATGGCGCGCGACGCGGACCCGGTGGGGTTTGGCCGCCCCATCAACCTGCACCTCACCTACTCCTTCCAGAATAAGCCGCCCTTTGTACCAATAGGTGAGCCATTACAATATAACAATAAAGGTACCTTCAATTTAGGCATTTGTACTAATTTGTAGTGGGGCTCCGGCGCGCTAGCGATCACGGACCGCTGTTGCATCGCATGCTTGGCGGAAATACACAAATATGAGCAAACGGTTCGAGAAAACTAATTCACCGCAGCGGCAATGCAGCAAGACAGGTGCAATCACCTAAATTGAAAGTGCTTCATCCGACTCTAAGAAGCACATACGATACGAGTAGGATTTATTTTAAAAAGTTAACCAAATGGAGAGTGTAGTCAAAATGCGATGTTTTTTATTGTCAGAGTAGTAACCGAATGATTAGAGTTGACCGAATGATGTGGCGTGTTTCAGACGGGACCTCGTTCACGGACTCGTCGATGGACGAGCTGTCGGAAGACTCCTCGATCCACTGCATGCAGAGCGAGGTGTGAGCCCGTACCCGCGAACGACCGCCCGCCCGCCCCTCCGCCCGACCGCTCTTCGCCTCATCCCCCGAGTTTACTCCAGACTCGCCTAACGTTTTTATCTCTACCTGATGTACTCAGAGGACTCCTAGGCGGAGGAGAAGTACACTTTATATAGCGCCGCCATTGTATAGAAAGCCTGACTGCCTGAAAACTATAGAGATTGAAAGAAAATATAAAAGGCAGAGGGACATGGGTGGACGGCGAATGTAATGACCATACTGTATAGTGTGCGAGTGCTGTACGACTAGTGCAGATCTCCCAGTTATTGTTTGTTTTTATTTATTTATAATTCTGTGATACTGTACGCTACGCTTGTTCCGGGGTTGCGGCGCAAGCGCCTTAACCTACCCTGAACAAATGCACAAACTGTGCATTCCTATCTTACATCATTATCGCTATTATAAATCCTTCTGTATACTGAATACGGCGACAGTAAATGTTTGATGCACTTATCACCGAGTAATATGTAACACGTATTAATATACAATGTATCAACTGTACGCGGCACGTATTGATATGTGTCAACAATATGTATTTATTGATTATTGTACGTAGTATGTCAATTAGTTAAAGTAATATATAAAACCGAGCAGTTGTAAATAGCCCTAAGTTAGGTTGTATGTAATCACTCTGTTGTACATTCACTAAGTAGCTACTTTATTTATATTATTAGTTAAGTTAAAAGGTTCTCGTCATATTCACATAAACTTATTATGATTATTAGCTATTGAATTGAAATGAGTACTAGGTACCTACTAGGCGTAATTGTACAAATTATAAAATATATCATGTTGGTTATAATATTTGAACGTTTCCTTTTGCCTTTAATATAAGCTGGATAAGTAATAAAAGCAGGGTGAATAATATGAGTAAGTGTCCGCGCCGCGAGTAAGTATCACTGCGCCGGCGGCGCTGCGCTGACTCGCGGAGCACTCGTGTGCCTAGCGCCCGCGTGGTTGCATAGAATAATGAGGGTAAATAGATTGACTCTATCGCATTTAAATATATTTTATTAAAAAATAAATAACCTAAATAACATTATCATTGGTATTATAATCATAAATTATCAATAAATTAATACTAATAGGATGCCCGCGGGGCTCCGGTGTGAGTGGCGATGGCGACGTCACTCCCTCGGAGCCGCGCCGCGAGTACAACTAACGGGCGCTCGGTGTGTTGGCCTGCCTCGTGTGAGACACGAGCGTCATCGATGACACCTCATAGGGCATCCATGGTTCATCAATTTCATCTTCCAAGCGTCTTTCATTTGAACAGTAAACATTCAAAGTTACATGATGGTATTGGTTTAAAAACTAGGTGTAAGTAAAGCCGAGTGTGAAGCGAGTATGCCTAGAGCTTGTCCATGGCATTGAGCAGCAGCTCCATCTCCTGGTGAATGTCGTGGAGCAGGTCTTTCATCTGCCGCTTGGAGTCGAGGATGTCGATGCTCTGTGTGTACGGGTTGTAGCGCACCGCGAACCCGCGCGGGATGCGCTGCGCGAACTTACTGCAAACAAACACGCCGCTCACATTAGTACTTCGTATTAGAACTACATAATACTTTGCCACTGACGTAAACTAAGTCATTCGGTAAGAGAAGTAGGGAAAATAAACGCATTTTGCATGTCGAGGTATTCTCGAGTCTATGTCACTATAAATACTTACTGTATTTATAGTGATTACGTTGACCACGTGTCAAAACAGGAGTTGTCGATAGTGAGTTTAACAAGAGCACTATCTTCAGATAACGTGGCTTTTGCGTGATGAATGTATGTTTAATGGGTGCACATGTGCACATTGTCCATAGTCATAATGGGCTAGTTTGGCAAGTGGTGAGTAGCGGGGAATAAGGTGGTGTTACATCATCTTCTCCTTGGCGTCCTCAAAAGAGTTGGCGACAAAGTAGACGGGCTGGTACTCGGTGATGGGGTACTTGGTGGCGCCGGTCAGCTCGGGCTCGAACTCGCGCAGCTCGGGCTGCTCCGACAAGCAGTACTGCAGCTCGCCGAACGACGATAGCAGCCCCGCGCCGAACGCCTTCAGCTTGCCGCCTTGACGGCACAGCCCAAACTCCACCGTGAACCAGAAACACTGCCCAAACACACAAAACAACACATACATTATAAAAGTACATTACATACATATCGTAATACTTATTCATTCATTATCTGCACCAACTCCGAATGTCTAATTGAGCTAAGTCTCGAACATGAGCTGTCTGTATGATGTGATTACCGTGGCAAGTTTTTCAATGTAGTCGTCGGGCGCCCCGAGCGAGGCTAGGCCGATTTCCTGCGAGAACTGCGCGAAGGCGGGGTCGGCGAAGAGCGGCGCGTGGCCGAGCAGCTCGTGGCACACATCGGGCTCCGGCGTGTACAGCGGCTTGGAGTGGTGCCGGATGTACTGCGTGCTGTGGAACACGCGGAACGCCAGCCCCGCCAGGAAGTCGCGTGACGACAGCAGCCCCGCCACCGGGCGCAGCGTGAACCCCGTGCAGTCTGACGACAATACCACCCACGTCACACCTCACACCTCACACTGCATGTTACACATCATTCCAATAGATACTCTCACTATTAATACTACATTAATAATAAATACTACATAGTTTACTATACTATACTTAGTTTACCTTTGAGGAAATTGGAGACGTCTTCGAGCTGCGGTATGTTGTCCTCGCGGTATTGGCAGTTCTCGATGAGGAGCGGGAACACGTGGTTGTGCTCCTTGCAAGCATGCGTCGGGTACAGCTTCGTGAGCTTGGAGAACACGGCTCCCCAGGTGGCCACCTCCTCCTTGGTGTAGTCGACGTGCGGCAGCGGCTGGCCGTGCTTGTAGTTGAACGCGATGTCGGCGAAGTACTTGCGGCGCGCGCGGTACACGGGGTCCGTGAACCCGGGATGGTCCGCGTCCAGCTCCGCGCCGTACGACAGAATCTGGTTCGCGAACCGGTCCAGGTCGCGGATGCGCCGAGGAAACCAGGGCACGGCCGCTGCAACCGACACAACCCCGCGATGACATGACTGTGTATACAGGATTAGGAGTATCGTAGGTACAGTGTAGTGTAGGGTACGTACAGCTGTTGTCCTTGTAGTTGCGCGAGATGATGTTGAGGTACTTGACGTCACGGCGCAGGTCGTCGAGTGCGGCGCCGAAGTCACCGGCGCCGTGCTCGCACTCCACCATGAACTCGTAGCCGGGGCGGCGCGCCGAGGAGCGCGACTCGATGTGCGACAGATTGACGCCGTGCGACGAAAAGATGCCCAGGTACTTGGCGAGGCAGCCCGCCTGGTCCGGCGTCTCCGGCGGCGAGAACAGCACCCACGTTGACTTGCTAGAGTCGCGACCCTCCTTTATGTAATTACCTCCCTCCATCAGCTTCGGCTGCAACACACACACACAAATACATAATCATTCATTTTGTGATTGTTACGCGCCGATCTTTGTACTAGTACAGTACCTGCTCAGACCCGCCTCATCACTGGGTTAGCAACCTTCGTGATATAGACTATGACTATGTAAGAATGCTCGTGAAAGTGCCGCCAGCCCTAGTGTCGGAGTTTTTAGGGCGCCCAAAGGTCTCCGACATGTTCTAACGATTGAAGCAATCGGACCCGACAAACTGAAGTGCCCTCTAAAGCACGAAAGCGCTCACATAGAATGCCACTATCGGCCACGAACCCGGTTTTAGTCCGAGCTGTACGTTGTAGTTGCGATGACTATAGAAAGATAACAATGCAAAATTACGATTAGTAGCTCGACCGCTTCGTGAAAAAAGAACCTCGTGTTTAATAAGGATTATCGGCGGAGAGTGGCGGGCCGCCATGTTTGGTATTGTACATCGCACTTGCGTGGGAATACAGTGGAGATGTGTTACATCAGATCAGAGGTCAGTGGGGGTTATCGGGAGCTTCGTCACAGGTCGCGGCAGATCAGCGCTATCGGCCCGCTACCACTACCTACTAATACGCAGACGTCCGAACCGCTTCGCTTCACCCATACCTTCAGAACTAGCCTACTAGGGTCATTACTATGTAATTGGTATTCGCGCAACCGCATTAAAAATGTCGCCCAGGCTAGTCGTAGAGTTGAGACCCAGATAACATATTATTCAAGGTGATCGAGACTGGCCGCTCCGAAACTGGTCTCGTTGAACACTCGAGCCCGGACGAGTATGGATAATAAAGGTCCGGCGCAGCGCCGCGGCGCGGGTGAACACCGACCCATCATCATGATACCGTGACTCGTGAGGACACTGCTCTCCCACACACCTGCGGTCCATATAGTATTATCAATCCGTTTCAAACGGTCGTACATTCTTAGCATCAAGGATTTAGTGCAGCCTTTTATTCTTTTATCTCTTCAAAAAACGTTATAGATTCGACAAAGAGAAAGCTGATCAATAAACAATAATCTGTGTTTACAATAAATAAATATGTTCTCTCGCATCGACACATCCAGAACAGTGCGGCCGCGCCCGCCGACATTTAAATCATCTTTGCCCATAAAACCATAATAACATAAATAAATGATTCGAGAAATTTCACCGTTTGGTTTATTAAAAAATATCAAAGTAAATGCCGTCTCATTTTATTATCAATAATGATGTAATTGATACTCGTATAGCGGTAGTGGTGATGGTGGTGATGGTGTAGCTGTGCGGTAGTGCTCACCTTGTCGGGCGGAGAGCCGGCGAGCGCGGGCGCAGACGCGGCGGGCGGTTGCTGGATCTCCATGGTTGCGCGGGTGCGGGTCGGGAGCGGGTCGGGTGCGAGTACGGTGTGCTGTGTGGTGTGCGGTCGTGCGGTGCACGCGGGCGTGCGTCTCGGCCGGGCGCGCTCTTGTAATCGCCGGCGAGTGGCGCGCGCTCTCTATTTATCCAGCAAGAAGTCGGTACGTGCGTCACCCGCCGCGCCGCGCCGCTCGTATCTCGCGCGGCCCCGCGGGGACCATCCATCAAACTTGCTTCCATCTTCTGGACATATTGTGTATTATATAGACGACTAATACTAAAATAAAACCATTCAATACAAACAGAAGGCTAAAATATTACGTACCATAAAAACTGGATCTCGCTGATACCGGTTATTGTCCGGTGTTTTTATCTTATTAATTGTCTGAATAATTTAATACATGTTGAGGGGTATCGATTTGATTCCACTGATTTGATCTTATTTAAAGATTCGGATCCACGAGTGGCGTTCGAGAAGATGCTGAAGTACCTGCTGGGGCCTGCGATGCATCAGTTGGCGGCGGCGCGGCGCGGCGCGGCGGCGTCGAGCCGTGTCCGCGTGTGTACAAAACAACAACTATTACTTAGTATTGCGTCAGGTCGACCCACTACGCGACAACTATATATTTTTCCCATCGTATTATTTTATAAACAATTCGAGGTACCTAATGTACAATACCCATCGCCCCGTGAAACCTCGTGAGCTCGTGTTCCGCACTCCTTGCGGTTGTCGGCGAGTGCAGTCTACTTCTCTTGACATCAGTTTTTAAAAATGGTATAGTGATTTTTTGACATTTGCTATGATTGGTTCTAGCAGGCGACACGTGTGACAATTTCTCGACCGACCGGAGCGCACCGGGTCGCGCCGGATGCGCTTGGTCGCGCCGGACGCACCGGGTCGCGCCGGTCGCCGGGAAGCCCGCGCTCTAATCACACATCTACAATCATTACATCACCTTTTGCGCCGCGCGCATTTTAAAAACACGTACATACCCGTCCACCCGGAAGAAGGAAGCACTGACACTTCTGTACTTCGAGCCCTTCGTGCCCGTCGTCCGCTGTGAACAAGGGGGCCCTATGTATGGGCATCTCCCGGCGCCATTCTTACAATAAAACAGTTTTATGAGGCCATTGTCACAAAATTTAGAGCATTGAAGTTGTTGAAAAAAATAGCAACAGATAAGAAAAAAACGCGCGTCTCACACGTACGGGCGATAGCCCGCGGCCCGGGGTTATCTACGCACGGGAGTCGGGTCGGCGCTCGCCCGCTGCAGCACTCTGTAGCGGCGCGGTACGGCGCGGCGCGCGGCGCTACCGGCTGGTCGACTCCAATGTGTTCAGTGAGCGGGAAGCTTTTGCCCAGCAGTGGAATCAAGCTTACTATTCAGTTTTACTGAATTCCTCACGCCTAGTGGCTGGTGTGTGAGGCCTGCTCGAGTTACAGCAAAGTCACTGAGGCGGCGGGGCCCAGCGGGGCCCCGGGGCCACCGGGGTCCGCACCGACCACAATATTTCTCCACACTCTGTATTATGGTTTATGTTTATAAATATTTTGTATTAACATTGTAGGATTCTTTCAATTTGTTCGATAATCTTATTCATATTCATTTTTATCTCAATTTAGATAACTGAAAGCCGCCTGACTCGTTTTGGTCACGTTGACGCATTATAATGAACTATATTTTCGTAACATTTATATTCGCATGAAGGGTAGGGTAGGGACGTAGGGAGGGGCTTGGGCGCCTGGCACTGGTCGTCGACAACCCTTCGACTCTGTATTAATAACATTTTACTGCTTCCCTAGTCTTTCGTTATTATTTAATTGTAGATAATCTAGTCTTGGTAATCTAAGTTTCAATAAAAATATACGTATTAAATGAACTAACAAACACATCGAAAGCGAGTTGGAGATAACATAAACGACAACAACGTGTTGCGTCCTCGCGCTCACGGCCGTTATCTCGTACAGTACGTAGCACTGGGCGGAATAATAGTATATTAAACAATAACCGTGTTTGTAAATATATACATTTTATAAGCAGAACAATATGAGTTTACAGATGTGTGATTAGTTATCGAAGTCAAACACTCGGCCGAGCGGCGCGCGACACGCAGCACGGTGGCCGCCGCGCCGCTCCGCAGCCGCCCACGAGTCGCGACACATCACAATCACTACTTGAACCGAAAGCTTGAATTGACGCTTTACATACTCGTATATCGACGCTTCGATGGCACGCTGTATGGTCTGAATCATAGCGCTAGATTGCGAAGAAGTTTGTATCTGGGGGCACGGCAGTGCCCCCGCCAAGTCGAGCGCGAAGCAAACACTGCCGTACCATCCTTTACTGGAAACATTTCGCCGCATTTTCAGGCCCATGTTTGAGAACCTCTGGATAAGACCAGAACGTATAGAAATTGTCGTCATCCATTAAGCTATAATCACTTACTTAAAATCCAAAATTCAAGTCTGTAGGTCATTTAGTTCCGAAGCAAAGTTTCGCATTTATTACACTCACACACTCACTCACTCATGATCATCAAAATAGAACTATGTAGTACTTTCCATGAACTCGGAGAGCTGAAATTTGGTACAGAGTTAGGGTTTAATGGCCACATAAAAACTAGGATAATCGTAGATCTGGAGTTCCTGGTGACCCTGATTAGAAAACACAAGAGCCCAACCAAACTATTAGAGATATCGACATAATACCACCTTTACAAAAAATATTCAACTTGGTGGGCCGAATGTCTGAAGTATCTGATCAAGAACCCTCAGCTGGTCTCAGCTGTATTAGAAATATGGTAATGGTCCCTTCTATAACTATTGGTACACAAAAAATCGAAAGTCAGTGCAAAAAATAAGCCCACGTTTCTTCAAAAAGAAGTGAAATCCCCTCAAAAACATTCTGTACAAAACTAGCCAAGTCTCGATGGAGCTGCTTATCTCTAAAAATTAATGAAATCTACACAAAGTCGTGCCAAGTCTAAGGTTCCTTACTGCGATTTCTTTATTAGGTATTTATAGTTAAAATGTTGTGTGATAACCCACTCGTGTAAAGAATATTCAAATTATATTCTCAACGAACATTCATACTACGTAATCATCTGTGTACAAATGCGTTGAACATACACTTTTATATTTGAATTTACAAAGGATACAAGTGAAAATATTGCACTACATGGCGATAGTGGCATTTCCATCTGAGCGCTACCGTGCTGTTGAAGGCACGTAAAATTATGGACGTAAAATATATTATAAGTTTAATTTAAATATAATCTCAGCTAGAAGACACGACGCCTCATCTACATGGATATGAGAACACCCTCGACACGCCGGACGGGCAGGCTGCATGTAGTGTAGAACAAAATATAACGCCTGACAAAAACATTCTAGCAATTTAGAACTTAAAAGATTCATTTCTAAAAATATCCAACGTTATGCGTAATCAATCTTTATAAACTGTTTGCGTATATCGGTAAACTATTAATACAATTAATTATTTAGCATTTACCATTATATTTTATACAGTATTAAATTATTAAAATCGGACAGTTAGTTATTCAGAGGAGATAAATATACAAAATAATAATGCTCGATGGCGGGTCTTTTATGGCTATGTCTATTTCGTGCGGTCCAAGCGCGCAGGGCTATTCCTATACCTACGAACGACGAAAATAGCAAAACAGTTATTATTGGTACTTATATTTCCAATCTTGCATATAAAATCGCTTCCTTACTACAGAGCGCCATCTAGAATGTGTAGTGGAACTTTTTTACTTCATTTAGGATTCCGTATTCTTGTAGGAAAACCTAGAAAACATATACTCGTATTGAATTATTATGTGGTCATAAAACTTAATACGGTTTCATGAAAATCTAACTCTGAAAAAAGTTTTTAAATTCGGTTTCATGTCGTATATTAAAATACTTTCATTTGCATCATAATTGAAAAATTCAAAGGGCAATAGGTATATGGGCACAAAAATTAAGCCATTAATTAGATGCATACTTGTTATTACGTAGAATATCAAATGTAATATACAAAACCAACAGTGCACGATACAACTCTCACTTGGCAAATAAATATCACTTAAACAGACGCTATCTATATCAGGTGACCGCGCACCACTTCGTAGCAAGATCAGAAATTATTCACAAAATAATTTTAATTTTTTGTAAGGTTTCTACGTAATTTTGATATTTATAACTATTCAAGACACTTCTCCAAAGTTTAATGACATGTATTTGTAATGAGTAAGTATTGGTGAACACAACAATCAGTACCGTCAACAAGAACATTGTTTACATTCATTTTACATACCTCACTGTGAAAACAAAACTTCCATGCTGTCGCTAGTTCAAAGAATACTGCCCTAGCTTAGACAAGATTGTTGCTTAATAGTATTAAAAACATGTTCAACTGGATACATTTTCATAATGTGCTCTTCGATGGATTCATATTTTTTGAAATTATTTGTTTAGGTATATTGTAGTAATTTTAATTTATTTATTAAGCCATAAGGTTTGAGATCACCAACCCGCATTAGGCAAGCGTGGTGATTACGCCTGAAACCTCCTCACTGTACTGATATCTTCAGTGAGACGAGAGGCCTTTGCCCAACAGTGGGACATTACAGGCTAATACTTTACTTTTTTTACTATTTAGGGCGCTTTCAAATTATGCGTTTCGTGTCGGACCGCTGCGGTGCCGAAGCGGTGCGTTTGTCGTATTGTGTACGTACGACCGTGTGTTTTCATACAAATCGGCAACAGTGCGTAATAAAATTATTTCGCGGTACCGACGCCGCACTGTTGCCGTGCTGCTCGAATACAAGTGTAGGTACATTTGAGCTTTATCTAATCATCGCTAGATGGCGGTGTTAACAGACAAGGTTTAACAAAATATGGAAAATCTTGAAAAATAGATTGAAAACGCAAATATTTATTTGCAGAAAAAATATTAGGGATCTATTTAAGTATATTCTATTGAAATATATAGTTAAAAATAGAAATTCACGTTAAAATTAATTTTTTTTTTTTTTTTTTTTTTTTTTTTTTTTTTTTTTTTTTTTTTTTTTTTTTTTTTTTTTTTTTTTTTTTTTTTTAATACAGTATGTTTGTATTTGTCTTATTTTACTGGGGTACAGGATCCCCGTATTCCCTCTGACGTGATCAGAGACCGTGTTTTCGAAATTAAAGTTATTTGCGTTAGTTTAGATTTTTAATTTGTTTTAGGTTTATTTTGTCTATGATTTTGAGCAAAGTGTGTTTTCCAGTCTCCCTCCAGGACAATCTCAATCGATCTCAAGTTTAGGATCTTCCACCGTGGACAGAGGCTTCTTTATTTTAAACGGCTTGTCATAATGTTCAATTTGTTTCAGCACGTTTATTTTTCTCGTTGCCAGTGATCTTGTCCGGCGGTGGTTGGGTTGTACTTGATTTTTTATCGGCTTTATTTCAATGCATTGCATTTTTAATTGGTTTATTTTCGTACGAAAATTTTGCCAATTTGCTGCAGTCATGTAGGGGATAAGGTCAATCGGTGATGTGTGTAATGCATTAGTGGTGTATATGTCTGGTTGTGTACTGTCTGTCGTGTGTGTTGTGTTTCTGTTTGTTTTGTACTGAGTGGGTAATTGCATCACTTTCTCACGAAAGTGATCACAATTTACTGTTTGTGTGTAGTGCTTGCTTGTGTTTTTTATTGACTCTATCCCTTTGTGTTGCGTTGTTCTGACTGGGCTTATGGTGTCGCCTGGGACCATCTCAGCAGTACGCCACTGTCTGCCGGGCTAACGCGTCCCATTTCCGCCTCACCGGACAGTCTCGGCTGAACGCATTATGGTCGGCCCTGTCCAGTTTGGCGGTAATGCAATTGCTACACTTTGGGGGCGCTCCAGCTCTCCAGTCGGCGCACTCGGTCCGCATATGTGGCCCGCCACAGTGACAGCACTTTAGTGTAGTCTCCGTGCAAAAACGCCGGCTGTGTCCGTACCCAAGGCAGAGCGAGCATTGGACCAGCGGCGTTTGATCGACCACAATGACGCTGGGCTGCAGGTCTATGCGCAGTTGTCCGGCTTTTGTGAGGCGACTCCACAAGCGAGGGGAGACTTTGGCCGATATGTTGCACTGGTGGGGGTTGCGAGTGATCTTCCTATAGCGAGGTTAGGTTAGGTTAGGTTAGGTTAGGTTAGGTTAGGTTAGGTTAGGTTAGGTTGAGGTTAGGTCGGCAAAAGTTGATCGGTGTTTTTGTTTGTTTTTTCGGTGTTTTGTATTTGTTTTGACTAGGCTTGTTTTTCGGATTTTGTTGGCTCTACAAATATTGACTTTGGCTTTTTCTAAACGGACTTTCTTTTGCTTTCGGATTGGTTTTCGGCGTTTCGCCGAACGGAGTGATGGAGTCGGACTCCAGTTCGGCTCCGGGTGGTGGTGCGCGCCGTAAAAGGCAGCGTGCCACCCCCCCTTTGGCGTCTGGTCCCTCCGGTTCCGAAACGGAGACGGAGGGCCAGTCAAGTCTCAGGGCACCGGTTGCGCGACGTGGTAGGACGGCTTCGGGTGCGCCATCGGTGAGAGGAGCGGGCTCATCCCGAGTGCTTCGCTCGTCTCGAGGTGAGGAGGCTGCGGGGCCGAGTCGGCAGGTGGTGGCAAGGGCTCCCGAGCCCATCTTCGATCCAGAGGAGGGGCTGGAGAGCTCCGCCTCGGAGTCACCCTTACGGCTCGACTCCGAACAACTGAGGGCGCAGGCTGGGCGCAAAGCGGCGGCCATCTACGAGGTGGTCCGGATTTCGGGCAACCTCAAGGGTGGCTGCCAAAAGACTCTTAATGAGTCGGCGGCGGGTCTCATGGACATAGTGGAGTCCCTTGCGGACCGAACGACGTCCGAAGAGGCCAGAAGGGTGAGGGCCGAGTTTGCTCGTCTCCGCAGGGAGTACGACCAGCTGAAGGCGGAGAATAAGGCCTGCCTTCGTGAGTTGGAGCGAGCGAGGGCCACCTCGGCAACCCTGGTCTCCTGCCCTCCCCCCGCGCCTGTGACTCCAACTCCTGATCTGCTGCCGGCGATCAAGGAGATTCTGGAGGACTACAGGCGCTCCATCATGGAGTCAGTGGGCACCCTGGTCAGTGCCCGTCTCGATGCCTTGGACGAGCGCCTTCTCCCCGAGGTGAGGATCCGCCCGCCGCTGAGGGCCGACAGGAGGAGTTCGGCTGGGCCGTCCGGATCCACGGCGGTGGTTCCTCAGGTGATGGCGGCTGCCACCCCATCGTTGCGGGTACCGGCGGCCCCTGTCTCTGCTGCTGGCCAGACTGCCGTCAAGAGGAACAGGAGGAGGGGGGGGAGTGGCCGCCCCCAGGTGCCTGAGCTGCCCGCGGTTGCTCCAACACCGCGAGCAGAGGTACCAGACGCGGGTCCAGCGGTCGCAGCGACCTCATGGTCTGAGGTCGTGAGGGGTAAGGGGAAGGGGAAGAAGTCTTCCCCTGCGGTGGCAGCATCGGCTGTGGTCCAGCCTCCGGTGGCGAGGCAGCCGCAGGCCTCCAGGCCTAAGTTGACGGTGCCGAAGTCTGCCGTGGTGACGGTGACACTCCAGGCGGGGGCTCTGGCGAAGGGCGTGACCTACGCCCAGGTCATGGGCCGGGCGGAGGAGGCGGTGGATCCAACGGAACTCGGTATCGAGTCCGTCAACTTCCGCCGCTCTGCCACGGGGGCCAGGATCATCGAGATCCCAGGCTCTCAGGGCCAGGAGAAGGCCGGCGCCCTAGCCGAAAAGCTGAGGGCCGCGCTCGACGGGGTGGCGGATGTCACCCTCCCAGTCAAGTGTGCGGATCTGAGGGTAACGGGGCTCGGTGATACGGCTACTGTGGGAAAGGTGGCCGCCGCCGTGTCCCGGACCGGTGGGTGTCCGGTGGAGCAGGTGAAGGTCCACCCGATCCACCCGGGGCCCGAAGGCATGGGGTCCTGTGTGGTGGAGTGCCCGGTGGCTGCCGCAAAGGCCATCATGGAGGCTCCCAGGTTCCTGGTGGGGTGGACCTCGGCCGGGGTCCGGCTGTTGGAGCAGCGCCCTATGCGCTGCTTCAGGTGCATGGCCATCGGGCACACCAGGCCGACGTGCCCCTCCCCTATCGACCGGAGCACGATGTGCTACCGGTGCGGAAATGAGGGGCATAAGGCGGCGGCCTGTGAGGTGGCGACACCACGGTGCCACATCTGCACCGCAGCGGGGAAGCCGGCCGGGCATTTGATGGGAGGTAGAAGCTGCTTACCTCCCACTGTCAAGGGCAGGATGGGCGTAAGCGCGGGGGCATGGACTGCCCCCTCCGCTGCAGCCCGCACAGTGGAGGTGACCGGGGAGGCTGATATGTCGGAATAATGGATAGTTCCCGACATATCAGCTTCCTCCAGGCGAACCTCAACCACAGCGCCGGGGCGCAGGATCTTCTCCTCCAGTCTCTGGCGCAGTGGGAAGTGGATGTGGCGGTGGTGAGTGAGCCATATTTTGTCCCTCCCCAAACTCACTGGGTAGGGGACTTGGATGGCTCGGTGGCGGTTGTTGTGCGGGCGGGGGTCGGCCCCACTCTCTCGGCCGTTGAGAGGGGGTCGGGATATGTTGTGGCGGGGTGGGGGGAGTACACCGTTGTGGGCGTGTACTTCTCCCCCAACCGACCCCTGGCAGAGTTCGAGACCTTCCTCGACTGTGTCAGGGCGGCCGTGGCCCGTAGGTCGCCGGGGTCCATCGTGGTCCTCGGCGACTTCAATGCCAAGTCTCAGGCCTGGGGCAACCCCGCTACCGACGGAAGGGGAGAGGCGGTTCAGGTGTGGGGGCTCCTCTCCGGGCTGTCCCTGCTCAACCGAGGGGCAGTCCATACCTGCGTGCGGCACAATGGGGGGTCCGTGGTGGATCTCTCGTTCGCCACCCCAGCGGTCGCGCGCAGAGTGTCCAGGTGGAGGGTGGAGGAGGGGGTTGAGACCCTGTCGGACCACCTCTACATCCGATTTGAGGTCTCCCCCCTCCAGGGAGGCGCTGCGCGGCCCCCACGAGGCCCAAGCGCTTTCCCCCGGTGGGCGCTGAGCCGGCTCGATAAAGAGCTGGCTGAGGAGGCGGCCATTGTGCAGAGGTGGTTCGCCTCCAGGACGGAAGGGGCCAGCGTCGACGAGCTGGCTGAACGCATGCGCACAGCCCTTACGAGGGTGTGCGATGCGGCCATGCCGAGGGCGCGGCGCCGCCGGGCGCGACGGGCGGTGTACTGGTGGTCTCCGGAAATTGCGGCACTCCGGACGACCGCCAATAGGGCCCGGAGGTTATATGTCCGTTGCAGGAGACGCAACGGATATGATCCGGGCCTGGAGGAGGAGCTGCGGGGCCTCTACAAATCGGCGAAAAAGGCCCTGCAGCTTGCCATTAGCCGCGCCAAGGCGGCTGCGAGGGAGGAGATCCTGGCGGACCTCGATAGGGATCCGTGGGGGCGCCCGTTCCGGGCCGCACGCAACAAGCTGCGCACACGGGGCGCCCCTCTTACGGAGACCCTGCCGCCGGATCTTGTCGAGAGGGTGGTGAGCGGATTGTTCCCTGATCCGCCGGGGCACACGCCCCCGGTGATGGACCCTCCGCTCCCAGAGGCCGTAACAGAGGCCACTCCCGCTCTCGTCACAGAGGGGGAAATGGAGATGGCACTGGACCGTCTCCGAGGACGAAAGACGGCTCCGGGGCCCGACGGCATCCCGGGGCGAGTTCTGGCGCTCGCCTTGAAGCACCTGGGTGTCCAGCTGCGGGAGCTCTTCGATGCGTGCATCGTCCGCGGAGAGTTCCCGCAATTGTGGAAGATGGGGCGGTTGTGCCTGCTGCCGAAGGGTGGGGATCGTCCGCTCGATTCCCCTTCGGCTTACAGACCAATTGTCTTGCTGGACGAGATGGGCAAGATGCTGGAGAGGGTGATTGCGGCCCGTCTCGTCCATCACCTGGAGTCGGTGGGGCCCCCATTGTCGGATGCCCAGTACGGATTTAGGGCGGGGCGATCCACCCTGGACGCTTTGACCTCCCTGAGGGAGGACAGTAAGGAGGCGGTGGACGAAGGGGATGTTGTTGTGGGGACCTCGATAGACGTGGCGAACGCCTTCAACAGCATCCCCTTCGAGACGATTATGGAGGCACTCCGGTATCACGGAGTGCCTCTATACCTACGGAGGCTCATAGCCGCGTACCTCCTGGATCGGGGCGTCGTATGGGAGGGCAGCGACGGGCGGCTCTACGTGCGGCGTATGGGGTGCGGTGTTCCACAGGGGTCAGTACTGGGCCCCATCCTGTGGAACATTGGATACGACTGGCTCCTTCGGGGGCCGGTCCCCCCCGGGACGAAGCTGACCGCCTTCGCCGACGACACCTTCGTCACCGCACGGGGTGCGTCCTTTGGGGAAGCGGCGCGTCTGGCCGCCATCGTGGTCTCCATGGTGATGGACAGGATCGCTCAGCTGGGCCTGAGGGTTTCCCTGCCCAAGACGGAGGCGATCCTTTTCCACGGGCCGCGTAGAGGACCGCCCCGGGGTGCACACATCAATGTGCAGGGGGTGGAGGTGCCGGTGAGGGCCCAGATGAGGTACCTGGGCCTCACCCTGGACGGGCGATGGAACTTCGGGGCCCACTTTACTCAGATGGCCCCGAAGCTGATTTCAGCGGCTGCCGCCCTCGGCAGACTGCTTCCCAATGTGGGGGGACCGGGATCGGCCTGCAGACGACTGTACTCCGGAATAGTCCGGAGTATGGCTCTGTACGGCGCCCCGGTCTGGACGGAAGCCCTCACCGCTAAGAACAGGGTCCTCTTAAGGAGGCCCCAGCGGGTGATAGCGGTGAGGTCCATACGGGGATACCGGACCGTGTCCTGGACGGCGGCCACCCTCCTCGCGGGCGATCCCCCCTGGGAGTTGCAGGCGGGGGTCCTCGCGGAGGTATTCCGGTACAGGGGGGAGGCGCGGGCGCGGGGCGAGAGACCAGCGCCGGAGGAGGTGCGTCGGGTCAGGACCGCAGCCTACGCGGCTATGATCCGACGCTGGGGGGAGGACTTGGGGTCCCCGGTTGCGGGCCGGGAAACGGTGGAGGCGATCCGTCCTCACCTTTCTCGGTGGATGTCGCGACGATGGGGGACCCTAACGTTCCGGCTGGTGCAGGTGCTTTCCGGGCACGGTTGCTTCGGGAAGTACCTGCACCAGATTGCGGGTCGGGAGCCGAACCCGGCCTGCCACGAGTGTGACGCGCCAGTGGACACGGCGCGTCACACCTTGGAGGAGTGCGCCGCATGGGGCCCTCAAAGGCACACCTTGTCGGCGCACGTCGGAGGAGACCTGTCGCTGTCGAGCGTCATTGACTCGATGCTTGACAGCGAGAGGTCGTGGGAGGCCATGGTCTCCTTCTGCGAGTCTGTCATGTCGCAGAAGGAGGCCGCGGAGCGGGCTCGGGAGGCGACTTCTTCTGACCCGCTTCGGCGCGGCAGGCGAGGGGCCAAACGGAGGCGCTACGCGCACCTCCTTCCCCCGCCCTAGTGTCGCCGAGGGGGGGTCTGGGGGCCCCCTCTCCCATGGCACACTGGCCTGAGGGCGCCCTTGTCTTCCGGGGCGCCCTGTCTTGAGGTACTCGCCGGGGCGGTCTGCAGTGACATACGCAAGTGATCCTGCACCGCCCCACGCAGGCGATGACGGAGACCGGTGGTGGTTTTAGTGGGTAGTAACTGCGGTGGATGCGATGAGCCCCGGCAGCGGGGGGAGCTTGTCCACCGGGTTGAGCCCCACATACCCCGGCCGTGCCCCATATCGCGGCCGGGGATGCGTAAATGCATTTCCCCATCGTTAAAAAAAAAAAAAAAAAAAAGGTTAGGTTAGGTTAGGTTAGGTTAGGTTAGGTTAGGTTAGGTTAGGTTAGGTTAGGTTAGGTTAGGTTAGGTTAGGTTAGGTTGGGGCGCGTGTCAGACAACCTCCTCGTGGTGCGCCCTGGGCAACGTGAACCCTCGAGTCTCTGCGATTTTAGCGGAGACTCGAGAGTTGACGGCAAATAGTCTGACAGGGGAGGGAGGGGAAAGCGAAAGTGTTGGGGAAGCGATGGCTGGGAGAACAGTGGGGGAAGTAATTGGACAACGGGGGGGACAGGGAGATAACACATTCGCACACACTTTTACACACCACACATACAACATTACACACCACACTCAAGCACTTCACCAACTCATACATACAGATACACGCATAGACACATACACACTGACGATAAGAAAGGGTGTGGAAATACCATTATGAAAAAAACGCCAGCAAACATTCGTAGTCCACGGGTGGGTCCCGCCTCAGGCGGGGAATCCCACCAGGGTGCCTCGGCACCCTGCTGCCCCAAAGTATACGTGGGGGGCACCTGTCGTTTCAATCATGAGAGTGATAGTGAAGAAGCAAGCAGAAGTAGGAGTAGGAGTGACAGCGGGAGTGAAGGCTGGAAAAAGGAGGAGAGGAAGAAAAAGGAATGGCCCCCATTACCACCCCGGGCCTATCAGCGGGAAAGGAGAACAGAGAGAGTGAGTGGTCGAGAAGACCGAAAGGAAGCGGTAGAGGAAAGGCCTAAAGAGACGACCCAAAAGGGAAAGAAGCAGTTGGTGGTATCTCTTCGCCCCTCTTGGACCAAAAAAGAGGAGATAAAGGAGGAGAAGAAGGATGTTGGGAGTTGTCGCAACACCGACAAGGAAAAGGAGAGAGACGGCAGCGTGGTGTCGCTATCCTCGGGATCACAACGGAGCCTGAGAGTGTTGCTGGACCGAATCCCGACCCCAATGTCGTTTGGCCGCCTTAGCGACGGCGAGGCGGGCCGAAAACGCAGAAGAGGCTCCGACGAGGACAGCCCGGAGTCGTCAGACGTGGAAGGTGCGGCTCGGGCTCCTCGTAAAGTGTCCACGAGTAATCGAGGACGCGGGCCGGGGAGACCTCCGACCCACGGAAAGTATGTCGGCTTGGCAAAGGCCAAAAAGGACCTCGAGGAAGCCCAGCGCGCCGCGGAGGAGGCCCACCGAACCGCCGAGAGGGCTGCCAGAGACCTGCAGACAGAGAAAAAAGTGGCTGAGTGGACACGGAAGAATGTTCGGAGCTCCCCACTATCATCTGTCTTCGGATCGGATAGGGACCTCACCGACCATACATCGGACATAGAGCAGGACGTGGCGGTCATCAAGATGATCGCCACCAAATCGGGCAATCTAAAGGGCAATTTTGTTCGTGCCCTAAAAGATGCCGCAGCTTCCATCTCGGACAAATTCCAGAAAACGGCCAGGAAGAATACGTCCGAGGAGGAAGCCAAACTGAGATATGAGAACGCCCAGCTCCGGGCCTCCAATGACACACTCCGCAAGGAGTTCGATCAGGTCCGGGCTGAGCTGTCTCGGCTCACGGAGGCGGTAGGCCGTACCACCAGAGATGAGGATCCAGGAGGTCCAAAGAAGTCCAGTCCCCCCATCGACGACGATTCTCTCCAGAGAATTGCTGTCATGGTGGGGACCATGATGGACGCGAAGATGGCAGCGCTCGAGCCCCGTCTTCTCCCGGCCCAGCGCGAGCGACCACCTTTGGCGGCAGACTCCAGGAGGAGGCAGACGGCAGAGGTGACGGAGGAGTCTCGGATCCAACCAAGCCCAACACCTCAGAGAGAGGAGGCAACGAAAGCCAAGAAGGTGGCGGCGAAGAAGGGGAAAGATGGAGGAAAAGCCCCTCCTCCACCGGTGGCCCATTTACCGCCCATCCAGGCAGGTGGATCGTCCACTGCGCCCGGTCCCTCGCAAGAGGGATGGAGCACAGTGGTCAAACGAGGAGGAAAGGCTAAGGCCCGACCAGCCTCGCTAGCTCGGGCTCAGGCGTCAGCGCCGGAAGCCGCCAAGCCTGGACAGAGGGCCAAGAAAAAGAAGAAGCGTCTCAGAGGCCCCAAGTCGGCGGCTATCGCTCTGACCCTCCGCCCAGAGGCAGTGGCTAGAGGCGTCACTTACGTACAGATGCTGGTCAAAATGAAGACCAGCATCTCCCTCTCCAGCGTGGGAATCACCGGGGGGGTCAGGATAAGGGAGGCACAGACAGGCGCCAAGCTGATCGAGGTGCCCGGATCTGGCAGCGATAGCATGGCTGACCAGCTGGCTATGAAGATCCGGGAGGTCCTCTCAGACGACGTCTGGGTGACGAGACCTGTGAAGTCCAGCGAGCTCCGCATAACGGACTTAGAAGAGTCGATCACGGCTGAGGAAGTTGCCGCCGCCGTTACGACCGAGACGGGATGCTCCAGGGAATCCCTCAGGATGGGCGAAATCCGCCGCGAAACCCGCGGCAGAAGAGGGTTCTCCCTGTGGATGCGATGCCCACTAACGGCGGCGAAGGTCCTGTCCCAGAAGCGGACCATTATGGTGGGGTGGGTCCCAGCGAGGGTCACCCTCCTGGAATCTCGCCCGCTCACCTGCTTCCGCTGTCTGGAGACAGGACATGTCTGCGGAAAGTGCGACTCCGAGGTCGACCGGAGCGCACTCTGCTACCGGTGCAGTCACGAAGGGCACAAGGCGGCGACCTGCTCCGCAGTTCCCCACTGCAGCCTGTGCGCGGCCGCAAACTTGCCGGCGTCTCACAGAGTGGGGGGCAAGGCATGTGTTGCCGCTGCCAAGAAACGGAGACCGTGCCAGAGTGGCCAATCAAAGGTCCCCAACGCGCGTCCCCAGGTCTCCCAGGAGGCTATGGAAGAGAGTGCTCCGAATAGGCCCTAGTTGTCCGACCACTGTTGGTCGCCCGACCCTCCGCCGGCTCCCCTCCCTTTGATAGCAAAGGGTAGGGGATGCGAGGTGGTTACCATGGGCACTGCACTGCGCTGCAGCAGAGCTTGCCGACGGTGAAAGGCGCTTCGGCGCCCTCCTCCCGTCATAATCAGGCCGTGGTGGTTCTCCCGGGGAGCGGGATAGCCGCCACGTATAGGCCATGAGGTGGCGCGCGCGGTGTCTTCCGCGCGCCTCTCAGTAAGCCCGGTGCTTTAGCACCGAGGAAGAGGACCCCTCCTATTGAGGGCTCCAGCGCTGTCGGGGTTCGGTGGACGCATCTTATGAATACCCATGTCCCCGACACAAGCGCCGAGGAAGGAGACACAGCTGTGGTTTAGTGGGTATTACTGCGGTGGATGCGATGAGCCCCGGTAGCGGGGGGAGCTGGTCCACCGGGTTGGTCTTCAACTGAAGCCTAGTTGCTTCTAAGTCCATCCGGGCTTCAGTCTCGGATTGACTTGGAAGTGGCCAAGGCCGAAGTTGTTGGCATTGAGTCCCACATACCCCGACTATTGGCTCCACCCAATAGTTGGGGATGCATAAAAGGCATTCCACTGCTATAACAAAAAAAAAAAAAAAAAAAAAAAAAAAAAAAAAAAAAAAAAAAAAAGGTTAGGTTAGGTTAGGTTAGGTTAGGTTAGGTTAGGTTAGGTTAGGTTAGGTTAGGTTAGGTTTTTTTTTTTTTTTTTTTTTTTTTTTTTTTTTTTTTTTTTTTTTTATAATAAACCTGTCCGGGCGCTTTCTGGCCCGGCCCGCGAGCTAAGGTTTTACAAAAATATTTATTCAGTTTAAAAGTTTTACATATTTGATCTTATGTTAAGGTTTTACAATGCTTACATTTCTACTTGTTCTTTTACATTATTTATATCTTATGTTGTAATATTTTATTTTTCGACAGTTTTTAGTTATGTACTACTTTGTTAACATTTGTTTATAATTTCATAATAATTCGGGGTAACAGGATTTCTGGGATCCCTCTGACGTGATCAGAGACCGTGTTTTTCAGGTAATTTTGTGTACGTGTGTTAATTTTGTATAGTTTGTTTTAGGTTTATTTTAATCGTGAATTACTAGCAAATTTTGTGGTAGCCGTTTATTTGTCACCCCTTGGGTATTTCTTCTAAAATGTATTGGTCTTTCACTACGGACGAAGGCTTTCATTATACATATAAAACGGCGAGTCATGACTTACAGTATGTTTCTGCGCGTTTATATTCTTTGCTACCTGTGATCCTGTACGTAGTGAGGTTGGTTTTGCTGTTTTTACTGATTTCGGGTTTGTTGCGGTTATTGGCAATTGGTACCATTTCGCATGAAAGTGTTGCCAATTCGTGTGGGGGATAGAGTCATTCAGTGTTGTGTGTTCTGCGTGTGTAGTGTTTATGTCTGATTGTTTACTATCTGTGGTTTGTGTTGTGTTACAGTTTGTGTCATGCTGTGTGGGTAATTGGGTCGCTTTCTCATGAAAGTGGCCCCAATTTGCTGTATTTTTGTAGTGCTTGCTGATGATTCCGATTGACTCTATCCCTTTGTGTAATGCTTTTCCGGGTGCAATTTTTCTTGTGGTGTCGCCTGGGACCATCTCAGCAGTACGCCACTGTCTGCCGAGCTAACGCGTCCCATTTCCGCCTCACCGGACAGTCTCGGCTGAACGCATTATGATCGGCCCTGTCCAGTTTGGCGGTGGTGCAGTTTGTACAGGTTGGGGACGCTCCAGCTCTCCAGTCGGCGCACTCGGTCCGCATATGTGGTCCGCCGCAGTGACAGCACTTCAGCGTGGTCTCTGTGCAGAAACGCCGGCTGTGTCCGTACCCAAGGCAGAGCGAGCATTGGACCAGCGGCGTTTGATCGACCACACTGACGCTGGGCTGCAGGTCTATGCGCAGTTGTCCGGCTTTTGTGAGGCGACTCCACAAGCGAGGGGAGACTTTCGCCGATATGTTGCACTGGTGGGGGTTGCGAGTGATCTTCCTATAGCGAATCTCGAACTCTTCTTCTAATTTTACGTCTCTACAGATGTCAGGGTTCTGGTTTTTGAGGGCTTTTATGATGTCGTCATTGGTGTTGTAATTAAAGACATCTTTAAGTGTCACAAGGGGACGTTTATTCTTAATGTCTTCGACATTAAGGGTTTCCGTCCCCTGTAGCCTCTTCTTCAGTTTTTCCCTTTCATCTGTAGAGCCGCACGCTATAATCACCTTTTGATCTTTGGCCTTCCTGACCCTCTCCACCTTTACCCAGCCCTCCTTAGCATCGACGGCTGCTCGAATTTTGTCTAGTACCTGTTAGGTTAGGTTAGGTTAGGTTAGGTTAGGTTAGGTTAGGTTAGGTTAGGTTAGGTTAGGTTAGGTTAGGTTAGGTTAGGTTAGGTTAGGTTAGGTTAGGTTAGGTTAGGTTAGGTTAGGTTAGGTTAGGTTAGGTTAGGTTAGGTTAGGTTAGGTTAGGTTAGGTTAGGTTAGGTTAGGTTAGGTTAGGTTAGGTTAGGTTAGGTTAGGTTAGGTTAGGTTAGGTTAGGTTAGGTTAGGTTAGGTTAGGTTAGGTTAGGTTAGGTTAGGTTAGGTTAGGTTAGGTTAGGTTAGGTTAGGTTAGGTTAGGTTAGGTTAGGTTAGGTTAGGTTAGGTTAGGTTAGGTTAGGTTAGGTTAGGTTAGGTTAGGTTAGGTTAGGTTAGGTTAGGTTAGGTTAGGTTAGGTTAGGTTAGGTTAGGTTAGGTTAGGTTAGGTTAGGTTAGGTTAGGTTAGGTTAGGTTAGGTTAGGTTAGGTTAGGTTAGGTTAGGTTAGGTTAGGTTAGGTTAGGTTAGGTTAGGTTAGGTTAGGTTAGGTTAGGTTAGGTTAGGTTAGGTTAGGTTAGGTTAGGTTAGGTTAGGTTAGGTTAGGTTAGGTTAGGTTAGGTTAGGTTAGGTTAGGTTAGGTTAGGTTAGGTTAGGTTAGGTTAGGTTAGGTTAGGTTAGGTTAGGTTAGGTTAGGTTAGGTTAGGTTAGGTTAGGTTAGGTTAGGTTAGGTTAGGTTAGGTTAGGTTAGGTTAGGTTAGGTTAGGTTAGGTTAGGTTAGGTTAGGTTAGGTTAGGTTAGGTTAGGTTAGGTTAGGTTAGGTTAGGTTAGGTTAGGTTAGGTTAGGTTAGGTTAGGTTAGGTTAGGTTAGGTTAGGTTAGGTTAGGTTAGGTTAGGTTAGGTTAGGTTAGGTTAGGTTAGGTTAGGTTAGGTTAGGTTAGGTTAGGTTAGGTTAGGTTAGGTTAGGTTAGGTTAGGTTAGGTTAGGTTAGGTTAGGTTAGGTTAGGTTAGGTTAGGTTAGGTTAGGTTAGGTTAGGTTAGGTTAGGTTAGGTTAGGTTAGGTTAGGTTAGGTTAGGTTAGGTTAGGTTAGGTTAGGTTAGGTTAGGTTAGGTTAGGTTAGGTTAGGTTAGGTTAGGTTAGGTTAGGTTAGGTTAGGTTAGGTTAGGTTAGGTTAGGTTAGGTTAGGTTAGGTTAGGTTAGGTTAGGTTAGGTTAGGTTTTTTTTTTTTTTTTTTTTTTTTTTTTTTTTCCTGTTCTACTACAGACTGAGGCGTCCGTACCCTTTATCAGATGTGTTTACATTTTACAAAAATATTATTTTTAGTACATAACACACAATAACAACTACTTAACAACTATCTTACTTAACTATTTTATTGACAATCTCCTTACTACTACTTACACACTACAGCGGTTTTTTTTTTTTTTTTTTTTTTTTTTTTTTTTTTTTTTTTTTTTATGTTATAGATTTTTTTTTTTTTTTTTTACAATAATATTTCTTATTTAATATATTTACTTACGCAATATTACAATATTATAACTCATGACAAACAATATACTACTAAATCCGATCCAACTACAGCTCTCACAATGCACTTTCATCTCTTTTGTGTGAGCCCGTTCACACACCCGCTATATTGCTATAGCCGGTGTGTGCCGCGCCCAACAGACTTCTTGCGCTTAGTGTGCAGCTGTCTGTCCCAGTATCCTAAGACTCTGGAACAAGCAGCCACGCACTGTACATTGTGAGAGCAGCCACCACGTCGAAACCCGCCCTCGCTTACTCCGTAGACTCTCCCCGGGATAACATCCTTCCTATCACTTGTCGGTCCCGGTTACTGATCGCCATTCGGAGGTTGTGGTCCCTGATAGCCTTGTCGGAGGTCGATGTTGCGCGCCGGATGAACTTGGCTATCGCATCATCACTGTCATTTGTGTAGTATACACAGCTGACAGTGTGACGCGATATTGCAACGACTGCATGGGGAACACTATTGTGGAGTTGGGTTTGCTTCTCCGTTGTTCGCACAATAACCACGTTGTCGAAGGTTTGTCCCTGGGCCTCGTGTATGGTGAAAACGCGAGAGCCTTCACCTGACCCATATCCCTCACCGATTAGGTTTCCCTTCTCGATTTGGGTATGTGTCAGGTAAAGTGTGCCCCTAGATGTTCTGGGGATCTGCTCACCTGAATAACACTTAAGCTCCATGGAACGAATCTGAGACTTGGACGAGTATATTCCCCCGTAGACTTCTGCGAGGGAATATGCCACATCCATGGGGTTTCTGTGCGTACAAAGGAGATGCTGGGAGATGGATGTAATGGAGTTGGGTCGATTGTATTTTAGAGGGAAGAGGTTGTTCCGGTCGATGAAAGGCAACTGATTCGTATCTCCTATCAATAAAACCTCTTTCACTCGGGTGAGTCTGATGGCCATGACTATGGACCCGAAATGGTTCATGAGAGCTTCGTCGACTACTAGTCGGTTAAATTGACGCTCTCCTGTACCGTTTACGAGCACAGAAGCCATCGTCCTCACCCTGACGTTGACATCATCACCAATGCGTTGGGCCAGCTTCTCCTTAAGATCTTTGGCCCCTTCTTTGGTGGTAGTGATGATGATGTCACCGCCCGCGTCGAAGTTTTTCACTATCCAAGTTGTCTTTCCGCAACCGGGGACTCCGTTTACCCACCCAATGTTTGGCAGGGTCCAGGGTATGGCTTCGCCTTTTACAGCGTTAGCCATCTCCTGGATCCTGTCATCGAGCATCACTCTGGTGTTACGAGTAATTATTACAATTGGGTCGGTAAGCGGCGCCCTAAACCTCTGCACTCCAAGGCGTTTGGATTTCTCTTCGTCGAGAACAACAAAACCGGCGGTGTTACTATATGCTGCCATATGAAAACCCGGTTCACTCCCCGCGATGATCTCGGAAGTGTTGTTGTTGTAAATGGCGGCTTCGGCCTCCTCTAGCCTGGCTTTGAGCAGTCCTGGAATTTGTAGGTGGTAGGCATCCAGGATCTTTAGGCAGCTACGTTCTGTAACCGCCTTTGTTGCTCTAGTGATGGCCAAGAACTCGAGAAAGGCATTTCGGAAGTGGTCGACTGGTGTTTTCACCTCCAGGAGTTTCGGAGGCTCCACTAGTCCCATGTCTGCCAGTGTTCTCGACGTCGAGGGGATGGATGAGGTGGAGGGTTTGCTGGAATTTGGGCTAGATGTTATCTTCGCGGCCCGCTTTACCTTATGCTGTTTTTTCACCTGCACGTTTCCTGGCAGGCCTTGAGCTGCAGCGTTCAGAGCCTTGGATAACGTGCTGAGAATACCCCTTTTTTCTTTTTTCTTTTCCTGCTCCTCTCTCGTACGCTGTTCGTTCGCTGCGACTTTTGACTGCTGGATCTTTTCTTGCAACCTTTCCGAGCCGTTTAGCGCTTCCGCATTACCTTCGAGCACTCCCAGAGCTGCTGCTTTAGTCTTTCGTGGTTTAAGAAAAGAGAGGTCTTGACCTCTATCTTCGTAAACCACGACCTCATGGTGTTCCGAGGCTTCTAAGCAACCCTGATAATCGTCCACTTCACCCTGAAAGTACTCGATAAGTAACGCATCCACACTTATTTTCCTGGGCGTGGAAGTATCCCCCGCGGCCAGAGCCGCAAGGCTTACCAACACTGAACTTGCTTGGGAGAAAGGAGTGGTGTTTTCATCCCCTTCGAATAGTGCGACAGTTTTGTTTCTGTGTCGCACTAAGCGGCAGCGGTGTTCTGCTACCGTTATCAAGCTCAGTGTGTCGTAAACCTTGCGCCTCATGGTCGCTTTGAACGTGCTGCCATGTAATAAGGCAGCCAGTCCCGGTGATATCCCCACGAATTTGGAATTTTCGGCTCTCGTGTTGCAGAAGCTGATTCCAAACCTTTCCGCGTTGTCGTCCATGAACAGGGCCACTCCCTTCGTTCTTATCCCGGGTACCCCGTGTTCTCCACATTGTAGCAGTTGTGCGAATGTGTTTGCTACGGGGGTCCTCGGGACCTCGTCCTTTGGTGTTGGTTGGTCGAGATTGTTGCTTGTTCTGGCGACTGATGTTGACGCGGAAGGTTCAGTTGAGCAGGTGGCGTTCCTTTTGGTCGCAATGCGGAAGATCTTCTCCGCGTACTGCAAGAAGTGCGGTCTCGATTCGGCATCTGCCAGGATTTCGTGAAGATTCGTTTGGACGATCTTTTTGTCGATTCGCATCTCCACGTTAAGCCTTTCTCCCTGAAATCTTGGGCACTCCAGTAAAACGTGCCAAACTGACTCCTCGACGTCGGGATCGCACTCACATCCGGGGCCGTCTCTCAACCTAAACCGGTGTAGGTACGATCCTATTCCTCCGTGACCCGTGTACATTTGTGTTAGGGTAGGCGTCGGCTTTGCTTTCCGGAGAATGCTATACGCTTTGCCCACCTCTGGAAAGAAGACCTTAGTCACCTTTCCTGTACTCGAGGCCGTGTATCTGTCCTGCCAGATGCGGACAGACTCCTCTCGGATCTTCCGTTTCACGGATGACAGGGGAATTTTGTCGTAGTCATAGATGTTTTTCAGTTCCAGGGCAGCTTCCTTGGCCAGTTGATCGGCTCTCTCGTTACCTGGTGTCCCCGCGTGCGCCCTTATCCAAAAAAGCCTGACTTTTTTGCCCCGTGCTCTGATTTCGCTTATGCTCTCGTGGATGGTCTTTGCTAATACGTGGCTAGGTTTCGGATTACTCAGTAGCTCGAGCGCTGACCTCGAATCGCTACAGATGTTGACAATTGAGTATTCACTTGTCTTAGCCTCCTCCACCGCCTTGCTGAGGGCATATAACTCCGCCTGGAAAACAGAGCAAGATGATTCTAGGGAGAATTTCCGAAAGCGTGTCTCCTCACCATCTACCCACCAGGTCATTGCAGCTCCCACCTTCCCTTCTATTTTGCTGCCGTCCGTGTATATTATGGGACCAATGACTTGATGATTAGATAGAGACTCCTCGTCCATGCTTTCTAGGAGCTCGAACTCTGTTCGAACGAGTGATGCCGGATGGTGTTGCTCCGAGAAACTCACTCTTAGCTCCAGTTCTCCTTTCGGGGGTAAATAGTCTCGTGACAGGTTTTTCTTGGCTCTGTATAGGCTCGCCGCCTCCTTAACGCGTAGGTCCAGCGGCAACAGTCCTGACAATACTAGTGCCGACGTCAACGATACTGTGCGGTGCGCTTTGATGATTTTTTGGGCGAAACCTCTTTGCAGCGTGTTCAGCTGATCGATGACCAGCTGCATATCCGCTGCCCGGGACCACGCGCACGCCGCATACAGCACGATAGGCTCGATGACCGCTACGTATATTGTTCTAATAATCTCCGAGTTAAGACCCCACGTCACTTTCGCAGCGCATGACAATTGCTTGTAGATATCAGTTGCCTTTTTACAGACTGCTGATACATGCGATTTGAAGGTAAGCTTTTGGTCTATTACTAGTCCTAAAAGTTTGATCTCTTCCACTAAGGGGAGTCTGTTGCCAGACATGTAGAGAACTGGAGGGTCGAACTTAAGCTTCCTTGTCAACACCATCACGTTTGTTTTGTGCGGTGCGAAGTTAAGCTTATTTTCGATCCCCCAGTTCACCACCATCTCCAAAATGGAATTGATCAACTCTTCTAAGAGTGCGATGTTGTGGCCGGAGAATATTAGAACTATGTCGTCCGCAAAAGCCTGGCAGTAAATACCTCTCTCTACTAGGAGTTTCAGCAGGGCATCGATAATGATGTTCCAGAAGGTCGGTCCTCCGATCGACCCCTGGACGCATCCCTTTGTCGTTTTCCTTTCCGACGACGCCCTTGCGTAGTTTACCTTGACTAACCGGTCTATGAGGTATGAAACGACCATTGCAAAAAGGTTTTGCGGACATTTCAGGTATCTGAGCAGTCTCAAGAGGGCAGGCCACCACGCGTTATCGAAGGCGCCCTCTATATCCAGCGAAACCATGCACACGATCTTCTTCTCCTTCTCCACTTCAGATCGTACATGATTCACTAGATCGTAGAGGGCGTCCTCGGTACTACGCTGCGGCATGAACCCGTATTGTACTGGACTAAGGGTTGGAAGGATGTGCCACTGCAATCGGCCTACTAGCAATTTTTCGACAGTCTTGCCGAGTATTGGCAGCAAACCGATTGGTCGGTACGACTTCGGCTGGGTGTAGTCGTCCTTGCCGGGTTTCCTGAGAATGACGACGTGCGCTTTTTTCCATTGCTTGGGAAAGTACCCTAGCGACAGACATTTGTTTGCTATCGCCAGAAATACTTCCCTTTCACTCCGGATTGCGTTTGAGCAGATGTCCGATGTTAACCCGTCATGTCCGGGGGCTTTCTTCGGATTCTGCGCTTGCAGCACAGTTTCCAATTCGGCCTCCGTAAATGGCGGGTCGTTATCCGCTAACTGGTCTTGCCCATCCGCCTGGTTTCGGAGACGCGTGTGATACGGTTTATCTGTGTCCGTCGAGTCATCGGGATAGAAGGTGTTTGCCAGAAGTTGAGCCGATTGTTCAGGACTCAGCGTACTGCCGTCCGCTCCTCTTAGCAGCATATCTTCTTTCCTTCTGGTCGTTTTCCTGATGACTCTGTAGATTCCGTCCCACATGCTCTCTTTCTCCTGAGTCGTGCATTCATTCTTCCAACTCTCAGTCTGGAGTTCGTTCGCGTGAGAGATGTATTCCTCTTTGGCTTCGGCGTATTCCCTGCACACGGCTTCTTTTCTGTGAGGCGCTGCATTTCTTATACGTCGCTTTTTACGCAGGACCTCTTTCTTTTCTTCATCGAGGGACTTTGTGACCCATGGTGGGATGATGTTGGTTGTCCTGGGCGCGGCCTTGGGGATAGTGCCTTCGCATGCCCCATGGATGGTGTCGGTGTAGGCCGTAACTATGGACTCCAACTCCTCCGGAGTTTGGCATTGCTTGACTGAAGAGGACGTTAGACGCCTTTCTGCCAACAGAGACTTGAAGCGTGTTCGGAACTCGGACCATTTTGCCTTTTTGGTATTATAGCGTCGCGTAGTTACTGCGGCCAGAGGTGTTAGCGGCCGGTCTAATCGCAGACTAAAGGTTATGGCGTTGTGGTCAGATGTTGTGACTGTTCGGTCCACGCTCCAATCCTCTATCCTACCCAGCAATGCAGGACTGCACGCGGTGACGTCCACTATACTTTGATATAGTTTCCCCCGCCGGTACGTCTCGAAAGTTGGTTTGTTTCCGGTGTTCAGGATTTGGAAGTCCATCTCGTTTAGAAAGGCGTTGTACGCCTCCCCTCGTTCGTCCTCTGAGGAGCTTCCCCACCAATGGCTCCACGCGTTTACGTCACCCGCCACGATGATATTATTCGTGCGGAGTCCCTCGCAAGCCCTTTTCGTTCGGCAAAGGTAAGGATCTAGGTCTTGTTTGGTCCTTACCGGTTTGCCATTTTCCTTATCCTCAAAATACACCGAGACCACACCGAGCTTAAACGTTCCGGCTACCAGCAAGACAGCCGCTTCTGTTTCGGTGACAAGCTGCGGGTCATGAATGATCTCCAGCTCGTCACCAAATACGAAGACAGCAGCCTTGACTGGTTTTTGGCGATTCAGAGTGCATTGGATTACGTTAATGCCTGGGTAGTTTTTCACTATGCCCGTTTTGCCCACATAGGGCTCCTGGACGATAGCAACTGATACCCCTCTGATGCTAGCTTCCGCAATCAACTCATCGGTGGCTCTGCGGGAACGCTGCAGGTTAGCTTGAATAACCCGCAGGTATCTTCCTTTGGTGCGCTTTGAGGATGTTTCGTCGTGTGTGGTGCCCTCAGCAGTACGCGACTCGCGATCTGGCTATGCCATCCCATTTTGCCCATTCTGGGCAGGTGTTGCTATGGGCTATGTGAGCCCGGCTCCCCTGGGTTTCTGCCCGTTCGCAGTTTTTGCAGTTCGGAGGTTTACCCTCTTTCCTGTCTGGGCACTTTTCCCAAGTGTGTTGTCCCCCGCAGTAGCTGCAGAAGACCGTTTCCTGCTTGCACACCACTCGCGTGTGGCCGAAGCCAAGACACTTTGAGCACTGAACAATAGGGCTTTGGTCCTCGATCGGTAGCCTCTGCAGGTCCACGTACACTACTTCGGCGTCTAGGAAGCGTTTGTGTATCTCTGGGGATAGCTCTAATATGAGATGGCATGTTAGTGGATTCCTCGCTTTCTTCCTGTACTTGACCTTGATCGTTTGACTCTTTAGGTCTACGTCGCCTAAACGGTGTTTGTTCTGGGCGAGGAGGAATTCCACTACTTCGGCGTCCGTGTGACTACTGAGCACGTCTCTCACGACTGCAAGCGGGTTTTTGGGCTTGGGCTGCTCTATTGTGAGGTCTTTGCTCGTTTCAATTCTGCTTTTAACGAGGTCCATTTCTTTTTTTGAGGCACAACTCAGGATGACCTTACTATTCCGGGCTTTCCGAACCCGGTCCACTTTTGCTCCGCTTTTTTTGGTATCGAGCGCCCCTCTGATTTTCTCTATGACGACCTCCCCGGTGTTTTGGGGGTTCGTGGGCGAGACAATGAGGGTGTGGTTGGGTTTGGGCTTCGGTTTTGCGGCCATCCGAGCGTATGTGATCGGCTGTTGTAAGTCGACTGGGGGCTGTTTTGTGGCCGTGTTGGCCAGCTCCTCGCTGAGGCTCTGTACCGGTGGCGGCGTCCGCTGCCGCTGCTGCCTCATGGTCCGTAACTCCGACGACATGGCCTCAAGTTTCTCATTGATGGGCATGAGATGCTCTTCTATATGGACGGGATTTGGGTGAGGGAAGTGCTCTACTGGTGGTTGGGAAGATATCGTTTCTTTTAGCCTGCTTTCCAGAAGCCCCAGCTCTTTGGCCCAGTCTGTCTCTGGTGTCTTTGAGACCGGGAGTTTTGCAACTTCGCCGAGTGTCTGCATGGAAGCTTTTTCGATTGCGTTTGCTTTTTCACGTACCGAGTTGAGGGTGCGACGAAAGTCATCGAGCTGATTGCTCAACTGGGCGACCACCGTCTTATCCTCTCCCCGGGATGGCTCTTTGGTCTTCTGGGTCTTCCTTATCTCTTCGCCTAGCGTTGAGATACCTTCCTCCAGCGTTTTGATGGATTTCTCCATTTCCGCTATCCTTTCGTAGGGCTCCCTTGTCTCATGGCCAAGCCAGTCCCGAATGCCTTGCGCTTGACTGAGCGTAGTTTTTATGTCGCTCCTTGCTTGTGCCAGCTCCAAGGTTAGATGTTTTGTGACCTCGGCCAGCTTCTTCGTGTGGGCGCGCTCTACCCGCACCAACTCCTGAGCGTGTCTGGCCCTCTCCTTCTCGAGGTTGTGCTTGTGGCGCGACCTCGAGTCTGAGAGGGACAGAACCGTCTCATACAGTGCTTGAAGGCATTCCAGGGTTTTGGCTTTTATGGTCCTGTTTATGTTGCCCGACCTCTCCAGCTCTCCTTTTGCTGTCTGCAGCAATTCGTTCGCCATTCGCGTTGCCTCGTCCATATGCACCCCGGCTCTCTTCGTAGAGGTGATGATGAGGCTTTGCCTCCGGACATCTAACTCCGACGCTGACTCCGGGATGGAGGCATCGTCAGATTCGTCATCCGAGACTAGTGGGCGGGGTGGGATCTCGACTTCGCTCCATTCTTTGACCCTCAGGGCCGCTTCCTCCGCATCGGCGACCGGGAACCGTTCCGGCGATCCTTTGTCGCTGACGCTTGTCCTCGCTGATTTTACGAGCACTTGCTCCCTGAGCGAGCGCGTCGGTCGAGTTGAAACTGTTGGTCGTTTCGCGGCTTTAAGGGAGGCGGTTTCTGACGCGGTGGCTACCGATTTTTTCGGTGCAGACATTATTATTTGGGTTTATTTACTTAGTCCTACAATATAGTTCTTATATACAATTAGTTCTAATATATATATAAAATTAGCTTATATTATAATATTAATTTTCCTTAAAAGTACCTTAATTAATCCGCTGTGTTGCTGGTGTGTGTGTGACTCGTAGACCCGATGCGTGTCTCGGTTTGGCGGTGACGGTGCTGCAGGCTTTGGCTCCTTTTCCCGATTCCAATGAACCCACTCTCGACTTTCTACGACGTCTAAATTCGGAGATATCGTCGATTGTAGGTTTTCGGGATAGTTCCTGAGGGAATGATGGAGTTTCCCGGAAATCCGTTGGGGCCAAGTTGTGCGCCTTCCGTTCCTGGTTCTTTTGAGCCCAAACTCGGGGGGTCTATCTTGAGTAGTTTCGGAGATATTGCCGCGGGGGGGGAGGGGGTATGTGAGGGGGGAGGGGGTAAATTTCGTGGGGAGACGATTGAGAGGGTCCCCGTTGAAAACTATTTACCAGAGGTGACGTTCCCTCCTGAGGGGGGGGGGGTCCGGATATTAAGGGGGGGGGGGGTAAAAAACACCCCTTCCAACTGACTCCGGTTGTTTAGGAGCCGCTCGACTGTATCATCAGTTGGTTTTGGAAGTCGAGGGGAGCGGGGAACCGGTGGTGGGGGGGGGGGGGGGCTGCTAGGGGGGTGGGGGGTCCTGAAGCGTCTCAAGGTTCCAAGCAGGACAAGTCCAAACTTGGGTACTCTAGGATATATGGTTCAGGAGATATCCCCACGTAAACCTTTCTGGAGTGCTGCTGATCCACTGGTGTTTCACGTATGGCAGGGCGAAGTCTCTGGGCCTTCTTCGGAGTCGCCACCTTAGTCCAACTTGTACCGCGTGGGAGTATTTGAGGTTACTTTGAGGTTATTTGCACGTGTATTTTCTATCTGGGTCACCAGAGTTTCGAGTTCGAAAACTTCTGATCCGCTGCTCCGATTTCGACGGGACAAAGTGCGGCAGATAGGCTGTCACGCTGGGCACGCGCTGGTGAAATCAGTTGCTCAATTCCACTAACCTCTTCGATGCTGGAGCTCCTGGAAGTCTCCTCTTAATATCTCCGGGATGGGGGGTGGTACGGACTTGCCAACGCTGATCCTGGTGAATCACAACACTATCTCACTGAATTTCACACTTTTGTTGCTGGATTAATTCGGAATTAATTTTAAATAATTTTTAAATAATTGTTACGTGTGCTCTTGACTGATTCTAGATGTTTACTGGGTTAGGTTAGGTTAGGTTAGGTTAGGTTAGGTTAGGTTAGGTTAGGTTAGGTTAGGTTAGGTTAGGTTAGGTTAGGTTAGGTTAGGTTAGGTTAGGTTAGGTTAGGTTAGGTTAGGTTAGGTTAGGTTAGGTTAGGTTAGGTTAGGTTAGGTTAGGTTAGGTTAGGTTAGGTTAGGTTAGGTTAGGTTAGGTTAGGTTAGGTTAGGTTAGGTTAGGTTAGGTTAGGTTAGGTTAGGTTAGGTTAGGTTAGGTTAGGTTAGGTTAGGTTAGGTTAGGTTAGGTTAGGTTAGGTTAGGTTAGGTTAGGTTAGGTTAGGTTAGGTTAGGTTAGGTTAGGTTAGGTTAGGTTAGGTTAGGTTAGGTTAGGTTAGGTTAGGTTAGGTTAGGTTAGGTTAGGTTAGGTTAGGTTAGGTTAGGTTAGGTTAGGTTAGGTTAGGTTAGGTTAGGTTAGGTTAGGTTAGGTTAGGTTAGGTTAGGTTAGGTTAGGTTAGGTTAGGTTAGGTTAGGTTAGGTTAGGTTAGGTTAGGTTAGGTTAGGTTAGGTTAGGTTAGGTTAGGTTAGGTTAGGTTAGGTTAGGTTAGGTTAGGTTAGGTTAGGTTAGGTTAGGTTAGGTTAGGTTAGGTTAGGTTAGGTTAGGTTAGGTTAGGTTAGGTTAGGTTAGGTTAGGTTAGGTTAGGTTAGGTTAGGTTAGGTTAGGTTAGGTTAGGTTAGGTTAGGTTAGGTTAGGTTAGGTTAGGTTAGGTTAGGTTAGGTTAGGTTAGGTTAGGTTAGGTTAGGTTAGGTTAGGTTAGGTTAGGTTAGGTTAGGTTAGGTTAGGTTAGGTTAGGTTAGGTTAGGTTAGGTTAGGTTAGGTTAGGTTAGGTTAGGTTAGGTTAGGTTAGGTTAGGTTAGGTTAGGTTAGGTTAGGTTAGGTTAGGTTAGGTTAGGTTAGGTTAGGTTAGGTTAGGTTAGGTTAGGTTAGGTTAGGTTAGGTTAGGTTAGGTTAGGTTAGGTTAGGTTAGGTTAGGTTAGGTTAGGTTAGGTTAGGTTAGGTTAGGTTAGGTTAGGTTAGGTTAGGTTAGGTTAGGTTAGGTTAGGTTAGGTTAGGTTAGGTTAGGTTAGGTTAGGTTAGGTTAGGTTAGGTTAGGTTAGGTTAGGTTAGGTTAGGTTAGGTTAGGTTAGGTTAGGTTAGGTTAGGTTAGGTTAGGTTAGGTTAGGTTAGGTTAGGTTAGGTTAGGTTAGGTTAGGTTAGGTTAGGTTAGGTTAGGTTAGGTTAGGTTAGGTTAGGTTAGGTTAGGTTAGGTTAGGTTAGGTTAGGTTAGGTTAGGTTAGGTTAGGTTAGGTTAGGTTAGGTTAGGTTAGGTTAGGTTAGGTTAGGTTAGGTTAGGTTAGGTTAGGTTAGGTTAGGTTAGGTTAGGTTAGGTTAGGTTAGGTTAGGTTAGGTTAGGTTAGGTTAGGTTAGGTTAGGTTAGGTTAGGTTAGGTTAGGTTAGGTTAGGTTAGGTTAGGTTAGGTTAGGTTAGGTTAGGTTAGGTTAGGTTAGGTTAGGTTAGGTTAGGTTAGGTTAGGTTAGGTTAGGTTAGGTTAGGTTAGGTTAGGTTAGGTTAGGTTAGGTTAGGTTAGGTTAGGTTAGGTTAGGTTAGGTTAGGTTAGGTTAGGTTAGGTTAGGTTAGGTTAGGTTAGGTTAGGTTAGGTTAGGTTAGGTTAGGTTAGGTTAGGTTAGGTTAGGTTAGGTTAGGTTAGGTTAGGTTAGGTTAGGTTAGGTTAGGTTAGGTTAGGTTAGGTTAGGTTAGGTTAGGTTAGGTTAGGTTAGGTTAGGTTAGGTTAGGTTAGGTTAGGTTAGGTTAGGTTAGGTTAGGTTAGGTTAGGTTAGGTTAGGTTAGGTTAGGTTAGGTTAGGTTAGGTTAGGTTAGGTTAGGTTAGGTTAGGTTAGGTTAGGTTAGGTTAGGTTAGGTTAGGTTAGGTTAGGTTAGGTTAGGTTAGGTTAGGTTAGGTTAGGTTAGGTTAGGTTAGGTTAGGTTAGGTTAGGTTAGGTTAGGTTAGGTTAGGTTAGGTTAGGTTAGGTTAGGTTAGGTTAGGTTAGGTTAGGTTAGGTTAGGTTAGGTTAGGTTAGGTTAGGTTAGGTTAGGTTAGGTTAGGTTAGGTTAGGTTAGGTTAGGTTAGGTTAGGTTAGGTTAGGTTAGGTTAGGTTAGGTTAGGTTAGGTTAGGTTAGGTTAGGTTAGGTTAGGTTAGGTTAGGTTAGGTTAGGTTAGGTTAGGTTAGGTTAGGTTAGGTTAGGTTAGGTTAGGTTAGGTTAGGTTAGGTTAGGTTAGGTTAGGTTAGGTTAGGTTAGGTTAGGTTAGGTTAGGTTAGGTTAGGTTAGGTTAGGTTAGGTTAGGTTAGGTTAGGTTAGGTTAGGTTAGGTTAGGTTAGGTTAGGTTAGGTTAGGTTAGGTTAGGTTAGGTTAGGTTAGGTTAGGTTAGGTTAGGTTAGGTTAGGTTAGGTTAGGTTAGGTTAGGTTAGGTTAGGTTAGGTTAGGTTAGGTTAGGTTAGGTTAGGTTAGGTTAGGTTAGGTTAGGTTAGGTTAGGTTAGGTTAGGTTAGGTTAGGTTAGGTTAGGTTAGGTTAGGTTAGGTTAGGTTAGGTTAGGTTAGGTTAGGTTAGGTTAGGTTAGGTTAGGTTAGGTTAGGTTAGGTTAGGTTAGGTTAGGTTAGGTTAGGTTAGGTTAGGTTAGGTTAGGTTAGGTTAGGTTAGGTTAGGTTAGGTTAGGTTAGGTTAGGTTAGGTTAGGTTAGGTTAGGTTAGGTTAGGTTAGGTTAGGTTAGGTTAGGTTAGGTTAGGTTAGGTTAGGTTAGGTTAGGTTAGGTTAGGTTAGGTTAGGTTAGGTTAGGTTAGGTTAGGTTAGGTTAGGTTAGGTTAGGTTAGGTTAGGTTAGGTTAGGTTAGGTTAGGTTAGGTTAGGTTAGGTTAGGTTAGGTTAGGTTAGGTTAGGTTAGGTTAGGTTAGGTTAGGTTAGGTTAGGTTAGGTTAGGTTAGGTTAGGTTAGGTTAGGTTAGGTTAGGTTAGGTTAGGTTAGGTTAGGTTAGGTTAGGTTAGGTTAGGTTAGGTTAGGTTAGGTTAGGTTAGGTTAGGTTAGGTTAGGTTAGGTTAGGTTAGGTTAGGTTAGGTTAGGTTAGGTTAGGTTAGGTTAGGTTAGGTTAGGTTAGGTTAGGTTAGGTTAGGTTAGGTTAGGTTAGGTTAGGTTAGGTTAGGTTAGGTTAGGTTAGGTTAGGTTAGGTTAGGTTAGGTTAGGTTAGGTTAGGTTAGGTTAGGTTAGGTTAGGTTAGGTTAGGTTAGGTTAGGTTAGGTTAGGTTAGGTTAGGTTAGGTTAGGTTAGGTTAGGTTAGGTTAGGTTAGGTTAGGTTAGGTTAGGTTAGGTTAGGTTAGGTTAGGTTAGGTTAGGTTAGGTTAGGTTAGGTTAGGTTAGGTTAGGTTAGGTTAGGTTAGGTTAGGTTAGGTTAGGTTAGGTTAGGTTAGGTTAGGTTAGGTTAGGTTAGGTTAGGTTAGGTTAGGTTAGGTTAGGTTAGGTTAGGTTAGGTTAGGTTAGGTTAGGTTAGGTTAGGTTAGGTTAGGTTAGGTTAGGTTAGGTTAGGTTAGGTTAGGTTAGGTTAGGTTAGGTTAGGTTAGGTTAGGTTAGGTTAGGTTAGGTTAGGTTAGGTTAGGTTAGGTTAGGTTAGGTTAGGTTAGGTTAGGTTAGGTTAGGTTAGGTTAGGTTAGGTTAGGTTAGGTTAGGTTAGGTTAGGTTAGGTTAGGTTAGGTTAGGTTAGGTTAGGTTAGGTTAGGTTAGGTTAGGTTAGGTTAGGTTAGGTTAGGTTAGGTTAGGTTAGGTTAGGTTAGGTTAGGTTAGGTTAGGTTAGGTTAGGTTAGGTTAGGTTAGGTTAGGTTAGGTTAGGTTAGGTTAGGTTAGGTTAGGTTAGGTTAGGTTAGGTTAGGTTAGGTTAGGTTAGGTTAGGTTAGGTTAGGTTAGGTTAGGTTAGGTTAGGTTAGGTTAGGTTAGGTTAGGTTAGGTTAGGTTAGGTTAGGTTAGGTTAGGTTAGGTTAGGTTAGGTTAGGTTAGGTTAGGTTAGGTTAGGTTAGGTTAGGTTAGGTTAGGTTAGGTTAGGTTAGGTTAGGTTAGGTTAGGTTAGGTTAGGTTAGGTTAGGTTAGGTTAGGTTAGGTTAGGTTAGGTTAGGTTAGGTTAGGTTAGGTTAGGTTAGGTTAGGTTAGGTTAGGTTAGGTTAGGTTAGGTTAGGTTAGGTTAGGTTAGGTTAGGTTAGGTTAGGTTAGGTTAGGTTAGGTTAGGTTAGGTTAGGTTAGGTTAGGTTAGGTTAGGTTAGGTTAGGTTAGGTTAGGTTAGGTTAGGTTAGGTTAGGTTAGGTTAGGTTAGGTTAGGTTAGGTTAGGTTAGGTTAGGTTAGGTTAGGTTAGGTTAGGTTAGGTTAGGTTAGGTTAGGTTAGGTTAGGTTAGGTTAGGTTAGGTTAGGTTAGGTTAGGTTAGGTTAGGTTAGGTTAGGTTAGGTTAGGTTAGGTTAGGTTAGGTTAGGTTAGGTTAGGTTAGGTTAGGTTAGGTTAGGTTAGGTTAGGTTAGGTTAGGTTAGGTTAGGTTAGGTTAGGTTAGGTTAGGTTAGGTTAGGTTAGGTTAGGTTAGGTTAGGTTAGGTTAGGTTAGGTTAGGTTAGGTTAGGTTAGGTTAGGTTAGGTTAGGTTAGGTTAGGTTAGGTTAGGTTAGGTTAGGTTAGGTTAGGTTAGGTTAGGTTAGGTTAGGTTAGGTTAGGTTAGGTTAGGTTAGGTTAGGTTAGGTTAGGTTAGGTTAGGTTAGGTTAGGTTAGGTTAGGTTAGGTTAGGTTAGGTTAGGTTAGGTTAGGTTAGGTTAGGTTAGGTTAGGTTAGGTTAGGTTAGGTTAGGTTAGGTTAGGTTAGGTTAGGTTAGGTTAGGTTAGGTTAGGTTAGGTTAGGTTAGGTTAGGTTAGGTTAGGTTAGGTTAGGTTAGGTTAGGTTAGGTTAGGTTAGGTTAGGTTAGGTTAGGTTAGGTTAGGTTAGGTTAGGTTAGGTTAGGTTAGGTTAGGTTAGGTTAGGTTAGGTTAGGTTAGGTTAGGTTAGGTTAGGTTAGGTTAGGTTAGGTTAGGTTAGGTTAGGTTAGGTTAGGTTAGGTTAGGTTAGGTTAGGTTAGGTTAGGTTAGGTTAGGTTAGGTTAGGTTAGGTTAGGTTAGGTTAGGTTAGGTTAGGTTAGGTTAGGTTAGGTTAGGTTAGGTTAGGTTAGGTTAGGTTAGGTTAGGTTAGGTTAGGTTAGGTTAGGTTAGGTTAGGTTAGGTTAGGTTAGGTTAGGTTAGGTTAGGTTAGGTTAGGTTAGGTTAGGTTAGGTTAGGTTAGGTTAGGTTAGGTTAGGTTAGGTTAGGTTAGGTTAGGTTAGGTTAGGTTAGGTTAGGTTAGGTTAGGTTAGGTTAGGTTAGGTTAGGTTAGGTTAGGTTAGGTTAGGTTAGGTTAGGTTAGGTTAGGTTAGGTTAGGTTAGGTTAGGTTAGGTTAGGTTAGGTTAGGTTAGGTTAGGTTAGGTTAGGTTAGGTTAGGTTAGGTTAGGTTAGGTTAGGTTAGGTTAGGTTAGGTTAGGTTAGGTTAGGTTAGGTTAGGTTAGGTTAGGTTAGGTTAGGTTAGGTTAGGTTAGGTTAGGTTAGGTTAGGTTAGGTTAGGTTAGGTTAGGTTAGGTTAGGTTAGGTTAGGTTAGGTTAGGTTAGGTTAGGTTAGGTTAGGTTAGGTTAGGTTAGGTTAGGTTAGGTTAGGTTAGGTTAGGTTAGGTTAGGTTAGGTTAGGTTAGGTTAGGTTAGGTTAGGTTAGGTTAGGTTAGGTTAGGTTAGGTTAGGTTAGGTTAGGTTAGGTTAGGTTAGGTTAGGTTAGGTTAGGTTAGGTTAGGTTAGGTTAGGTTAGGTTAGGTTAGGTTAGGTTAGGTTAGGTTAGGTTAGGTTAGGTTAGGTTAGGTTAGGTTAGGTTAGGTTAGGTTAGGTTAGGTTAGGTTAGGTTAGGTTAGGTTAGGTTAGGTTAGGTTAGGTTAGGTTAGGTTAGGTTAGGTTAGGTTAGGTTAGGTTAGGTTAGGTTAGGTTAGGTTAGGTTAGGTTAGGTTAGGTTAGGTTAGGTTAGGTTAGGTTAGGTTAGGTTAGGTTAGGTTAGGTTAGGTTAGGTTAGGTTAGGTTAGGTTAGGTTAGGTTAGGTTAGGTTAGGTTAGGTTAGGTTAGGTTAGGTTAGGTTAGGTTAGGTTAGGTTAGGTTAGGTTAGGTTAGGTTAGGTTAGGTTAGGTTAGGTTAGGTTAGGTTAGGTTAGGTTAGGTTAGGTTAGGTTAGGTTAGGTTAGGTTAGGTTAGGTTAGGTTAGGTTAGGTTAGGTTAGGTTAGGTTAGGTTAGGTTAGGTTAGGTTAGGTTAGGTTAGGTTAGGTTAGGTTAGGTTAGGTTAGGTTAGGTTAGGTTAGGTTAGGTTAGGTTAGGTTAGGTTAGGTTAGGTTAGGTTAGGTTAGGTTAGGTTAGGTTAGGTTAGGTTAGGTTAGGTTAGGTTAGGTTAGGTTAGGTTAGGTTAGGTTAGGTTAGGTTAGGTTAGGTTAGGTTAGGTTAGGTTAGGTTAGGTTAGGTTAGGTTAGGTTAGGTTAGGTTAGGTTAGGTTAGGTTAGGTTAGGTTAGGTTAGGTTAGGTTAGGTTAGGTTAGGTTAGGTTAGGTTAGGTTAGGTTAGGTTAGGTTAGGTTAGGTTAGGTTAGGTTAGGTTAGGTTAGGTTAGGTTAGGTTAGGTTAGGTTAGGTTAGGTTAGGTTAGGTTAGGTTAGGTTAGGTTAGGTTAGGTTAGGTTAGGTTAGGTTAGGTTAGGTTAGGTTAGGTTAGAGGTTAGGTTAGGTTAGGTTAGGTTAGGTTAGGTTAGGTTAGGTTAGGTTAGGTTAGGTTAGGTTAGGTTAGGTTAGGTTAGGTTAGGTTAGGTTAGGTTAGGTTAGGTTAGGTTAGGTTAGGTTAGGTTAGGTTAGGTTAGGTTAGGTTAGGTTAGGTTAGGTTAGGTTAGGTTAGGTTAGGTTAGGTTAGGTTAGGTTAGGTTAGGTTAGGTTAGGTTAGGTTAGGTTAGGTTAGGTTAGGTTAGGTTAGGTTAGGTTAGGTTAGGTTAGGTTAGGTTAGGTTAGGTTAGGTTAGGTTAGGTTAGGTTAGGTTAGGTTAGGTTAGGTTAGGTTAGGTTAGGTTAGGTTAGGTTAGGTTAGGTTAGGTTAGGTTAGGTTAGGTTAGGTTAGGTTAGGTTAGGTTAGGTTAGGTTAGGTTAGGTTAGGTTAGGTTAGGTTAGGTTAGGTTAGGTTAGGTTAGGTTAGGTTAGGTTAGGTTAGGTTAGGTTAGGTTAGGTTAGGTTAGGTTAGGTTAGGTTAGGTTAGGTTAGGTTAGGTTAGGTTAGGTTAGGTTAGGTTAGGTTAGGTTAGGTTAGGTTAGGTTAGGTTAGGTTAGGTTAGGTTAGGTTAGGTTAGGTTAGGTTAGGTTAG
>CATOBI010000017.1:0-18313 GCA_951394245.1 Cyclophora punctaria
CGCGTCATCGCTGAAAAACTGATAAAAACGAAAAAGAAAGCCACGTTCGGACAATTTGCCAATTACCGTCTTCCCCCGAATACTACTCACTAGGACTTATAACTTTTTAACTTTCCAATCTTCTTCTTCTTCTTGGAATTTTTTATATAAATTTTTCTTCATTTTCCAAACTATTAATCAGTTGGAGGCGAAATGCCTAAGCGGAAAGTTCCTGCTCTTGAAAATGAAAAAGAAAAAAAGATAAAAGTGAATCATGTGAAAAGTGAAATAAAAGTGGTGAAAACGGGACTCAAAAAGTTAATATCAACTGAGTTGTACGATAAAATTCAATTGGATGTGGACGAAATTTCCCAGCTCACGTATGAGGCATCGTTGTACATCAAGTACGATTTGTTTGAACAGTTGGAAGAAAAATTAAACATTGGCGACAATCGACACCATGCGTTTGAAAAGATTGATTTTCTTCATTACTTTTACTGTTTGATGGATACGAAAAAGGCCAGCAAGAATATACGATATGAAGATTTGAGAGCATCACTGGGACTTGGTGGCAAGTACGACAAATCATTTCGTTCTAATTTGTTTGTGTCGCAGGCATCATTGTATCAGACCATATTTGAGAATAACTTGTGGATGCACGCTTGGTCACGTATACGGAAATTTTTGCGGAAAACCAACCCAGATGCTACAAAACAACAGATAAATGCAACTCTGTTGTTTTTATTTTACACAGACAAGCAAGTTGATACAGAGAATCTACTAACGCTGCCGTTTGAATGGTGGACTCGTGGCTATTTTGCAAACCTGAAAAGCAATCCGTACAGATGCTTTTACGATTTTTATTTGGTGTGGCTAATGAACCGAGCAAATGGTTTAAAAAATTTCAAGTTGATACCAACATTTTCGTTGAGAAAACATCATATCAACTATGATAAACGCGCCTTTTATCAATTGTTGTGTTCCATCAAACAATGTCCGAAGAAAATTACAGAAAAGACGCAAAAAGAAAGAAATTTGACTGCAACCGAATTTCAAAATGAATGCTCGTTCAACGACTACATCAAATCGCCAAAAAAGAACAGAAAAATTAAAAGTTTTGCAACAGACGGCGTCTCCTGTTCCATCCGCTATGAAATTGAAAAAGATGTCACAAATTCGACGACACTATCATCGCCCATAATTTTAAAGACGGATGTTAACATTGGTATTGATCCCGGTTCACGCCTTTTCATTGGAGGTGTTCGCACCACAAACGGCGATGTGCATGGCCCCAACGAGAAAATCAAGTACAATTCTCGGCAATTTTACACCGAATGTGGTCATTATATGAGGAAAATGAAATTGGAAAAGTGGACAAAGGTGTCAAGAGAAATAGAAAAGACACGTCCAGCCATCCAAAGTCCCCAAGAATCTGTACTATTTGAATTGACACATTTTGCAATTAAACGACGTGAATTTCTCAAAAACAAAATCGCCCGTCTTCGTTTTGCCGCGTATATCCAGAGAGCAAAGACCATTGACCGCGTCATCAGCGAAAAGATTGTAAAGGATGAAAATAAGGTCACGGTGTATTTCGGCGCGGCGAAACAGTCTGGCAATTCACCAATCAAAGGCTACATTCGCAGTCCGCACAGTGAGCTGACAAAACGGCTCAAACAACATCCCAAAGTGCAATTTGTTGAAGTGGACGAATACAATTCGACCAAGTATTGTTCATCGTGCTTATCACCAGATCATCATGTTGTATCAAGGTCACCACATCGATTTTCCTGCTGTAAACAGTGCAAAATTGTATGGAATCGTGACATCAACGCTGGTCTCAACATTCTTTTTATGGGATATCACGAATATACATTAAGAACAAATACAAACCCTTCAAATGCAATGTAATGTAATTTATTTTTCATTTGAATTTCTTTGAATAAAAGAAAGTACCGTCTTCCACCGAAAAGCTCACAAGTCCTAGTGAGTAGTATTCGGGGGAAGACGGTAAAAAAAAGAAGAAAAAAATGCGGTAAAACCGCGCAAACCCCGAAAAACTAATAAATAATTTTTTTATAAATTACTCGGTTTTTCCCCAGGTAGAACCAACAAACAACCGGTAAAAAATCAGAAAAAGTGATTTTTAATCCAAAAAAGTCGGTTCTCGAAAGGTTTTACCATGAAAAAACCGGAAAACTGAATAAAAATGCACGTTCAGTTTTTACAAATTTTTTGGTTTATTGCAAAATTGACCGAAATTTTTTAAAGATATGCTTTGTTGTTTCTTATTTGTTTGAAAAATTTACATTTAAAAATTTTTATCGCTCAAAATTTGTAATTTAAAAATGATTTTATTGAAAATAATTAATAATAATTTTTGGTCATGTAAAATAATTTTTGATGGCGATTTTCAAATAATTTTATTGTGAACAGTGAAATAAAAATACTAAAAATTACAATTGGTTTGTTACATTTAACATAAAAATGGCATTTATAATAATCCTCCTCATAACCGAATGTTATTGCGCGAGCGAATCAACTGTTGAATGTAGCGGTCATATAGATTCGTAGAAATGGTTCCATCCGTTTCACTATAAACTGTGCCCATTACAGGCCTTCGTTTGAAGATATCATTCACAAATTGGTCATATTTGGTCATTAGTTCGTGTACAATTTGCTCCAAATCGTCGTCTGCAATGTAATAACTTTTCGAATAGGTCAATGAACTCTTTGGCGTAAAGTTTTCCACGCATCCCAAAATTGCCAAATAGAAATATCTGTTTAGATGGCCGACTTTGAAACCTGCACCTCTCCTGTATATGGCTGCGTCAACAAACGATGTCACGTGTTTGTATGAGTAGATTTTTGAATTTGACACAATCTCATAACTTTTTTCGGATTTGCTGCTGTTGGCAACGCCGCCGCTGTCATCACAATCATAATCATTGTCATCGTCATCATTATCATTATTATCATAATCATCATCAACTCTGCCATTAGCATCACCAACGTTGTCAGAATCAGAGTCGTCGTCATCGTCATCATCATCATCGTCGTCGTCGTCGTCGTCGTCATTGGCATCGCGGCAATCTTTTTTGTAGACGTACATGCCTGGCTGTGCATCTATGAAAAAGTCTGTTGAAAATTCATATTTTAATTGGACTAAATTCTCTGGGAATATTGCAGGCAAAATCTGTTGATTTATAAAACTAACAAAGTTTATAACATGTTCAGGAGATGCGTCAATGTTGATATAAAATCCGTCAATGTTCATGTGAGTTTTATTAATGGTTATATCGTCCCTGTCGTTGACTATGTACCATTCATTGTACATTTTCTTAAAATTGTAATCTACTCTATTCAAGAATAATGAATATAAATGAGTAAAATTAGCAACAAAGAAAAGCATCAATCTTCTTGCAAAAAATGTGATTGCTGCATATAAAAATGGACTGTAGTATTTAAAGTGTGGCGAATTTAAGCAGCCAATCAACGAATTCAGATGTATTTTCTGATGTTTTAAATTTCCATTATCTACCAAGTATTCCCGAAATATGCCTCGAAATTGCGGTCTACGGTTTCTATGCAAACGGCTCGAAATTGATACAAACTTATCGTCGACAAAATGAATCAAATACACATCCGTGTCTGAGCACGTTTCGACAGTTTCAATTCTATAATTAAATATATTGTACATGGTGTAATCAATTTTATCCAACAGCAGTTGTCTCATGCCTTTGGCAGTTGTACCATAACAAAAGAAAACATTATCAAAATCAATGTTGTACGAATGTATGAGCGACGGAAAGAATGCTTTAAAATCAAAATAGTGTCCCCGTTTTCTGTTTATCGTGTACGAGCAGTTCTGTATGCCACCGAAAACAAATTTACCCTTGTCAATAAATTGACTGTTGCCGAATCTGTGCTGCAGGTAACCGCCAATGATGGGCCGTATGAAGCACCCGTTTGTAATGAAATAGTGTTCAATCATTCGCTCGGACACTATATGCGGTTTGATATTGTATATATCAAATATGGACTCTTTCATCAGAATTGAAAGATCAATAACCCGTTCACGCAACAATGTCAAGTCTGTGTTACGGTACACTTTGTATAGGCCGTCAACTAAATATTTTAAATAAGTGCCATTCGGATACACGGTAATTGTAGTGGCCTTTCTTTTCTTTAAATTGTTACAATAGCGCTCCTCGCTAATCATAAAGTGTAGATTCCTCAAGTATAAAGTTACTGGACTGCCATTGCTGTCGTCGCTGTTGTTGTTGTTGTTTCCATTTCCGTTGCCAATGTCAATTTTATTGGCCAATTTGCGGTTGAGAATGTATAGTGGAACGTTGATATTCTCGTCGCATGTTATCGTGATGTCAGATTTTATGATTAAAAATTTTTTCGATATGTACATGACATTGTTGATTAAAAGACTGCACTTGTCCGTAAACTCTTGCCAAAGGTCGGGATAGCGGCTAATTCGCATTATAATGTGATTCTGCACCGAAATGAAATCCTCCTGTAGGACAACGTGAAATGGAAATCCGCCTGGCATACAGTACATGGACATGAATTCAGACAAAAGTGTGTGTTCGCTGTCAACGTTAAAAACTATCATTTTGTCGCAGTTCATTTTTTCATCGTTAATGTCACTAATTACGGATTTGTTGTAAATGATTGAAGTCACTGTGTAATTTTCATTGTAGCACATTAATATTATGCAGCATATTTTGTTTATGTTATTTTCGCACAGCAGTTTGATGTGGCACACGGGTCGAGTTGCGAGAAACTGGATGCATTCCTTTTTCGATAGTGGCGAAACACTTTGAATTGACATTTTCTCGTTGTACACGTTGAATGTAATGTTGTGGAACGGGGAAAATTTTGAAAATATTGCGGAAGCGTTATTAATGTTTTCGACTGTTTTGTGTGAATTTTCTATCGCTATGTTATAGTGATCAGTGAAAAATATTTCATCCATTAATATTTGGATTTCGACGCTCTTTGGAAAAAAATGATAAAAAACAGACGTGATATTTAAACAGTTGTTCAAATATGTCGTAAGCTTTTGAGCGATTGTATAATTGATGCATTCGACTCGAACCAATTTTACGGTTTCGTACAATTTCTCTTCGATGCTCGAAATGTAGTGGACAAAAGACGCGTTATTATAAACCAAAAACATCCATTCAAATGTATAAATTTTTATAAATTCATTTCTAGATGACGACGACGATGATGACGACGATGGGTCTGGCGTCTTAAAAAATTTATTGATATCACTTGTGTTGGATTCGTGTAATTTATTTTTTATAAAATTATCCATAATGTTGTCTATAAAGTGATTGACATAGTCTATTTTGCACAATACATAAACACTGATTGGAGCCGTTTTAAGAACTGGATAATATTTATTTGAATTTGCCGTTTTATATACTACGCTGCCATCAGGCGTGGAATATCTGACTTCCCGATCATGTAACAAATTGTAGCACAAATTTTTAGTTCCATTTGAATAATTTTCTCTCGTGATTTTATTTGTATCGTCAAATGTAAACAATTTTCTACACAATAATTTTCCACTTAGATTCATTTATTATTATGTTATTTTATTTTATTAAAAAGAAATTGCTCGTCGTATTTTATTTTTATTCTATTAAAAATAAATTGCTTGTTAAAGATGTAGATAATGATGAATGGATGATAGACTATGGAAAACAGTCGTTTCAGAATCACATTAAATAAATTATATGCGTGTGCTTGCTCACAAGGTTTACTAAAAACTGAATATATATTTTATAAATTTTTCTCTTCAAAAAAAAAAGTTTTATTTTGTTTTTATTGTTTGTTTACAAATTGTACGAATTAGTTTTCTTCTTCGTTGATGTCGTAGTCATCGTCGTTGTCGTTGTCATTGTCGTTGTCGTTCATTTTGATAATGTCATTGCCCTCATCGCTTTTATTTTCATCTATGTTGTTGCTATTACTGCTGCTGTCATTGTCCTCATTTTCGCTTTCGCTTTCGTTCATTTCCGTGTGTTCAGTGTCATTGTCATTGTCATCATCGTCATTACTATCACTATTTTCATGTGAATTTAATGATGTCAACTTGGTGATGTAGACATTTTCACATTCAATTTTTTCAACTTTTGAGTATATGATGTAGGACAGGTGGGGATGCGTTTCACTATTTATGGAAAATTCTTCATAGACATACGACTGTTCAAATTCTGTACAATAATCAAAAAATCTAACTAGCCATCCAGAATAGAAATTATTTGGCATCGGTATTACATTTATGGGATTTTCCCAAAATGCCAAATCAAATTTCCCATTTAACACATTGATAATCTCAGCGATCGTTGTGGCCAGCTTTTCGCATGGAATTTGCTTTTTTGCCAATATAATATTTTCAAACCAGTGCAACAGCTGTTGCCAGTCGCTAATGTTTGTATGAAAACGGAACTTTGTTAAATTCAATTGAATTGAATCATAGTCTGTTTTGTTTGCTGCTGCTGCTGTTGCCACCACTGTCGACGAAGGTCGAGATTGCGATTGAGACGTTGTTGCCACCAAGTCTATCGTGTCACATTTCGATACAATGCCCTGTTCAACCAACAATTTTTTTGTCAATTTTTCATTTTCACAGTCTGTGTCAAAATAAAGAATGAAATCGCTATCAAGCAAGTCTTCTCCGACATAATCGTCGTTCAGGTATGCCCTCGATCTGGTGTACTTGTACGCAGCTAGAAATGATGAATAGACCATCAACGGCGTCAACATAATATACGACGCATCATCTTCAATACTTTTTTTCAGGCAACCATATAAACCGATGTGTTTTGGTTTTGGTTTTGTTTTGGTTGGACTTGACATGATTAACACTTCTTATTCTATTCCTTAATTTCTTGGCACCACTGCCACTGGTGGCATCGCCATAATTACCGTGAAATATTGAATCGATATAGACAATAGTTTTCAAATTGATGAGCATTTCTTACTCTTTTATCAGTCTGTCATCACCGGATCAAATAAGGAATAAAACAAAAGAAAAAAATATGGCAAGTCCTACAAATATTGATTTACAGAATGCAACATTAATGTCATTTGAGCGGCAAAAGATAAACTATTACAATTATTTTTGTGTGCGATTTCCACACCTGTTTTGTGGCAAAACATTTCTACGCATTAGATTCAATAATGCAGATCCAAACAGAGAAATGGATCCCCTTACCCAGATAAAGGTTGACTGGTGTTCAAGTGAAAAATTTTGCCGTAAAGTTCACTGTCAAAAGCGAATACCGTACGAACGGGACTGTACAAAGGACGACGTTCCACATTTACTGAAAAGTGGAAACAGTACGTTTGTCGCATGCAATGCTGGCTGCTTTCAACCGTTCCATGAGAAGAGCGAAACAAAGGGCCCGTTTGCATACTATAGTAAACGGCAGCAGGTGTGCCTTTTGCAAGTTGACCAATTTTTTAATATGGCCGTCGATCCATACCTGAGGTCAGACGTTCATCCATCGCCCAGAGTGGATACAATCGGTACGGGATTTGATATAGTGTACGATGACTTTTATACTGATGCAATGGGCAATGAAACGTACAAATACAAATTGAATCGTTGGTACTGCGATGACTTTGGCATGAATTTCGATGGGACCAAGTGCAAAGAGACCATCGGCGAAATATTGTCGTCGCTATTTTTCAGTGAGATTCTGTACAAAGCGTTCCAGTATGGTATACGTTGGGCCGAAACAGGCGTCGGTATACATGGTATACAAAAAGTGGACACGGGACCGGTCGACGAATCAATGAGACCAGAATCACTGCAAGAATTTTTAAACGATGTGCTGCCATCCAATTTTATTAATCCAAATTTAACGTTGGCCGACCTGGGCATGACACTCGAAACATACAAATATTTAATATGGACAAATGAATTCAATCCAGCCGGCACATTGACCATATCAAAGCAGCTGTACGAGGAAAATGTACTGTCACTCGAACAATTGGAAAATGTGCACATCTATAACTATGACATATTAAATGAATTTAGACCGCATCACTTGAGATATGACAAAAGTGGCGTACGATATGTTGACGAATATGACTTTTTAAACATTTATAAATACGTGACCAACAGTGTTGTTGGCAAACTGCCATCAGAGGAGGACATTGGAAAAATTATAGTTGAATTCCTCAAGGAAATTGCATTGTATGGCATTCTGCCCGGAATGGGATTGTTGGTCATCGAACGGTTTACATTTACATTTTTAAATTATCTGGAAAGGATGGCTGTTCTCATGAGTAACAAAATAAATTCGTATATTATGAAGGTGGCAGGCCGCGTAATACTAAACTACTATAAACCTGTTGCGAGCACGGCATTCCAAGAATTATTTGTATTTTCCACACAATTGTTGGGTCGAGCGTTCAAGGGTGTCATGATCGTTTCGCAAATATTCGGACTGATTGATTTGTTGACACCTTTCGACTTTTACGACAAAAAAGAGTTGATGGATCAAGATTTTGTCAACTGTTACTCCGAGTGGACAATTGGCTTTATGAGGCAGGCATTTGGGGTGGGCGAAGTGGAATTGTCACCAATCTATTATGTCATGCTACTGTTACAAAACCGAGAGAAGGATCCCACGCTGTCCGATGATGATTTTATAAAGGACACGTCCATAAAAATTTCAGTAAAAAATCACAGCAATCACAAGTGGACAGTGAATACAGTATTAAATAACTGGGCCGATCCTGTCAACGAATTACTATGGATGTCCGAGTACTTGTATAGTTTGAAATTTAATTCAAACAACATATTTATAGACTGGAATCTCACATCGGACGTGGACATTACCAACTTGGATAAAGATTTGATTTTGGAACAGGTCAAATTGGGCTACGAAGACTACATGAACGGTCAAGACAAAAAAAAGATTGAATTACAATTGACATTTTTAATTTCAGTTGGAATTTTACCAATTTTATTACTGTTTAATTTTAAACTTTACATCATATTGTTGTTCTTCATTTCCACAATTATCATATTTCAAATGTATTATCCCATCACACTTATGAAATTGTTTGAAACATAAATCAGCCGGATCGCAATCAGCAATCACATCATACTTCAAAAGTATTTTTTTTTATTGTTTTGCTAATAGTAGTGCAAATTGATTATATGATGGCCAAATTTGAGAAATATTTCTCTGTATATTTATATTTCCTTCCTTGTTGAATTCGTTAAAGTATAATGGGGCTACAGGGCCCTGAAATATTATGCGAAAATGTTTTTCTGCTTTATCTAAATACTCTTTCATGTTACTAAAATCTGCAAAACCAAATTTGATATTGTCGTCATAATATGCTTTAACATAGTCTAATGATTGATAATATGAATTCTCATCTACAAATTGTACGCTGTGAATGATGAATCCCAGTAGCATTACAATCATCAATGAAGTACCTTTATTCACGTCCTTGTATTCAAATACATCTCCAATCAATCGACGTGTGGCAGTGTCATATGATAAAGCTGAGTATTCTAAATCGTGTATGTGGATCGGCTTTGTGTTATCGACAGTTTTAAAAATTTTAAAAATTGAAAATACAAAATATGCCAACATTGGATAATCGTTTGGCACAACGTCATTATTCAATATATATTTTATTATGTCTACAATGTACTTATTATCCGTTTTTTCCTGCAGTCTAAATATGGAATATTTTAGTGAATTTGTCCTCTCCTTTGTAAAAAATGCAAAAATGTCGGGCTGTGGTTCGTCGTATAATTGTACATGCCTTTCCGCGAACTGTCTAAGATCGGTAATCAGCTTTTTCTTCGCTTCCAAATTGTCTTTGCGCCTCTTTTCCTCTGCTTTTTTGGCATTTTCTTGTATTTTTTGCTCTTCATTGTTTGGTATTTCTTGACCATTGTCTCTTATCGATGAAATATGTTCGAACAATTTTTGGTTATTGTCTGGATCCTCGTACATTGGTTCTTCCGGATCGTCTGAGTCATCTTGTCCACTTGCAATAGTTTCTATTGATTCCGGTTGCCCATTTGATGGTGGTGGCAATGGGCCCTTATTAGGTCTTTTCGTTGGTAGTTGAGATTTCATAAATGCATCGAGAGAGTCGGATACGTGATTTACTGGAAAAGATTCCATATACACTCTCTTCAACTGTTCAAATTTGCCATTAAATGGCAGCAATGCAACTTTAGGCGTTTGTTTTTCTTCGTTTTTATTTATTGTTGGATTCACATTGGTGATATCTCTCAGATATTTTTTTATAATATCGTCGAGTTTTTCACTGGCAGCAAACGTAAATGGTACAGCGTAGTTTAACACTTCTTCTGGACCCATATAAAATATTGGATATATAGAATTTAAACGAAGAATTGACTGATATATACTTGTACTGGAATTATTTATATTATTAAACATCTTATTATCAACCAAATTTTTTGAGACAAAAAAAATTATTTTTCTGTGTGAAATTTTCGAGACCGTTTGTAGACGACAATCTTAATGCTTCTTCTTAAATAATTCAATAATATCATCATGCACTAGATCAGTTTCATGATCCTTCATAAATGTGTTAAAGTAGTTCTTAACATACCCGGATTCAAATAGTGTTCCCATCAATTTATTCGCATCAGACATCCTGCCAGATAAGGAAGAATTAGTTAAATAGTCATTAGATGGCAAATAAACGAAAAAACTTTCTTTCTCCATTTCAACATAATAGTCGTCCATTAAATATGGTAACAATTTCATGTAGACAACTGCAATTGCGATATTTAAATTAGTTCTCTTTTCTAATTCTATGTTCGCGTCCAAGTACCATGTCATTGCATAATGCAGATCTACTATACTAAACGTAGCTTTATGTGTATAAATTGCAGTGAGTATAGCCATAACAAATTGAATTATGTTTTTATACGGTTTAATGTTTACTGCTCTATAAGCATCATAATACTCGATTCCAATTGTGCGTAATAAACCACGTTGTTTTTTTGTGAAATGTGGTAGATTATCTGCTTCTATATCAGACTCAATCGATTTTATAGCTCTTTTAACCAAATTCACATTACGAACACTTCCATTTTCGCCATTAATGGTAGCCGGGAATATGGATTTTTTAAAATTAAACCTTTTTGCTGACGCACAAAGAATTCGTGTGTTCCACTCTTTGCTGCTTCTGCAAATATCACATGACTGGCATTTGCTGGTTCTGAAACTTCCATAGCATCAGCTGTATAACTGCCAGGAATTAAGTTACGCACAGCGTTATCGTCGTTGTCGTAATCGGTTGCATTTGATATTTCTAATATGGCGTCATCAATGTCATTGTTGGTTAACTTTTGTTTTTTGTGTGGCTGCTGTGTAGGTGGAGAAAGTGTGGTTTTTTTTGGATTTGTTTGTGAATGAATAAATTGTTCAAGAGATGTCGTCGTCGTCGTCGAGTAGGGGTTAGGTGTTGTTGAAATTGCTGTTACTACTTTCTCGAAACTGTCGCTGAACGAAGCTTTGCCCGTGCGTAAGGCAGTATCAACATTTTGCTTTATCTTTGTTGGTTGCAAAATGTCGTCAAAGGGATGCTTTCTAACATGTCGGCTATCTAAATAATTGTTCAGAATTGGTTTGATGGCAGTAAAAGAATATAGTGGTGCAGCATAATCCTTCAATTGTGGACTCGGAGAAGCCATATTGAATATTGGATTTATTGAATTTAGACGAATTGCCGATTCATTTATACTAGAATTTGAATTTCTGTTTGAGTTGAAAATGTAGAAAGGATTTTTGCCTATGTAGGAAGTCATTTTACATACAATTTTCAACAACACCTTATATCTTATTGGTGAAATTTCGTGATGATACAAAACTGTCTATCAGTGGAAGGGTGTTTCTGAAATTGTCGTTTATGTATGTTTGCAAACGTTCATTTTTGGTCAATCTTTCCTGTGTTCGTATATACCGATTGGTCATACTGTGCTGCGAATGGCCCAAAGCAAATTGGGAAATATTTTTTCGGTTCTGATGCAAATCGGCAAAATAGTTTCTAAATCCGTGAAAGATTTTGTTGACACCGTCTGCCGATGGGTATAATTTTTTCAAAACTGTAATCATCAAGTTGCGATACTGAGTATATGCAAATGTAAAAATTTTCGCAGTACTATTGGCTGTTGAGAAAAATTTTTGAAGGTACATGTTCAATATGGTACTAAACGTTACAGGCACTACCAAATATTCGATTGTGTAACCGCCCTTTGACTTGATCTGAGTCGAACTGGCAGAGGCCAAATTTTCAAATTGCTGTTTTGTTAACGATAGCAGTTGGCTGATTCGTTTGGGCGCCACAATGAGAAACAGAACAATTAACGAAAGTTCAATTTCCATTGTTGGCGGACCCCGGATTGCATCCGATTCGATTGCATTCAAGAGAATTGGCGAAAAGTATTTTTCCAAATTTTCAATCACTTCTCGCGTATAAATGATTTTATTGGACTTTTTCACGAGCACTTGTTTGTACTCTTTTCGCAATTGTAACACATTCGATTCTAGTGATACCAATTGGCCGTCCGCGTAATATGTAAGGTCAGTATTTTCGGGCGATAAGAGCCGTTTAATATTTGTAATTTGTTTGCTCAGCTTTCCAATGTTGAAATTTTTTATTTTATAGTGTCGTGCAATGGACGCCAATACGGAATGGATCCAGTATGACTTTGAAAAATCTTTACCGTGTGCAATGCGTTCCATAAATTTTTTTTTCAAAAACTCATTTATTGATTCTAAATCAAAATAATACAATTTTTCGCGGGTGTTGTTATCCAATTTATAAAATATTTTCAAATCTTTTACATGTTTCAAATGAGAATTTACTACTTTTTGCCTCTTTACCGATCTAATGTGTGTATTGGACAGTCTAAATAGTCTGTCGACCGTATTATTTCTAGAAGTTGTCGACGACGCTTTTGTTCTCGGCTGCTGTGATGATGATGATGATGATGATGTTGATGTTGATGGTTGTTGTTGTTGTTGTGTTATAACATTCATTGCATAAATTATTTAAAATAAAATATCTTATTTTTACTGGTTACCGTTTTTATATATACGTTGTACAGCTCGTTGTAATGTCGGGCCATCGTGTCGACCAGACCGCGAATATTGTAAGATTCAGAGATTGTTATTTGCTTTGAATTTGGGTATGTTGTACAGATTAATAAGCGCAAAATGTGATAGTTTAGGTTGGCCAAAGTCAAATCCAATTTGATGTTGTAGTGGGCATTTTTCAAGTCGGTTTTTGGTCCAATGAAAACGCTATTGTTTGTAACCTTTTTCGACACTTCCAATATCTCACCTTTGAAGTTATTTTTCCATTCGTCAGACAAAAATTCAATTTTCTGTGTGCTAAGCTGCAACAAGTGATTGGCCAACGGTTCAGTCAACATTAAATTTTCAGTTGTTGATTGCTTTTTATAGTTGTACAATCTATTGTATATATCTATGGCGTTCTGTGTTGACTCTGGACGTTTTTTGTTTGTTGCCGGTCGCTTGTATTTCAGCATCATGATTGTTCGTCGTCGTCGTCGTCGTCGTCGTCAGCAAACCTAAAATATTAATCAAAAAAAAAACACAAATTACAAATTTATAACGATAATTTTTTACGAACGAGTGTCTATTATTATATATATACAATTATTATTGAATAAACTCAGAGATTGCAGAAACTATCATATTATGGATTTAAATCGTCCCAATCCAGAGCAATTACAGAGACGACTGTCATCATTTCACTATCGATTTATAATTGATTAGAACCAATCCTATTGCAGAGAATACAATACCCAAGATAATCAAAAAATCCATGTCTTATAAAATCACAATAAAAAAAAACATAATAAATAAACAAATGATAATTGTTATAAAAAATTATTAAGCAATGATATCCGTTACACACTTTAGTACGTTTTTTTTTATAAGTATAATAGTTACGCTATTCATATACATGCAAACACCCGAATTCTATAAGAATGCGATCAAACAATATTATGGCAATGACACTTTTCGTAAGCACCGAATGATAAATCCAAATGTGGTTTACATCTAGAAGCGACGAACGAGGGCGCTCGCGTTCTTTTATTTTTTCCAATCGAAATGTTTCATCAAAATTTTATAAACATTTTTATTGTTTGTCATCAGGCTGTGCACCGTAAATGTGGAATCAAAATAAAATAAAGCTTTTATTGTGTTTACAGACTCGGGAACTGTGACCAAACCATCAGAAAATACATTTTGACGCGTTTCAATGACCCTGTCCCACAACTTTGATTTTCGCTTCAAAAATATCAATTTATTTCCGGGATGGTGTCTCTGAAAATTACACAGACTAGTAAAAAATCGCAATGAAACACGCGAATAATTATAATAAAATATATATTCCACAGAATCTGGAAATTTAAACTGGGACAATTTTGTGTGCACCGATTTTAAATCATTATCAAAATTCACTATACTGCACTGCCCATTGATGGTGTACGTTGGCATCAAATACTTGACACTGTTTGGAAACGTACTGAAAAAATTCCTCTTGTCATTGTTGGAAAAATGAAAGGGAGCTTCCACCAAATTAATATCATTTTTTACTATGGCCAAATACAAATTATATTCAAAATTGTAGTCTGCATAGTTTACGCTGCCATACAGCGGCGTTCCACAAATTAACACTTTTTTAATATTTTTTGTATAGTTTAAATATTCAATCAAAATTCTAATGACTAGCCCGCCCATCGAATGGCCCACCAAAAAAATTTGATTAAATTCATTTTCAGTTAGATACCTTTTTAGCTGTTCTGCAACTTGCAATGGCGTAAATCGGCTCCAATCATACGAAAACACTTTTAATTCTTGAGACGTGGACGCGTCTATTCGCTTCAATAAATTTTTGTATACTGAAATGCCGAACGTAGTTTTCATAATTTTTGTTTTTGTACTATTACAGTCGAAAAAATGCGCACACAAGTTCGGCTGAAAAACGTTCGGCTTTGGATACAGTCGTGTGAGTTTTTTTGGATCACATGCGCAGTAAATCTTTGATCCGCCAAATCCTGGCAAAAATATCAACATTTTATATCTTATAAGATGAATAATTTCGATAGTTTAATAGCTTCTGAAAAATTTCAATTTTCTGCTATATGCTACATTGTGTGTCAAATAGTGAAAAACACAAATTTCTATGCAACAATTGCCATGGCAAGTTATATAAAAAAATTGTACAATGGACTGCACGTTCCCACCGAAAGCGAACTGATTTATTTGGTCAGGAAAAAGTATGGCATTAGGGAGTTTATGTTTGCTGTAAATGATTTGTTGCACTGCACTTTGCGCAAATTCATCGAAAATTTTGAGTTTCGAGATTCTTGGCAGGAAAATTTTTCACCATACATTTGGTATTTCATACACATTTTGACCATATTATTGGACACTACCAATGTACCAACAATCGAAAAATATATATTCATAGACCTTATTGACACGTCAATTGTGTGCAGTTTTTGTTCGAATCATTACAAAAAGAATAAAAGTATACTGAAGATGCAACTTTCTGGTGATGGTCCGTATCTGCTGACACACGCCTTCCTAAAATTACACTCTAAATTAAAAAGTCCAAACAGAAATTTTTTTGCATACTACCAGGAAGAATATCAGAAAATTTCTAATGGTAGAATAATGTAGAATAATAAGGTACGCACGCACGCGCGCGACGGAAAATGTCAACAATTACACTTGACATGGGCAATTTTGATGAAATGCTGAACGATGCTAGTTTTGTAAACCAGATGGAGTTTATGAATCGAGACATTATAAAAACAAATGAAAAATTTTTGCCAGTTTATGGCAAGTGGGCACACGTGACCGGTGACACGATCTGTCACATTTTCAACGATAAAAAAAACATGTGTTTAAGATCGCCTACCAACATTTGGCGCACTAAAAACTATGCCGGTGATCCTATATTAACGATAAAATTGATGGATAATTGGAGAAAATTTTTCGATTTAACTTGAACTTGATTGAAACACGCAAATTTAAAGATTTAATTTTTTTTATTTTTCAGACATGTTTACATTTTTTTTAATTTGTGATTTTTGGAATTTGCTCGTCACTCATCGTCAAATTTTTTGATTTTGATTTCAACGACGATTTTTTATCTTTACTCAATTTCTTCGCTGTTGATTTCGGCTTTTCGACGTCGTCGTTCGTCTTTAATTTCGTCAATTTCTTTGCTCTTGATTTCGACTTTTTTTATGTGTCGTCTGTCGTCTTTGATTCCGTCAATTTCTTTGAGCTCCTGATTTCGACTTTTTTTCTGTGTCGTCTGTCGTCTTTGATTCCATCAATTTCTTTGCTCCTGATTTCGACTTTTTTTCTGTGTCGTCTGTCGTCGTTTGATTCCATCAATTTCTTCGCTCTTGATTTTGACTTTTTTTCTGTGTCTGGTCGTCTTTGATTCCGTCAATTTCTTCGCTCTTGATTTCGACTTTTTTTCTGTGTCCTTTGCCTTTATTGCCTTTTTTGTTGGTTTCATATTTTTTGTTGTTGGCACCCATCGTCAATTCAGATGGCTTGTCAATTGTTATTTTCTGCTCTTTCTCATCGTCTACTGTCAATTTTTGTTTTTTATTTGGCAAAGACATCTTTACCTCTCAGGATTTTTCTCTTCAGATCCAAGGTCACGCTTAACTTGAAATATTATTTTTCTCTGGAAAAAAAAATATTAAATTGAGAATTGAGAAATTTATTTTTCTACGACTGACAGAGTGTTCTTTAATGACGTTTTTTCAATAATTCAAAAATTTTCATTTGTTAGTATAATGTTGTTTTGGATTTGATTATTTTCTGCGGGAAAGTTGTGTGAAATATTATCGAAGTTTTCTATTAAAACGTGCGTGAGAAGAACAACGATTAAAAAATAAATAAGTTTCATCTTATTAAACAAAGAATTCTCATCAACACTTTTCTCTTCTCAGTTTGTTTTTAGTCGTGCAGTTGTTTGGATAGAAAATATAAAAAAAAAATTCAGAATGGATTTGCAGTCGGTGTGTTCACAAGTTGGGATCAACATCACAAAAGCCATGTTGGAAAATTATGAAATTGTGATCAACGGAGGACCCACCAGAATTAACGAACATTTTATAATTGGAGATTCGAATCTTCTACCCGAAACAATTATACCAAATGGTGATGTCGAATCTATTCATCCTGGCGTAAACCCGCCTTTCAAATTGTTCAATTCAACAGGTGAATCAAATTGACAAATGCAAATGATGATGGCAACAGTATTGTGTATACTTCACAACCAAGTCCAATATTGCACACATTTGGGCCGACAGGACTGCTCGATATATTCCGTTCAGATCGAGCAATTTCGACATTTAGACGTGTTGCCCATCCATCTGTCGTGTTCAATTTGAATCAAATCAGCAACAATGTAAATGTAACGTTTACAAATCCAAGAAAGGTCGAAACTGTGACCATGTTGCAAAGTCTTGGTGACGATTTGAAAAATTTTGCAACTATAGACGGTACATTGTACGGATACATGAACGGCGAATGGAAAAAAATCAATAAATCAGAAGCAGCCGTGATCATTTACAACATTTGCAAGCGTAAATTCGCCAATAATGATTTAATCAAGTCATATCTTGGCTCCTATAAAAAGGTAGAACTTTTGAATGCTATTGAGTGCTGTACATACCGTCCAGATGTTGTTAGGGAATTGAAGATCGGCGAATTCCCAATGAAAAATTTTAGACTGTCGGACGGCCAATTAAAACCAACTTTTCGAGACGACTTTGCGTTGATTACAGCCGGATGGGCTTATTCCAAAGAAGATTCTACGAAATATGCAATCGAACTTCAAGATTTTTTGCGAAAATTGTTCCCAGACGATCAAGAACGGCGCCTGATGTTGAAATTTTGTGCATCGCTCTTGCATGGAAATCGCACTGAAAAAAAATTCATTGTCTTGACTGATCAACGTGCAGGCAACAACGGCAAAACAACGTGGATCAACTTTTTGTGTGGTTTTTTTTGGAGATATGGCTTACAATAACACAAGATTGTTTTTAAACTCTTCCATTTCCGACAAAATGGACAAGATACAATTCTGTATAAAATCCACAATAAACGTTTGGTAATTGGAAGCGAATTTAAACGCAATATGAAGCTGGACGTGTGCTTGATGAAAAAGTTGACTGGAATGGATCCAATAGCCGGTCGTCATTTTGGAAAGGAGAGTGATTTTT
>CATOBI010000018.1:0-25000 GCA_951394245.1 Cyclophora punctaria
GATGGCGTCGTCCCGCCGCAGGTCGAGGCGCGGCGGCTCGCAGCGCCCGCCCACGCCCACCATCTCACGCAGGCGCACCTCCATCACTCTGCCACACACAATGTACATATTCACCCTGGCTATTTACTTCGAAAGGTCCCAAACTATATGCCTAAACTAATGCAAGCTATACCGGGTGTAAGCAGACTACGTCAGAATACTGAAAGGGGGTAGATACCAACCCCTAGACGGCCGTGGGTAACGTCCTTTATCCCAGAAATGAACTTTTTTGAACAAAAGTTCAGAAGCATGGTCTGAGTACCCCCTTTCAGTTTTCGGAAGTAGTCTGCTTACACCCGTTATACTGTTGAACACATATATTGTAGTAGGTACACCAATGCCGAAAGGTAGCCCCGCGACTTCAGCCAAGGCCATAAGTACGGAACACGGATGGAGTTTAGTGGGTAAGTATTACCCGACACGACTGTGCCGGGGTTGAGTCCCATATACCCCGGTTGTTCCCCAAACAACCGGGGATGCGTAAATGCATTCCCCATCTCAAAAAAAAGGTACACCAAAATACTATATTTTCATATAATGAAACAATGTTCATTATTTTACAACAAAAAAGTAACGGAAACAAATAGGTACTTAATATAAAATGAGCTGTTAATCTATAATATAAAAATGAATCGCTGAATCTGTTGCTAAGCGCATAACTTCAGAACGACTGCACCAAATTGGATGATTATTTTTTTTATGTGTTCCTTATTGTCAGGACAAGGTTTTTTTATATAAGAAAAATAAGGAATAAAAATCTCAAAATTCCCACGAGAACGGGGGCGCTGCGGGTGAATCCGCGGGGTACAGGTAGTTTTTATATAAATGTAAACATTAAATGTCAAGAGCTTTGCATATAAAGCTCTTTGACATTTATTAAAAACAAAAAACTATTTAAATAATAATTTTAAAAAAATGTTTTAAATGTAAAAAATAAACAAGTACATATATAGATAAATAGGTATTTTTTTCGTTTTCCCTTAAAATACTTTTTTTAAGAATACTAATTTATTAGGTACTTTTTTAACCGACTTCAAAAACCGAAGGCGTGAGAACCTCCGCCTTCGGTTCTCAATTCGGCCGGTAAGTAGGTATATATATTTTTTGTTTTGTTTTATGTATTTAGAGTATACATATATGTATACATAGATATTATCTATGTAGATATATACATAGATATGATCTATGTATATAATATATCTATGTATATAAGTATATATAGACATTATAGGCCTTATTCATAAACGCTTACTAGGAGCATTTTAGCGATCAAACGGTTCGTCCCTCTCCGACATAAAATACGCTACTTTCCAAAGAGCTGAGGAGACAAAACACTCACTAACAGTGTTTTTGTTAGAAAGGGTTTATGAATGAGGCAAGTTACTCCTGCCAGTAAGACCCGTCAAAATCGGTCCAGTCATTTCCGAGAATAACCGAAACAGACAGACAAACAAACAACAATTGTAAAAATATTACTTCGGCATTTGTACCGTATATGTAGTTATATTCATGGTATGCAAGTAGCAAAATGCGGTTATTTAACATCATAAACAGACACTCTCACTTAATTTTTGTATAAATTTTGTATGTATTTGAAATATGTAGAACTAACTCCTTGTCCAAGTTGTCGAGCGAGTGCGGCGGCGTGCGCAGGTACAGCAGCGCCAGCCACAGCAGCACCAGCAGCGCGCCGCACGCCGCCGCGCGCCGCCTCGCCGCGCGCCGCCGCCCGCCCGCCTGCGACACACAACCACTCGCTAGATAAGCGCGGCGGACAACTGCGGACCGGCAATCATATCAACTTGTCCTAAATGTCGTATATGCTCAACAGACCAATCACACACTTTTTAGATAGGTACTATATGTACTATTTCTATGTGGTAGGTAATGGACTAAGAGCCCGTGAACCCCAGACCTTCGTTATTTTATAAAAGCCTGCCAAAGCCACTGTAACCCAAACTTCATAATAGTCCATCGTTCTTACCTGTGTTGGGAGCATGCGCTGACAAACTTTCAGCTTTTATAAAATAACGAAGGTCTGGGGTTCACGAGCTCTAGGTCTATAAAAGAAATAATGGATCGATCGATAGTTTCTGTCATGTCGGTCCATTGCGACTAATCCGTCCATTCCGCCATGGACCGCTGCAGTCGCTCTATCAACATCCTCCCCGAGTTCCCTGATCGATGTAGTTGAACCTCTCCGTACAGTAACAGCAACAAGCAGCACCTTGCTAAGGCCACGTTAAAGTGTCGGTCCTGCTTGTCATCAGGGCTCTAACCTCCTCGACTTTACTTTTATCTACGAGCAGTCATGTCTCCGGAACACGACTCCAACCGTTACGTTTACCACTAACCCCTTCCGTAAATGTAGTCACCATCACCACTTTGATATTTATTGGAAATAAACAGAATGTAGGTAGAGTAAAATAAATAAATATTCAATGGAAATCTGTCACATGTGTATGACATTTGGCGGCAATCAAAGAGAACACGAACAAGACACGAACTGTTTATGGCAAGTTTATGGACATGAATAGTAGAGGTCAGTGACATGAAAGTAACCCACGATGACATAGAACACGGAGCCAAGGAGGCATTCGGCGTGTGGCCGTATTGGGGTGCGTTTCATTGAGGCGGGCTAAGCGGTGTGGGCTCTATTAACTAATTGTGATTACAGTCACAATGCATTGGGGTTGTCAAAATGTTTCCCTAATGCATTGTGATTCGTCAGTTGAGCTTCGCATATCTCCGCTCCGCTTCAATGGAGAACCACCCTTAGCCTACCGGGTAAGAGCGCGGCTACCTCGCAAAATTCTAAAATACCATTTCGTTCCTTTGATAATGAATACGTAGGTCTACATTCCTAACGCAGCGAAATCTAACTTTGGCCAACCTAACCGGATAAAAACTAACTTAATCCCACACGCTCATATCCTTGGCGCGCCTGCCCCGCCCACATCGCCTTTCTAACCTCTGTTTATGTGTTCTGTGCTTAATCCAACCTAATAAGGCCTCAGCCTAACCTTTTTTTTTTTTTTTGTTTAGCAGTGGAAATGCATTTACGCATCCCCCGCCGTCCGGGAGGTGCCAGACGGCAGGGGTATGTGGGGCTCAACCCGGTAGGCAAGCTCCCCCCGCTGCCGGGGCTCATCGCACCTACCGCAGTGACTACCCACTAAAACCACTGCTGTGCCTTCAGTGCGCTTAGTGTCGGGAACGTGGGAAACGGAGATTCGTCCACCGAACCCGACAGCGCCGGGCCCCCTGGGGTGGGGGCCCCCTCCTCGGGGGGTGTTAGGGGTTAACACCCCCCCGTCCTTCGTCAAGTGGCGCGCGGAAGACACCGCGCGCGCGCCACCTCGAGGCCTTTTCGCAGTGGCACACCCGCACCCCGGGGGCCACCGCAGCCTCAACTAAGGAGGTAGAAGGGCGTCCGCGTACGCCCTTCTACGCCGGCCTCCTCGGCGGCGGCGCATGACCTCAGCCTAACCTAGCCTGAGCCTTACTGAGTCTTAATGAGCCTTAAGGGCCCCACACATTAACAGTTCGCCGGAAGGTATCAGCCTGTCTGCTAGCCGGAAAAGACCACAGACACACAGTTCCTTTTGACGATTTTAATCGACAGTCAATGCGAACCCAAAGTATGTGGCCGCTCGCAGTCACAGGCCTGCGTCGACAGGAATCGGCCGGACAGTCCGTGATCTCAAGGCCGAATCGAATACGCACTAGCGGGTAGTCGGCCGGCGGCCTTTCGGTCATAACCTCGTGTCAGTTAACCGCCGTCAGTTCTGTGTTTTTCGACATTGCGAAAATTTGTAGGCAAAATGGACAGCAAGCCGCAATTTATTACAAGTTTTATTGAATTATACCGAAGTTTCCCATGTTTGCTCAGACGTTTTGCTCGCGCCCACAACCTACCTACCTATGTAAATTAATGAAATTCCGATTTATGTTGTTAGTAGGTACAGGTACCTACTTACACTATTCTAACCTGTATGTAGTTACCTAGGTACATTATATTACCTATAATATTTATATGTATCCGAATATAAAAGCAATTTATGTTAACATACCTACCTACCTAGTACCTAGTATCAACAACTATGCACAGCTGGCTGAATCGAACTGCTGGCCGTATCAGACCATTGCCGGCGGGCGGTGCTACGGTATAAAACTGCCGACTGCCGCCTGCTAGTGTGTAGTCGCAGAGCCGGTATCCGGCCATTTTCGGCAGGTAATAATCGTTTTAGTGAGTGGGCGATATAGACCTAGGACGGCGGGCCGCCCGATGGGATCAGAGACTGCAGGCGGACTGTTAATGTGTGGGGGCCTTTACCTAACCTAACCAGGCAAAAACTAACTTTGGGCTACCTACCGCGGCGAAAAACCCAACTTAATCATACCTAAAAAGGCCTAAGCCTAACCTAGCCAAAGCGTAACTGAGCATTACTGAGTGAGTTACATTCAATGACACCTGAAACACTATTTCTCTGACTCCTGAAACACTATTCTGAGTCTCATAAAACACTATTTCTCTGACTTCTAAAACATTATTTATCTGACTCCTGAAACACTATAAAGGGACTCCTGAAACACTATTTCACTGCCTCCTGAAACACTATAAAGGGACTCCTGAAACACTATTTCACTGCCTCCTGAAACACTATAAAGGGACTCCTGAAACACTATTTCACTGCCTCCTGAAACACTATTAAGGGACTCCTGAAACACTATTAAGAGACTCCTGAAACATTATTTCACTGACTCCTGAAACACTATTAAGAGACTCCTGAAACATTATTTCACTGACTCCTGAAACACTATTAAGAGACTCCTGAAACATTATTTCACTGACTCCTGAAACACTATTAAGAGACTCCTGAAACACTATTTCACTGACTCCTGAAACTCTATTAAGAGACTCCTGAAACACTATTAAGAGACTCCTGAAACACTATTAAGAGACTCCTGAAACATTATTTCACTGACTCCTGAAACACTATTAAGAGACTCCTGAAACACTATTTCACTGACTCCTGAAACTCTATTAAGAGACTCCTGAAACACTATTAAGAGACTCCTGAAACACTATTAAGAGACTCCTGAAACACTATTAAGAGACTCCTGAAACACTATTTCACTGACTCCTGAAACTCTATTAAGAGACTCCTGAAACACTATTAAGAGACTCCTGAAACACTATTAAGAGACTCCTGAAACATTATTTCACTGACTCCTGAAACACTATTCAGAGACTCCTGAAACACTATTTCACTGACTCCTGAAACACTATTAAGAGACTCCTGAAACACTATTAAGAGACTCCTGAAACACTATTTCACTGACTCCTGAAACACTATTAAGAGACTCCTGAAACACTATTTCACTGACTCCTGAAACACTATTAAGGGACTCCTGAAACACTATTTCACTGACTCCTGAAACACTATTAAGAGACTCCTGAAACACTATTAAGAGACTCCTGAAACACTATTAAGAGACTCCTGAAACACTATTAAGAGACTCCTGAAACACTATTAAGAGACTCCTGAAACACTATTAAGAGAGTCCTGAAACACTATTAAGAGACTCCTGAAACACTATTAAGAGACTCCTGAAACACTATTTCACTGACTCCTGAAACACTATTAAGAGACTCCTGAAACACTATTTCACTGACTCCTGAAACACTATTAAGAGACTCCTGAAACACTATTAAGACACTCCTGAAACACTATTAAGAGACTCCTGAAACACTATTAAGAGACTCCTGAAACACTATTAAGAGACTCCTGAAACACTATTAAGAGACTCCTGAAACATTATTTCACTGGCTCCTGAAACACTATTAAGATACTCCTGAAACACTATTAAGAGACTCCTGAAACAGTTATAAGAGAGTCCTGAAACACTATTAAGAGACTCCTAAAACACTATTAAGCGACTCCTGAAACATTATTTCACTGCCTCCTGAAACACTATTAAGAGACTCCTGAAACACTATTTCACTGACTCCTGAAACACTATTAAGAGACTCCTGAAACACTATTTCACTGACTCCTGAAACAATATTAAGAGACTCCTGAAACACTATTAGGATACTCCTGAAACACTATTAATAGACTCCTGAAACACTATTCAGGGAGTCCTGAAACACTATTCAGAGAAACCTGAAACACTATTAAGATACTCCTGAAACACTATTAAGAGACTCCTGAAACATTATTTCACTGGCTCCTGAAACACTATTAAGAGACTCCTGAAACAGTTATAAGAGAGTCCTGAAACACTATTAAGAGACTCCTAAAACACTATTAAGCGACTCCTGAAACACTATTAAGATACTCCTGAATCACTATTAAGAGACTCCTGAAACACTATTAAGAGACTCCTGAAACACTATTAAGAGACTCCTGAAACATTATTTCACTGACTCCTGAAACAATATTAAGAGACTCCTGAAACAGTTATAAGAGAGTCCTGAAACACTATTAAGAGACTCCTAAAACACTATTAAGCGACTCCTGAAACATTATTTCACTGCCTCCTGAAACACTATTAAGAGACTCCTGAAACACTATTTCACTGACTCCTGAAACACTATTAAGAGACTCCTGAAACACTATTAAGAGACTCCTGAAACACTATTTCACTGACTCCTGAAACAATATTAAGAGACTCCTGAAACACTATTAGGATACTCCTGAAACACTATTAATAGACTCCTGAAACACTATTCAGAGAGTCCTGAAACACTATTTCACTGACTCCTGAAACACTATTAAGGGACTCCTGAAACACTATTTCACTGACTCCTGAAACACTATTAAGAGACTCCTGAAACACTATTAAGATACTCCTGAAACACTATTAAGAGACTCCTGAAACAGTTATAAGAGAGTCCTGAAACACTATTAAGAGACTCCTAAAACACTATTAAGCGACTCCTGAAACATTATTTCACTGCCTCCTGAAACACTATTAAGAGACTCCTGAAACACTATTTCACTGACTCCTGAAACACTATTAAGAGACTCCTGAAACACTATTAAGAGACTCCTGAAACACTATTTCACTGACTCCTGAAACAATATTAAGAGACTCCTGAAACACTATTAGGATACTCCTGAAACACTATTAATAGACTCCTGAAACACTATTCAGAGAGTCCTGAAACACTATTCAGAGAAACCTGAAACACTATTGAGATACTCCTGAAACACTATTAATAGACTCCTGAAACACTATTCAGAGAGTCCTGAAACACTATTCAGAGAAACCTGAAACACTATTAAGATACTCCTGAAACACTATTAAGAGACTCCTGAAACACTATTTCACTGACTCCTGAAACACTATTAAGAGACTCCTGAAACACTATTTCATTGACTCCTGAAACACTATTAAGAGACTCCTGAAACACTATTAAGATACTCCTGAAACACTATTAAGAGACTCCTGAAACACTATTCAGAGAAACCTGAAACACTATTCTGAGTCTCCTGAAACACTATTCTCACTATCCTGAAACACTATTCCAAGACTCCTGAAACACTATTCTGAGTATCCTGAAACACTATTTCACTGACTCCTGAAACACTATTTCACTGACTCCTGAAACACTATTTCACTGACTCCTGAAACACTATTTCACTGACTCCTGAAACACTATTTCACTGACACCTGAAACACTATTTCACTGACTCCTGAAACACTATTTCACTGACACCTGAAACACTATTTCACTGACTCCTGAAACACTATTTCACTGACTCCTGAAACACTATTTCACTGACTCCTGAAACACTATTTCACTGACTCCTGAAACACTATTTCACTGACTCCTGAAACACTATTTCACTGACACCTGAAACACTATTTCACTGACTCCTGAAACACTATTTCACTGACTCCTGAAACACTATTTCACTGACTCCTGAAACATTATTCTGAGTCTACTGAAACACTATTCTGAGTATCCTGAAACACTATTTCACTGACTCCTGAAACACTATTTCACTGACTCCTGAAACACTATTCTGTGTCTCCTGAAACACTATTCTGAGTCTCCTGAAACACTATTCTGTGTCTTCTGAAACACTATTCTGAGATCCTGAAACACTATTTCACTGACTCCTGAAACACTATTTCACTGACTCCTGAAACACTATTTCACTGACTCCTGAAACACTATTTCACTGACACCTGAAACACTATTTCACTGACACCTGAAACACTATTTCACTGACTCCTGAAACACTATTTCACTGACTCCTGAAACACTATTTCACTGACTCCTGAAACATTATTCTGAGTCTACTGAAACACTATTCTGAGTATCCTGAAACACTATTTCACTGACTCCTGAAACACTATTTCACTGACTCCTGAAACACTATTCTGTGTCTCCTGAAACACTATTCTGAGTCTCCTGAAACACTATTCTGTGTCTCCTGAAACACTATTCTGAGTCTCCTGAAACACTATTCTGAGTATCCTGAAACACTATTTCACTGACTCCTGAAACACTATTTCACTGACTCCTGAAACACTATTTCACTGACACCTGAAACACTATTTCACTGACTCCTGAAACACTATTTCACTGACTCCTGAAACACTATTTCACTGACTCCTGAAACACTATTTCACTGACTCCTGAAACACTATTTCACTGACTCCTGAAACACTATTTCACTGACTCCTGAAACACTATTTCACTGACTCCTGAAACACTATTTCACTGACACCTGAAACACTATTTCACTGACTCCTGAAACACTATTTCACTGACTCCTGAAACACTATTTCACTGACTCCTGAAACACTATTTCACTGACTCCTGAAACATTATTCTGAGTCTACTGAAACACTATTCTGAGTATCCTGAAACACTATTTCACTGACTCCTGAAACACTATTTCACTGACTCCTGAAACACTATTCTGTGTCTCCTGAAACACTATTCTGAGTCTCCTGAAACACTATTCTGTGTCTCCTGAAACACTATTCTGAGTCTCCTGAAACACTATTCTGAGTATCCTGAAACACTATTTCACTGACTCCTGAAACACTATTTCACTGACTCCTGAAACACTATTTCACTGACACCTGAAACACTATTTCACTGACTCCTGAAACACTATTTCACTGACTCCTGAAACACTATTTCACTGACTCCTGAAACACTATTTCACTGACTCCTGAAACACTATTTCACTGACTCCTGAAACACTATTTCACTGACTCCTGAAACACTATTTCACTGACTCCTGAAACACTATTTCACTGACACCTGAAACACTATTTCACTGACACCTGAAACACTATTTCACTGACTCCTGAAACACTATTTCACTGACTCCTGAAACACTATTTCACTGACTCCTGAAACATTATTCTGAGTCTACTGAAACACTATTCTGAGTATCCTGAAACACTATTTCACTGACTCCTGAAACACTATTTCACTGACTCCTGAAACACTATTCTGTGTCTCCTGAAACACTATTCTGAGTCTCCTGAAACACTATTCTGTGTCTCCTGAAACACTATTCTGAGATCCTGAAACACTATTTCACTGACTCCTGAAACACTATTTCACTGACTCCTGAAACACTATTTCACTGACTCCTGAAACATTATTCTGAGTCTACTGAAACACTATTCTGAGTATCCTGAAACACTATTTCACTGACTCCTGAAACACTATTTCACTGACTCCTGAAACACTATTCTGTGTCTCCTGAAACACTATTCTGAGTCTCCTGAAACACTATTCTGTGTCTCCTGAAACACTATTCTGAGTATCCTGGAACACTATTTCACTGACTCCTGAAACACTATTTCACTGACTCCTGAAACACTATTCTGAGTCTCCTGAAACACTATTCTGATTATCCTGAAACACTATTTCACTGACTCCTGAAACACTATTCTGAGTCTCCTGAAACACTATGCCACTGACTCCTGAAACACTATTTCACTGACTCCTGAAACACTATTTGCAGTCTAACGAAACAGTATTTTAAGTCTCCTGAAACTATTTATCTGACGGAACTTACAAATGTTATAGTAAAAACAATCTATAAATTTAATTTCAATATCAGCTCGGAGACGCGACGCTTCTACACACCAAATGAGAAGACAAAATATAACGCCTGACAAAAACATCATAGCAATAAAGAACTTAAAAGATTCACTATTAAAAATATTCATAGTTATATATTATGAATCTTTATAAATGATAAATACTGTTTGGGTGTCAGGCGATTAATTATTAATGTACAATTTATCATTTTACCAATATATTTTAAACGGTATCAATGTATTGATGCTACTAGCGCCATCTGTTAACATTCTCACAGATTAATATGTTTTGTTTCGAAATATATTTTAGTTATTATGACTTACCTATTTTTTTTTTCAGAATAAGTAATTAACATTATGTAAGTGATTGTTATTAAATTAAAATTGAATAGCTAACCATTACTGGTACTTATGTTGTTTTTCTTGCCTATAAAATCACTTCATTATTACAGCGCCATCTAGTAGGTAGTAGAGGAACTTTTTTAATTTGTCAGGGTTCCGTATCTAGTAGGAAAACGAGGCCATCCTACTAATAAGTTAATTTTTGTCGTGATCTCACTTAATACGCTTTCATGAAAATAAGACTGAAAGAAAATAAGTGGATTACAAAAACTATTGCAAATTATTTCTGAATATAATCCTTACAATACGGTTTAATGACGTTTCTACATCTGTTTTATATCAAATACCTTGAATTGTCTCATAATTGAAACACACAAAGGACAACATATCGGCTCACAAAAATAATCAATTAATTGGATGCATACTTGTTATTTGGTAAAATTAACAAATGTAATAAACGGAACCAAATATGCACGAACCTACTCGCACTTGGCAAATAAAAATGATCCTAACGAACACTATTTTTATCGGGTGAACGCGCACTATTACGTAACATAATCAGAATTCAGAAATTATTTAACACGAATTATAACACGTCGTTACATGTTAAACTTAATGACTAACAACAGAAATAATAGACACACGTCTATATGTGCGTAACTATCAGTATCGCCGAATCTTTGCATACATTAATTTAAAACACCTCACTGCGAATTACTATCGAATACCTTTTCGCCATCAACTCAAACCTGCCAAACAAATCAAATAAAACTGGATTGATCTTTAATAGCATAGGAAGATGATTGAATAAGTACATTATCATAATGTAAATGGTAGGTATCATAAAAGTAATGTCTCACTACTGGGCAAATGCCACTCATCTCACTGAAGATATCAGTACAGTGACGAGGATATCGTACGTAATCACCACGCTTGATTAATGCGGGTGATCTCAAAGTCCGAGCCATGTTTAGAAAAGTATGAAACATGGCTTCGCCCTACCTGTGAATTAAACCTGGGACCTCAGACTTTGCAGGTGAGTGCATATACCACTAAACCACAACAAGGTGGAATCCCATTATACATATTTATAACGCGATGATCGTCAAACTTTATTCACACAAGTGTAGGTGCATTTGAGTTTTATCTAGTCATCGCTAGATGGCGATGTTAACAGTCAAGATAAAACTAATAACGGAAAAGCTTGAAAAATTGTCGGGAAACTAGAGTATTAATTTCCAAAAAAACTATTCCGGGTCTATTTAAGTGTATCTATTGAAATAAAATATTTAAAAGCTGAAATTAACGTCGAAATAAAATAATTTATTATTCGCACAGAACGTCTCTTACCAAGGTAAACAGAAGTAGGGAGAGGTGGCGTGGGCGCGTTCGTTCGACGAAATGAGGTACTTACAGACGAGCTACAGCATCGAAAGAGGTACCATTGGATTTGTCTTCGAAAATACTATGTGGAAATAAATTGAAAACATACTCCACTAATATGATATTAGGTAAAAAAAATCGAATAAAAAACAAAAATCCTTTTAATGAGTGTAATATTAAAATTTAATTGGGATTCTTCCTCTGCCATAAAACCTACCAATTAATTGCTGTATATTGCTAAATATATTGTCGTCTTTACCGACTCAAACCTAACTTTAAAGAACCTAGCCGACTCAAACGTAACTTTTGCCGACCTAACCGACTCAAACCTAACTTTTGCCAATATAGCCGACTCAAACCTAACTTTCGCTGACCTAGCCGACTCTAACCTAACTTTTGCCGACCTAGCCAACTCAAACCTAACTTTTGCCAATATAGCCGACTCAAACCTAACTTTCGCTGACCTAGCCGACTCTAACCTAACTTTTGCTGACCTAGCCAACTCAAACCTAACTTTTGCCAATCTAGCCGACTCAAACCTAACTTTCGCTGACCTAGCCGACTCTAACCTAACTTTTGCCGACCTAGCCAACTCAAACCTAACTTTTGCCAATCTAGCCGACTCAAACCTAACTTTTGCTAACCTATCCGACTCAAACGTAACTTTTGCCGACCTAGCCAACTCAAACCTAACTTTCGTCGACCTAGCCAACTCAAACCTAACTTTTGCCAACCTAGACGACTCAAACCTAACTTTTGCCAACCTAGCCAACTCAAACCAAACTTTTGCCAACCTAGCCGACTCAAACCTAACTTTTGCCAACCAAGCCGACTCAAACCTAACTTTCGCCGACCTAGCCGACTCAAACCTAACTTTTGCCGACCTGGCCAACTCAAACCTAACTTTTGCCAATCTAGCCGACTCAAACCTAACTTTTGCTAACCTATCCGACTCAAACCTAACTTTCGCCGACCTAGCCGACTCAAACCTAACTTTTGCCGACCTAGCCAACTCAAACCTAACTTTTGCCAATCTAGCCGACTCAAACCTAACTTTTGCTAACCTATCCGACTCAAACGTAACTTTTGCCGACCTAGCCAAATCAAACCTAACTATCGTCGACCTAGCCGACTCAAACCTAACTTTTGCCAACCTAGCCGACTCAAACCAAACTTTTGCCAACCTAGCCGACTCAAACCTAACTTTTGCCAACCTAGCCGACTCAAACCTAACTTTCGCCGACCTAGCTGACTAAAACCTAACTTTTGCCGACCTAGCCAACTCAAACCTAACTTTTGCCAATCTAGCCGACTCAAACCTAACTTTTGCTAACCTATCCGACTCAAACGTAACTTTTGCCGACCTAGCCAACTCAAACCTAACTTTCGTCGACCTAGCCAACTCAAACCTAACTTTTGCCAACCTAGACGACTCAAACCTAACTTTTGCCAACCTAGCCAACTCAAACCAAACTTTTGCCAACCTAGCCGACTCAAACCTAACTTTTGCCAACCAAGCCGACTCAAACCTAACTTTCGCCGACCTAGCCGACTCAAACCTAACTTTTGCCGACCTGGCCAACTCAAACCTAACTTTTGCCAATCTAGCCGACTCAAACCTAACTTTTGCTAACCTATCCGACTCAAACCTAACTTTCGCCGACCTAGCCGACTCAAACCTAACTTTTGCCGACCTAGCCAACTCAAACCTAACTTTTGCCAATCTAGCCGACTCAAACCTAACTTTTGCTAACCTATCCGACTCAAACGTAACTTTTGCCGACCTAGCCAAATCAAACCTAACTATCGTCGACCTAGCCGACTCAAACCTAACTTTTGCCAACCTAGCCGACTCAAACCAAACTTTTGCCAACCTAGCCGACTCAAACCTAACTTTTGCCAACCTAGCCGACTCAAACCTAACTTTCGCCGACCTAGCTGACTAAAACCTAACTTTTGCCGACCTAGCCAACTCCAACCTAACTTTTGCCAATCTAGCCGACTCAAACCTAACTTTTGCTAACCTATCCGACTCAAACGTAACTTTTGCCGACCTAGCCAACTCAAACCAAACTTTCGTCGACCTAGCCGACTCAAACCTAACTTTTGCCAACCTAGCCGACTCAAACATAAATTTTGCCAAACTAGCCGACACAAACCTAAGTTTCACCAACCTAGCCGACTCAAACCTAACTTTTGCCAACCAAGCCGACTCATACCTAACTTTCGCCGACCTAGCCGACTCAAACCTAACTTTTGCCAATCTAGCCGACTCAAACCTAACTTTTGCAAACCTAGCCGACTCAAATCTAAATTTTGCCAAACTAGCCAACACAAACCTAAGTTTCACTAACCTAGCCGACTCAATCGTAACTGTCGCCGACTAAGGCGACTCAAACCTAACTTTTGCCGACCTAGCCGACTCAAACCTAACTTTTGCCAATCTAGCCCACTCAAACCTAACTTTTACTAACCTATCCGACTCAAACCTAACTTTTGCCGAACTAGCCGAATCAAACCTTATCTTTGCTTTTTAAAATTTATTTTAGGCTACGCTCAGGTTAGGCTACGCTCAGGTTAGGCTACGCTCAGGTTAGGTTAGGTTAGGTTAGGTTAGGTTAGGTTAGGTTAGGTTAGGTTAGGTTAGGTTAGGTTAGGTTAGGTTAGGTTAGGTTAGGTTAGGTTAGGTTAGGTTAGGTTAGGTTAGGTTAGGTTAGGTTAGGTTAGGTTAGGTTAGGTTAGGTTAGGTTAGGTTAGGTTAGGTTAGGTTAGGTTAGGTTAGGTTAGGTTAGGTTAGGTTAGGTTAGGTTAGGTTAGGTTAGGTTAGGTTAGGTTAGGTTAGGTTAGGTTAGGTTAGGTTAGGTTAGGTTAGGTTAGGTTAGGTTAGGTTAGGTTAGGTTAGGTTAGGTTAGGTTAGGTTAGGTTAGGTTAGGTTAGGTTAGGTTAGGTTAGGTTAGGTTAGGTTAGGTTAGGTTAGGTTAGGTTAGGTTAGGTTAGGTTAGGTTAGGTTAGGTTAGGTTAGGTTAGGTTAGGTTAGGTTAGGTTAGGTTAGGTTAGGTTAGGTTAGGTTAGGTTAGGTTAGGTTAGGTTAGGTTAGGTTAGGTTAGGTTAGGTTAGGTTAGGTTAGGTTAGGTTAGGTTAGGTTAGGTTAGGTTAGGTTAGGTTAGGTTAGGTTAGGTTAGGTTAGGTTAGGTTAGGTTAGGTTAGGTTAGGTTAGGTTAGGTTAGGTTAGGTTAGGTTAGGTTAGGTTAGGTTAGGTTAGGTTAGGTTAGGTTAGGTTAGGTTAGGTTAGGTTAGGTTAGGTTAGGTTAGGTTAGGTTAGGTTAGGTTAGGTTAGGTTAGGTTAGGTTAGGTTAGGTTAGGTTAGGTTAGGTTAGGTTAGGTTAGGTTAGGTTAGGTTAGGTTAGGTTAGGTTAGGTTAGGTTAGGTTAGGTTAGGTTAGGTTAGGTTAGGTTAGGTTAGGTTAGGTTAGGTTAGGTTAGGTTAGGTTAGGTTAGGTTAGGTTAGGTTAGGTTAGGTTAGGTTAGGTTAGGTTAGGTTAGGTTAGGTTAGGTTAGGTTAGGTTAGGTTAGGTTAGGTTAGGTTAGGTTAGGTTAGGTTAGGTTAGGTTAGGTTAGGTTAGGTTAGGTTAGGTTAGGTTAGGTTAGGTTAGGTTAGGTTAGGTTAGGTTAGGTTAGGTTAGGTTAGGTTAGGTTAGGTTAGGTTAGGTTAGGTTAGGTTAGGTTAGGTTAGGTTAGGTTAGGTTAGGTTAGGTTAGGTTAGGTTAGGTTAGGTTAGGTTAGGTTAGGTTAGGTTAGGTTAGGTTAGGTTAGGTTAGGTTAGGTTAGGTTAGGTTAGGTTAGGTTAGGTTAGGTTAGGTTAGGTTAGGTTAGGTTAGGTTAGGTTAGGTTAGGTTAGGTTAGGTTAGGTTAGGTTAGGTTAGGTTAGGTTAGGTTAGGTTAGGTTAGGTTAGGTTAGGTTAGGTTAGGTTAGGTTAGGTTAGGTTAGGTTAGGTTAGGTTAGGTTAGGTTAGGTTAGGTTAGGTTAGGTTAGGTTAGGTTAGGTTAGGTTAGGTTAGGTTAGGTTAGGTTAGGTTAGGTTAGGTTAGGTTAGGTTAGGTTAGGTTAGGTTAGGTTAGGTTAGGTTAGGTTAGGTTAGGTTAGGTTAGGTTAGGTTAGGTTAGGTTAGGTTAGGTTAGGTTAGGTTAGGTTAGGTTAGGTTAGGTTAGGTTAGGTTAGGTTAGGTTAGGTTAGGTTAGGTTAGGTTAGGTTAGGTTAGGTTAGGTTAGGTTAGGTTAGGTTAGGTTAGGTTAGGTTAGGTTAGGTTAGGTTAGGTTAGGTTAGGTTAGGTTAGGTTAGGTTAGGTTAGGTTAGGTTAGGTTAGGTTAGGTTAGGTTAGGTTAGGTTAGGTTAGGTTAGGTTAGGTTAGGTTAGGTTAGGTTAGGTTAGGTTAGGTTAGGTTAGGTTAGGTTAGGTTAGGTTAGGTTAGGTTAGGTTAGGTTAGGTTAGGTTAGGTTAGGTTAGGTTAGGTTAGGTTAGGTTAGGTTAGGTTAGGTTAGGTTAGGTTAGGTTAGGTTAGGTTAGGTTAGGTTAGGTTAGGTTAGGTTAGGTTAGGTTAGGTTAGGTTAGGTTAGGTTAGGTTAGGTTAGGTTAGGTTAGGTTAGGTTAGGTTAGGTTAGGTTAGGTTAGGTTAGGTTAGGTTAGGTTAGGTTAGGTTAGGTTAGGTTAGGTTAGGTTAGGTTAGGTTAGGTTAGGTTAGGTTAGGTTAGGTTAGGTTAGGTTAGGTTAGGTTAGGTTAGGTTAGGTTAGGTTAGGTTAGGTTAGGTTAGGTTAGGTTAGGTTAGGTTAGGTTAGGTTAGGTTAGGTTAGGTTAGGTTAGGTTAGGTTAGGTTAGGTTAGGTTAGGTTAGGTTAGGTTAGGTTAGGTTAGGTTAGGTTAGGTTAGGTTAGGTTAGGTTAGGTTAGGTTAGGTTAGGTTAGGTTAGGTTAGGTTAGGTTAGGTTAGGTTAGGTTAGGTTAGGTTAGGTTAGGTTAGGTTAGGTTAGGTTAGGTTAGGTTAGGTTAGGTTAGGTTAGGTTAGGTTAGGTTAGGTTAGGTTAGGTTAGGTTAGGTTAGGTTAGGTTAGGTTAGGTTAGGTTAGGTTAGGTTAGGTTAGGTTAGGTTAGGTTAGGTTAGGTTAGGTTAGGTTAGGTTAGGTTAGGTTAGGTTAGGTTAGGTTAGGTTAGGTTAGGTTAGGTTAGGTTAGGTTAGGTTAGGTTAGGTTAGGTTAGGTTAGGTTAGGTTAGGTTAGGTTAGGTTAGGTTAGGTTAGGTTAGGTTAGGTTAGGTTAGGTTAGGTTAGGTTAGGTTAGGTTAGGTTAGGTTAGGTTAGGTTAGGTTAGGTTAGGTTAGGTTAGGTTAGGTTAGGTTAGGTTAGGTTAGGTTAGGTTAGGTTAGGTTAGGTTAGGTTAGGTTAGTTAGTTATATCACCTATACCGGGCGCTAGCCCGGGGGAGGCGCGGGGATGGCCTAGCGGCCATAAAAAAAAAAATGAATAAATTAATTAATGTTGCGCAATTTCAAAAAATGTTTAAATGGGCTCATTGTAATATAAACTAATGCCATTATCGATCCCCATCAAAAGCCCAAAAATGTTTAGGATCCTATACCACAACATCCCAAAGGTTAACCTTTCGTCTGTGTGAAATTTTTCAAAAAAATTTTTTTTTTTGATTCGGATAGCTTATTGAACACTGAAGCCGAGAAAATTAGTTAGAGGGCACAAAAATGAATAACAAGGTCAAAAAGGTCAAACAAAGAAAAAAATTGTTTATGGTAAATTAGGCAAAAATAGGTTAAATTAGGTAGATTAGGGTTAGGTTGGGTTAGGTTGGGTTAGGTTAGGTTGGGGTTAGGTTAGGTTGGCCTACTACTACTACTACTAGAGGATTATTAATGAGTCATAATTAATAACTCCTTTGTTACCATGTTCGCCTGGTACATGTGAAGCCAAGTGGAACAAAAAGGTCAACGTGTCCATTGACATTTAAATGACAGTTGACATTTAAAATGACAGTTAAAAATAATAGGGGTATTAAAGTTTTACCATAAATGGGAAAGTAACTGACCATAATGTAGCTGACCTAACCTTGAAAATGGTGAAAGTTGTTTACAGACGACTATGAACCTTAAAGGATGGGAATACAACATACTAGGGGAAAGGGTGTATAAGTCGAGAAGTGGTATATAAAGGATGCAAAACTGCACCGATGCACAGTGCAAGTCAAATGGCTAGTACACCACTATTCGCTCTACACATCATCTCCAACAGTTTGCTGATTGAAACCGAATACGAATTATCAAGCAATGGAACACGTCCAGGAAATACCGAGCCGCACTCCGAGTCCCGACACGGGAATAAGCGACAACGAAGAAGACATCCAGATTCCCCCATCCCAATTGAACAACTCATCAGAGAAGATTGGTGCAGCGAAGACGACGAAGAACCAGGAGACTTCAGAATCTATGCAGACACCGAAACGGCCGCCACCGAACAAGAACGAACAAGCACCCCGCAAGAAATTGAAGATGACGACATCATCAGACAAGAACTCGACGACTACTACGAAGGAAGAAGAAACTGCGTCTACATCGAACAATATGGAACACCAGGGACAAGTAGCAACTACATCGGACATGGAATTGACGAAGGAACCTATGACTTATTCGCATGTAGTATTACTACAAAAAGAAAATTTAAGTTATCAAATAATGACCGAAGCCCTTGGAAATATGTCTCTAAGCATACGGGAACATCAAAGCAGCATTATCATATCATCTACATATCCAATAACCAAAAATGGGGACATCATACTCGACTTGGCAAAACAATTAGAAACGCAGAATATAAAGTTAAAAAAATTACATGTGTGTCTTGTCTATTGGAATATCTTACTCCCGGCGATAATCGTGAAACACTTAGAAACATTCTCACCCCAGAAGATAAAAGAGCTTTCCAATGCGCAGCTCATTCTCTGGGAATTCGTTATGAAACAAAACAACAAAAAAGCACCAACGAAAATAACTCTCCAAATACCACGAGGGGAAATACAATATTTCAGCAACAAAGCACAACACTTAGTGAAATTCAGCCGAGAATGGTGGACTTCACTGATGAGACCAATGAAGACTTATGTGAATATGGACGAGAGCAACGAATGGAGCCTGAACAAATTCACATACGAACTAACATACAACAAGGAAACCTTAACTGCCTCGGAATGCCTCTCACGCCAAAACATAAGTATTATAGTGAATGTAATAACAAATTGGTGTTACAGCTATGTGAGCAGAGAGCTTTTGACGAAGCCGAAGCTCAGAGAATATTATGCCAAACGCCTGAAGGGATTGCCCTGCAGTTTACAAAAAAGTGGAACGAAAGACTCAAAACTGCAATTAGTATATCCAGAGTTTTGGTATTTCAGGAGACGCACGAGAAACGCATCGAACGATGCAAGCAATTACAACTAAAAGATAACCCCATAGTTGGAGACCCAAGTTACATAAAAGAACAAATTAAGGACTTAAAAAGCCTATTAAACATGAACAACATCAATACAACTAGATTCGCAACAATAACTAAAAGGCACTTCTTCGGATTAACAAAAAAAAAGAATAATTTGTTTTTTGTGGGTCAACCGTCAACTGGAAAAACAATGATAATGGAATCTCTAGTGCAAATGCATTACAATTATGAGAGACTAACTGGACTAACACCAGGGTCATCATTCAATTTTTGCTCATTAGTACATAGTAACGCATGTTTCATGGACGAGTGTAAGTTAACAGAAAATCAATTCGAACAATGGAAACTATTGGCGGCGGGACAACCAATGGCAACAGATATAAAATATAAAAATAGATCAGCAATATCAAACTGTAGACTATACACAGCAAGTAACTATAACATAGAAATGTATGTGTCAGTACCAGACGCAAAAGAAGCTATCAATACACGTACATTTACTTTTAACTTCAATCATCAAATTGGAAAATATTTCTTAATAAGCGCATTTGCGTGGGAGAAATTTTGGAAAGATCATGCAGCAGAAGACAACGACGACCTCAGACGTAGAACTGAGTTTTTCTATGACGATTTTAATTAGAGCGAATAGTGGTATATTAACCATATTAGTTTAAAATTATACATAATTAATTAAACAAATAACATACCTCATAAGAATATATAAATACTAATATAAGATAAATAATAAAAAACGGGCACGGTTACCACCTAAGAAATGTATAACTTTTTTAATAATAAAATTTAACAAGCATATAGAATGTCGTATTAATTCAAAAGCCCCTTATAAAACCTGTTCAAATGAAGGTCAACTCAGTCGCGTGAGAACGCTACCTGCGAACGGGTCCCACAGGAACAAAAACCAGTTATGGCGGGCGGTCAAAGTCCTGAAATGAGTGGTTTAAGTGCAACCTTGAGTCCGCCAGTCATCGCAACGGGTGTAAATAACAGTGCAAATGTTAAAACTTATACGTTCGAAAAGGCATTCGCGTTTAATATTGAATCAAAATTAATGGAATATAAAAAAACAAAGAGTAGAGACTATGATACAGCAGAGGTAAGAACATGGGTGCACACATTACCATGGCAATTTGTGTATTTTTATTTAACACCAAAGGAGTTTCATGACATACAAAGTTGCAACCATACAGCAAAAGTAATTAAAGTGGGAATAGAAATATACAATTTGGGAAACAGAACACCATTTGTAACAAGTACAAGATCAGTGAGTTATGCAAACGCAAATTCACAAACAACAATTGGTGTATGGGAAAAATTAGAAGAATTAGGGCCATTTCAATGTGGTAACAACTTACAACACAAACAATTATACGGAGTAAGCTACAGATATAATGATAACTTTAATGCAACAACAAACTGGCAAGAAGTACATCACCACGACCACGGGGCAGCACAGCAACCAATTTTATTAGATAACAGAGGTATATATAAAATACATGTATCAGAAAAACAAGATGGGCGACCAATCCCATTAAATGATGTGTCATATTTCCTACCTCCACTTGTGGGACATGCTAAAGTATTATTTAACGCCACAAACAGTATAGGAGCAATATATAAAAAAGAATACTCACCAAAAGACGGAACAATTCATAAATTTAATAATGGATTTAACCATGAAGGAACACTTCCAAGAACACAGAACCCATTAGAACAGATCGAAGTGTCAACAGGAAGAATTACTCAAGCACCGCTCACACGAGTAGGAATATTAACACAATCTAAATATAGTACAACAACAATTGACAATCTATACTTTTCGCCTTTGCAAGGTACACCAAATGATCATATAGCGTCTAGTTTAGGTATAGGTGTATTACCACTAATAAACCCAGATCACAAATTAGAAAGATCGGTATTAAGTTTAATTGTAAAAACAAAAATTATAATAGAAGCAAAATCGCATGGCACAAACTTAATTATGGACTACAATAAATATCCACAACCAAATACTTACGAAATCGCACTAAGAACGCAAGCAAACGAGTTTACAAACATGTACGGTATGGCAGGTTTACCTGTGGTAAATACAAACGTCGAAGGTATGGAGGCAGACGACGACGGAAACATGGCCATTACACCGGACAACGGGTTTTCGTCAATGTGGGGACACGGCGTAACACATACCTTAAAACCAGTTCATATACCAGGACAGAGGCGAGTTACTGGGCGGATGACTTTCGAAGAGAAAGTAGAAATATTCAATCGCAATTGGAAGGTTCGCCAAGACTTTATAGGTCAAATGAGACAAGAAGGTACAGTTATACACATAATTGAAAAAGGTGAAAACTTACAATATGCAATACCAAACGGCTGCGGGTGGAATGTACCGGGAAAAACAGACGAATTTTGGGCAAAATTAGCAAAGGTTGGAAACAAGGATTACAAACTAACAGATGCTGACAAGCGATGCTTACCAGAACCAACACAAACACAAACAGAACAATTCGCAGGAACAGAGGAAGGATCAGAACACGAACAGGGAGATATGGTACATAGAATGTACTAATCTTAATATTATAAATAAAAATTAAAATATTCAAATTGTTTTATTGATTAATTACCTTGTAGTTTTAAGGGTGTACAATGGTAGAGAGGTTTCTTCATCAAAATCTGTATACGACATGTTCTTTACGTTTTCAATGGCCTTAAATTGATGCTCTAGTAGAAAAGCAGCCACTTCTTGGCGCAATACTTCATCCTCCTCATCAAGAACAATAGATTGTATATAATTAATATACTTCAACTGATTGCAACGTAAACGAAAATAGCGATCTTCACGCATGCTTTCATAGTAGTCAGAACAATTGTTGAACATTGACATCTCGTCTTGAGTTATAAATAGACGAAGGTCGGGACGGTCGATGGCACTGGAAAAATAAAGTTCATCGTAGAGCGCGTATACATTTACTTATCTTAGGTTAGGTTAGGTTAGTTAGTTATATCACCTATACCGGGCGCTAGCCCGGGGGAGGCGCGGGGATGGCCTAGCGGCCATAAAAAAAAAAATGAATAAATTAATTAATGTTGCGCAATTTCAAAAAATGTTTAAATGGGCTCATTGTAATATAAACTAATGCCATTATCGATCCCCATCAAAAGCCCAAAAATGTTTAGGATCCTATACCACAACATCCCAAAGGTTAACCTTTCGTCTGTGTGAAATTTTTCAAAAAAATTTTTTTTTTTGATTCGGATAGCTTATTGAACACTGAAGCCGAGAAAATTAGTTAGAGGGCACAAAAATGAATAACAAGGTCAAAAAGGTCAAACAAAGAAAAAAATTGTTTATGGTAAATTAGGCAAAAATAGGTTAAATTAGGTAGATTAGGGTTAGGTTGGGTTAGGTTGGGTTAGGTTAGGTTGGGGTTAGGTTAGGTTAGGTTAGGTTAGGTTAGGTTAGGTTAGGTTAGGTTAGGTTAGGTTAGGTTAGGTTAGGTTAGGTTAGGTTAGGTTAGGTTAGGTTAGGTTAGGTTAGGTTAGGTTAGGTTAGGTTAGGTTAGGTTAGGTTAGGTTAGGTTAGGTTAGGTTAGGTTAGGTTAGGTTAGGTTAGGTTAGGTTAGGTTAGGTTAGGTTAGGTTAGGTTAGGTTAGGTTAGGTTAGGTTAGGTTAGGTTAGGTTAGGTTAGGTTAGGTTAGGTTAGGTTAGGTTAGGTTAGGTTAGGTTAGGTTAGGTTAGGTTAGGTTAGGTTAGGTTAGGTTAGGTTAGGTTAGGTTAGGTTAGGTTAGGTTAGGTTAGGTTAGGTTAGGTTAGGTTAGGTTAGGTTAGGTTAGGTTAGGTTAGGTTAGGTTAGGTTAGGTTAGGTTAGGTTAGGTTAGGTTAGGTTAGGTTAGGTTAGGTTAGGTTAGGTTAGGTTAGGTTAGGTTAGGTTAGGTTAGGTTAGGTTAGGTTAGGTTAGGTTAGGTTAGGTTAGGTTAGGTTAGGTTAGGTTAGGTTAGGTTAGGTTAGGTTAGGTTAGGTTAGGTTAGGTTAGGTTAGGTTAGGTTAGGTTAGGTTAGGTTAGGTTAGGTTAGGTTAGGTTAGGTTAGGTTAGGTTAGGTTAGGTTAGGTTAGGTTAGGTTAGGTTAGGTTAGGTTAGGTTAGGTTAGGTTAGGTTAGGTTAGGTTAGGTTAGGTTAGGTTAGGTTAGGTTAGGTTAGGTTAGGTTAGGTTAGGTTAGGTTAGGTTAGGTTAGGTTAGGTTAGGTTAGGTTAGGTTAGGTTAGGTTAGGTTAGGTTAGGTTAGGTTAGGTTAGGTTAGGTTAGGTTAGGTTAGGTTAGGTTAGGTTAGGTTAGGTTAGGTTAGGTTAGGTTAGGTTAGGTTAGGTTAGGTTAGGTTAGGTTAGGTTAGGTTAGGTTAGGTTAGGTTAGGTTAGGTTAGGTTAGGTTAGGTTAGGTTAGGTTAGGTTAGGTTAGGTTAGGTTAGGTTAGGTTAGGTTAGGTTAGGTTAGGTTAGGTTAGGTTAGGTTAGGTTAGGTTAGGTTAGGTTAGGTTAGGTTAGGTTAGGTTAGGTTAGGTTAGGTTAGGTTAGGTTAGGTTAGGTTAGGTTAGGTTAGGTTAGGTTAGGTTAGGTTAGGTTAGGTTAGGTTAGGTTAGGTTAGGTTAGGTTAGGTTAGGTTAGGTTAGGTTAGGTTAGGTTAGGTTAGGTTAGGTTAGGTTAGGTTAGGTTAGGTTAGGTTAGGTTAGGTTAGGTTAGGTTAGGTTAGGTTAGGTTAGGTTAGGTTAGGTTAGGTTAGGTTAGGTTAGGTTAGGTTAGGTTAGGTTAGGTTAGGTTAGGTTAGGTTAGGTTAGGTTAGGTTAGGTTAGGTTAGGTTAGGTTAGGTTAGTTAGGTTAGGTTAGGTTAGGTTAGGTTAGGTTAGGTTAGGTTAGGTTAGGTTAGGTTAGGTTAGGTTAGGTTAGGTTAGGTTAGGTTAGGTTAGGTTAGGTTAGGTTAGGTTAGGTTAGGTTAGGTTAGGTTAGGTTAGGTTAGGTTAGGTTAGGTTAGGTTAGGTTAGGTTAGGTTAGGTTAGGTTAGGTTAGGTTAGGTTAGGTTAGGTTAGGTTAGGTTAGGTTAGGTTAGGTTAGGTTAGGTTAGGTTAGGTTAGGTTAGGTTAGGTTAGGTTAGGTTAGGTTAGGTTAGGTTAGGTTAGGTTAGGTTAGGTTAGGTTAGGTTAGGTTAGGTTAGGTTAGGTTAGGTTAGGTTAGGTTAGGTTAGGTTAGGTTAGGTTAGGTTAGGTTAGGTTAGGTTAGGTTAGGTTAGGTTAGGTTAGGTTAGGTTAGGTTAGGTTAGGTTAGGTTAGGTTAGGTTAGGTTAGGTTAGGTTAGGTTAGGTTAGGTTAGGTTAGGTTAGGTTAGGTTAGGTTAGGTTAGGTTAGGTTAGGTTAGGTTAGGTTAGGTTAGGTTAGGTTAGGTTAGGTTAGGTTAGGTTAGGTTAGGTTAGGTTAGGTTAGGTTAGGTTAGGTTAGGTTAGGTTAGGTTAGGTTAGGTTAGGTTAGGTTAGGTTAGGTTAGGTTAGGTTAGGTTAGGTTAGGTTAGGTTAGGTTAGGTTAGGTTAGGTTAGGTTAGGTTAGGTTAGGTTAGGTTAGGTTAGGTTAGGTTAGGTTAGGTTAGGTTAGGTTAGGTTAGGTTAGGT
>CATOBI010000018.1:30000-31678 GCA_951394245.1 Cyclophora punctaria
TTAGGTTAGGTTAGGTTAGGTTAGGTTAGGTTAGGTTAGGTTAGGTTAGGTTAGGTTAGGTTAGGTTAGGTTAGGTTAGGTTAGGTTAGGTTAGGTTAGGTTAGGTTAGGTTAGGTTAGGTTAGGTTAGGTTAGGTTAGGTTAGGTTAGGTTAGGTTAGGTTAGGTTAGGTTAGGTTAGGTTAGGTTAGGTTAGGTTAGGTTAGGTTAGGTTAGGTTAGGTTAGGTTAGGTTAGGTTAGGTTAGGTTAGGTTAGGTTAGGTTAGGTTAGGTTAGGTTAGGTTAGGTTAGGTTAGGTTAGGTTAGGTTAGGTTAGGTTAGGTTAGGTTAGGTTAGGTTAGGTTAGGTTAGGTTAGGTTAGGTTAGGTTAGGTTAGGTTAGGTTAGGTTAGGTTAGGTTAGGTTAGGTTAGGTTAGGTTAGGTTAGGTTAGGTTAGGTTAGGTTAGGTTAGGTTAGGTTAGGTTAGGTTAGGTTAGGTTAGGTTAGGTTAGGTTAGGTTAGGTTAGGTTAGGTTAGGTTAGGTTAGGTTAGGTTAGGTTAGGTTAGGTTAGGTTAGGTTAGGTTAGGTTAGGTTAGGTTAGGTTAGGTTAGGTTAGGTTAGGTTAGGTTAGGTTAGGTTAGGTTAGGTTAGGTTAGGTTAGGTTAGGTTAGGTTAGGTTAGGTTAGGTTAGGTTAGGTTAGGTTAGGTTAGGTTAGGTTAGGTTAGGTTAGGTTAGGTTAGGTTAGGTTAGGTTAGGTTAGGTTAGGTTAGGTTAGGTTAGGTTAGGTTAGGTTAGGTTAGGTTAGGTTAGGTTAGGTTAGGTTAGGTTAGGTTAGGTTAGGTTAGGTTAGGTTAGGTTAGGTTAGGTTAGGTTAGGTTAGGTTAGGTTAGGTTAGGTTAGGTTAGGTTAGGTTAGGTTAGGTTAGGTTAGGTTAGGTTAGGTTAGGTTAGGTTAGGTTAGGTTAGGTTAGGTTAGGTTAGGTTAGGTTAGGTTAGGTTAGGTTAGGTTAGGTTAGGTTAGGTTAGGTTAGGTTAGGTTAGGTTAGGTTAGGTTAGGTTAGGTTAGGTTAGGTTAGGTTAGGTTAGGTTAGGTTAGGTTAGGTTAGGTTAGGTTAGGTTAGGTTAGGTTAGGTTAGGTTAGGTTAGGTTAGGTTAGGTTAGGTTAGGTTAGGTTAGGTTAGGTTAGGTTAGGTTAGGTTAGGTTAGGTTAGGTTAGGTTAGGTTAGGTTAGGTTAGGTTAGGTTAGGTTAGGTTAGGTTAGGTTAGGTTAGGTTAGGTTAGGTTAGGTTAGGTTAGGTTAGGTTAGGTTAGGTTAGGTTAGGTTAGGTTAGGTTAGGTTAGGTTAGGTTAGGTTAGGTTAGGTTAGGTTAGGTTAGGTTAGGTTAGGTTAGGTTAGGTTAGGTTAGGTTAGGTTAGGTTAGGTTAGGTTAGGTTAGGTTAGGTTAGGTTAGGTTAGGTTAGGTTAGGTTAGGTTAGGTTAGGTTAGGTTAGGTTAGGTTAGGTTAGGTTAGGTTAGGTTAGAGGTTAGGTTAGGTTAGGTTAGGTTAGGTTAGGTTAGGTTAGGTTAGGTTAGGTTAGGTTAGGTTAGGTTAGTTAGGTTAGGTTAGGTTAGGTTAGGTTAGGTTAGGTTAGGTTAGGTTAGGTTAGGTTAGGTTAGGTTAAGGTTAGGTTAGGTTAGGTTAGGTTAGGTTAGGTTAGGT
>OX596198.1:0-16861 GCA_951394245.1 Cyclophora punctaria
ATTTAAATAGCTTATATAGAGTATAATATTGAAGATATTAAGGAGATTGTTATAATCTTTAAATAATAATAATAATATAATTATATATATATATATATATATATTTATAAAAAGAAATCTTTTATTTTTACAATGAAAATGTAAAGTTTTTAATAAACTATATAAATAAAAAATAGAAATATTAATGGAATTTAACCACTAAAAATTAAGTTAGCAGCTTAATTTTAATCTTTATATTTCTTTAATTGGAATTTAAAATTCAATTTTATCATTAACAGTGATATACCTCTATTTTGGTTTCAATTAAAATAAATAAGGAGTAGTTAACTCTATCTTTTAAGTCGAAATTAAATGCAATTATTGCTTCTTATTTTAAGATAAATTAAATAATTAATTTTTTTTGATTGCAATTCAAATGTTTTATATAAACTATAATCCTAAAAATTTATATATATATATATATATATATATATATATATATATATATATATATATAATTTAATTATTAATTAGTTCAATTTAATATATTTTGATTTCATTCATGATATAATCCAAATAATAAAATAATTATAAAAAAAAATCTTATTTTGCTTCAAATAAATAAATTTACAAAGTTAAAAAGTTTAATAATAGGAAAAATTAAAGCAATTTCTACATCAAAGATTAAGAAAATTATTGTAATTAAAAAAAAATGTATTGAAAATGGAATTCGTGCTATTGATTTTGGGTCAAATCCACATTCAAATGGGGAATTTTTTTCTCGATCTATAAATGTTTTTTTTGATAAAATAATTGATAGAAATATTATTAAATTAGAAATAAATATGATTAATATTAAAAATATTAAAATAAATATAATTATTTATATTAAATAAAATTAAACTTTTTGATTGGAAGTCAAATATACTAAATATATTATATAAATAGTTAATTACCTCATCAATAAATTGAAATATATAGAAATAATCAAACTACATCAACAAAATGTCAATATCATGCTGCAGCTTCAAATCCAAAATGATGTTTATTAGAAAAGTGATTATTTATATGTCGAATTAAACATACAATTAAAAATAAAGTTCCAATTATAACATGAATTCCATGGAATCCAGTTGCTATGAAAAATGTTGATCCGTAAACTCTATCAGCGATACAAAATGGAGCTTCAATATATTCAAATAATTGAATAAAAGTGAAATAGATTCCTAATAAAATTGTTAATAAGAGTCTTTGTTTACATTGTGAGTGGTTATTTTCTATTAAAGCATGATGTGATCATGTAATTGTTATTCCTGATCTAATTAAGATAATTGTATTTAATAAAGGAATTTGAAATGGGTTAAATGGAGTGATTCTTTTAGGGGGTCATATTGAGCCAATTTCAATATTTGGGGATAATCTTCTGTGAAAAAAAGCTCAAAAAAATGAAATAAAAAAAAAAATTTCTGAAATAATAAATAAAATTATTCCTCATCGTAATCCATTTTGAACTAAAATTGTATGTTTACCTTGAAATGTTCCTTCACGACAAATATCTCGTCATCATTGAAATATAGTTAAAATTACAATTAAATATCCAATAATAATTAAATTTATATTAAAATCGTGAAATCATTTAACTATTCCTGTTGTTAATGTTATTGTACCAATTGCTCCTGTTAATGGTCATGGACTATAATCAACTAAATGATATGGGTGAAAAAATTTTATTTTCATTTGTTAATTTAATTTACTTCTCTAGAATATAATGTTCTAAGAATTGCAATAACATAAGATTGAATTACAGCGACTGCTGATTCTAAAATTAATAATAAAATTTGTGTGATAATTAAAAATATTAATAAATATGATCTTATATTATTACCTGTTCTTCTTAATAATGTTATTAATAGATGTCCAGCAATTATGTTTGCTGTTAATCGAACTGCTAAAGTTCCAGGTCGAATAATATTACTAATTGTTTCAATTAATACTATAAAAGGCATTAAAATTGAAGGGGTACCTTGAGGGATTATATGACTGAATATATGATTATAATTATTAATTCATCCATATAATATGAAACTTAATCATAATGTTAGTGAAATAGAAAGTGATAAATTTAAATGACTAGTTCTAGTAAAAATATAAGGAAATAATCCTAAAAAGTTGTTAAATAAAATAAAAGAAAATAATGAAATAAAAATTAAAGTTGATCCTTTAAAATAATTATTTTTTAGTAAAGTTTTAAATTCTATATGTAAACTATTTAAGATGTTTTTTCATAAAATATAATGTCGATTAGGAATTAATCAAAAAGAATATGGTAAAAATAATAATCCTAATAAAGTTCTTAATCAATTAATTGGTAAATTAAATAAATTTGTTGAAGGATCAAAAATTGAAAATAAATTTGTTATCATTTTCAAATTAAATTTTTATTTTTAAAATTATTAATATTATTTTTTAAATTAAATTTATTGATAATATAATAATTTATTATATTAAATAATAAAAAAATTAAAATAAATAAAATAAAAGAAATTAATCAATTAATTGGTATTATTTGTGGGATAAAAGAATATTATATTTTATAATAATTTAAATTTGACATATTTATGTTATATATTTTAACTAATTCTTTAATTAATTCATTAGAAGTATTTGTTAATTTACTATAAATTGGTTTAAGAGACCATTACTTACTTTCAGTCATCTAATGAATAATTATTAATTCAGTTAATGAAATTTTTTATAGAAATTCTTTCAATAACAATTGGTATGAATCTATGATTAGCTCCACAAATTTCTGAACATTGACCAAAAAAAATTCCAGGTCGATTAATAAAAAAGTTAGTTTGATTTAATCGACCTGGATTTGCGTCAACTTTTACTCCTAATGATGGAACAGTTCATGAGTGAATAACATCAGATGCAGTTACTAGAATACGAATTTGGTTATTTATTGGGAGAATAATTCGATTATCAACATCTAATAATCGAAAATTATTATTATTTATTTCAATTGAAGGAATTATATAAGAATCAAATTCAATATTATTAAAGTCTGAATATTCATATCTTCAATATCACTGATGACCAATTGATTTAATTGTAATTGATGGATTATTTAGTTCATCTAGTAAATATAATAATCGTAAAGAAGGTAAAGCAATAAAAATTAATGTAATAGCTGGGAGAATAGTTCAGATTAATTCAATTATTTGATTTTCCAGTAAAAATCGATTAATATATTTATTAAAAAATAAATTAATTATTAAATATCCAACTAAAATAGTAATTATAATTAAGATAATTAATGTATGGTCGTGAAAAAAAATAATTTGTTCTATTAAAGGAGAAGCTCCATTTTGTAAATTTAAATTTGATCATGTTGCCATTTCTAAAAAAAGGATGATCCTTTATAAATGGGGTTTAAATCCATTACATTTATCTGTCATATTAGAAAATTCTTAAAATAGGTAATTCGTTATATGAATGTTCAGCAGGTGGAAGATTTTGTGATCATTCAATTGATGATGATATATTTAATGAAAATAAAATTAACCGTTGATTAATTATTGATTCTCAAATAATAATTAAAATTATTATAATTGATAATATTGAAATATATGATCCTAAAGATGAAATCATATTTCATGAAATATATGAATCTGGATAATCTGAATATCGTCGAGGTATACCAGCCAATCCAAGAAAATGTTGAGGAAAAAATGTTAAATTTACTCCTAAAAATATAATAAAAAATTGAATTTTTAATAAGTATTGATTTAAATATAATCCAGTAAATAATGGATATCAATGAATAAATCCTCCAATAATAGCAAATACTGCTCCTATTGATAAAACATAATGAAAATGAGCTACTACATAATAAGTATCATGTAAGGCAATATCAATTGATGAGTTAGATAGAATTACTCCTGTTAATCCCCCAACTGTAAATAAAAATACAAATCCTAATCTTCATAGTATTGAAGGACTATAATTAATTTGTGTTCCATGAAGTGTAGCAAGTCAACTAAAAATTTTAATTCCAGTTGGTACAGCAATAATTATTGTTGCTGATGTGAAATATGCTCGTGTGTCAATATCTATTCCTACAGTAAATATATGATGAGCTCATACAATAAATCCTAAAATACCAATTGCTATTATAGCGTAAATTATTCCTAAACAACCAAATGTTTCTTTTTTCCCTCTTTCTTGAGAAATAATATGGGAAATTATTCCAAATCCCGGTAAAATTAAAATATAAACTTCTGGGTGACCAAAAAATCAAAATAAATGTTGATATAAAATAGGATCACCACCTCCCGAAGGATCAAAAAATGAAGTATTTAAATTTCGATCTGTTAATAATATGGTAATAGCTCCTGCTAATACAGGTAAAGATAATAATAATAAAAAAGCAGTAATTCCTACTGCTCAAACAAATAATGGTAATTGATCAAATGATATATTATTTAAGCGTATATTAATAATTGTTGTAATAAAGTTAATTGCACCAAGAATTGATGAAATACCTGCTAAATGTAATGAAAAAATAGCTAAATCAACTGATCTTCCTCTATGTGCAATATTTGATGATAAAGGAGGATATACTGTTCATCCTGTTCCTGCTCCACTTTCAACAATTCTTCTCGAAATTAATAGTGTGATTGATGGAGGTAATAATCAAAATCTTATGTTATTTATTCGAGGAAAAGCTATATCGGGAGCTCCTAATATTAAAGGTACTAATCAATTTCCAAATCCTCCAATTATAATGGGTATAACTATAAAAAAAATTATAATAAAAGCATGAGCTGTAACAATAGTATTATAAATTTGATCATCTCCAATTAAAAATCCAGGATTACCTAATTCAGCTCGAATTAGTAAGCTTAAAGATGTTCCAATTATTCCTGCTCAAATTCCAAAAATAAAATATAATGTTCCAATATCTTTATGATTTGTAGAAAAAAGTCATTTTCGCTGATAAAACAAATAAAATGGCTGAGTTATAAGCGATAAATTGTAAATTTATTAACGAGAATTTTTCTCTTTTATTAAATTAAGCCTTATAGTCAATATATGATGTAAAATTGCAAATTTTAAGTAATAAAATTATTTATTAAGGCTTAAAGAAATAAATCTTTATAAATAATTTTGAAGATTACTAGTTTAATTTAACTTAAAACCTTAAGTAATCTCTATTTATTATTATTATTATATATATATATATATATATATAATTATAAATAAATTAAAGTTCTAAAAATAATTCCAAAAAAAGAAATAATAGAAAAAAAATTTATTATCACTATTAAGTTATTTTTAATATTAATTTTAAATCATTTTATTTTAAAATAATTTAATATAAAAGCAGAATATAAAATACGAATGTAAAAAAATAATATAATTAAACTTATTATAATAAAAATAAAAACTAATAAATATATTTTATTAATAAGTATAAAGTTAATTATAATTCATTTAGGTAAAAATCCAATGAAAGGAGGTAATCCTCCTAAAGATAAAAAATTAATTATTAAATTGATTTTAATTATTGGTTTTAAATTTACTATAAATAATTGATTAATAAAATAAGAATTTATTATGTAAAATATGAAAAATAAAATTGAAATTAAAAATGAATATATTATAAAATAAAATAATCATAAATTTTCACTAATAATAATTGATGAAATTATTCATCCTAAATTATTAATTGATGAAAAAGCTATAATTTTTCGGATAGAAGTTTGATTTAGTCCTCCTAATGCTCCTACAATAATATTTATTAAAATACTAATAATTAATAAATTTAAATTATAACAATATGACATTAAAATTATAGGGGTAATTTTTTGTCACGTTATTAAAATAAAATTATTAAATCATGATAAACCTTCAACAATATTGGGGAATCAAAAATGGAATGGGGCAGCTCCTATTTTTATTAATAATGATGAGTTGATTATCATAGCTATAATATTATTAATTTCGAAATTTTTAAATATAATTAATTTTAAAATAATAAAAAATAAAAAATTAATTGATGCAATTGATTGTGTTAAAAAATATTTTAAAGCAGCTTCAGAAATTATTATATTATTTGATGATGAAATTAAAGGAATAAAACTTAAAAGATTAATTTCTAATCCAATTCAAGTGCCAATTCATGAATTAGATGAAATTGAGATTATTGTACTAAAAATTAAAATAAAAAAAAAAAATATTTTATTTGAATTATATGAAAAATAAATTTAAAATATTTATTATTAAAATAAAGTAATGAGATAAAAAATCATTAATATATATTATTTATATTTTAGTGTATGATGCACTTTAGTTTTTGATATTAAAAGATGTAGTTTAATTCTACAAAATATAATAAAGATAGATATACTCTATATAATTTATCCTATCAGAATAATCCTTTTATCAGGCACTTTATTTTTTAAAAAAAAGGTATTTCCTTTATATTTGAGGTATGAACCCAAAAGCTTAATTTAGCTTATTTTTAATAGTTTTTTTTTTATATTATATGAATATTTATTAAAAACGGTCTAATTATTAATATTAAATTATCAATAATTATTTAAATTTAAATATTAAATTATATTAAATATTTAATATAATAATAATAATATTAATTCAATAATTAAATGGTAAAAATAATCATAATAAATATATTAATATATTAATTATTTCAATGAATATAGATTGTTTAATCATGATGTTGTATTTAAACTAAATGTTAAGGAAAAAAAAAGAAAAAATTATTAATGATTTAATAATTAATATTAAATTATCAATAATTATTTAAATTTAAATATTAAATTATCAATAATTATTTAAATTTAAATATTAAATTATCAATAATTATTTAAATTTAAATATTAAATTATATTAAATATTTAATATAATAATAATAATATTAATTCAATAATTAAATGGTAAAAATAATCATAATAAATATATTAATATATTAATTATTTCAATGAATATAGATTGTTTAATCATGATGTTGTATTTAAACTAAATGTTAAGGAAAAAAAAGAAAAAATTATTAATGATTTAATAATTAATATTAAATTATCAATAATTATTTAAATTTAAATATTAAATTATCAATAATTATTTAAATTTAAATATTAAATTATCAATAATTATTTAAATTTAAATATTAAATTATATTAAATATTTAATATAATAATAATAATATTAATTCAATAATTAAATGGTAAAAATAATCATAATAAATATATTAATATATTAATTATTTCAATGAATATAGATTGTTTAATCATGATGTTGTATTTAAACTAAATGTTAAGGAAAAAAAAAGAAAAAATTATTAATGATTTAATAATTAATATTAAATTATCAATAATTATTTAAATTTAAATATTAAATTATCAATAATTATTTAAATTTAAATATTAAATTATCAATAATTATTTAAATTTAAATATTAAATTATATTAAATATTTAATATAATAATAATAATATTAATTCAATAATTAAATGGTAAAAATAATCATAATAAATATATTAATATATTAATTATTTCAATGAATATAGATTGTTTAATCATGATGTTGTATTTAAACTAAATGTTAAGGAAAAAAAAAGAAAAAATTATTAATGATTTAATAATTAATATTAAATTATCAATAATTATTTAAATTTAAATATTAAATTATCAATAATTATTTAAATTTAAATATTAAATTATCAATAATTATTTAAATTTAAATATTAAATTATATTAAATATTTAATATAATAATAATAATATTAATTCAATAATTAAATGGTAAAAATAATCATAATAAATATATTAATATATTAATTATTTCAATGAATATAGATTGTTTAATCATGATGTTGTATTTAAACTAAATGTTAAGGAAAAAAAAAGAAAAAATTATTAATGATTTAATAATTAATATTAAATTATCAATAATTATTTAAATTTAAATATTAAATTATCAATAATTATTTAAATTTAAATATTAAATTATCAATAATTATTTAAATTTAAATATTAAATTATATTAAATATTTAATATAATAATAATAATATTAATTCAATAATTAAATGGTAAAAATAATCATAATAAATATATTAATATAAAAAAAAAAAAAAAAAAATCTATTTTTATTTTTATACATATAAATAAAAAAGTTAAGATTTAAAAAATTTATTTTAAATTTATTTTTCATATAAATTATAGTGTTATTTTTTTATTATTTAAATAATATAAAATTATTAATGTAGTAATTAATGTTAAATATTTAAGAAATTAAGATTTAATAATATTTAAATTAATAACAAATTTTGTGCCAGCAGTTGCGGTTATACAAAAATTAAATTAAATTTTATTAGTTAATTAATTAATAAAATTAAAATTAATTTTAAATTTTAAATTATAAAGTGAAATTTTAATTTAATATAAAATTTAAAATTTATTTATGATTTAATAAAATTTTAATATAAACTAGGATTAGATACCCTATTATAAAAAAATTAAATTTAAATTCTAAAATAGTATATAATTATTTATTGAAACTTAAATAAGTTGGCGGTATTTTATTTTATTTAGAGGAATCTGTTTATTAATTGATATTCCACGAATTAATTTACTTAATTTATTATTTTGTATATCGTTGTTAAAAAAATATTTTTTAATAAAAATAATATTTAAAAATTTAAATTTAAAATTAAATCAAATCAAGATGCAGATTATAATTAAGAATATAATGGATTACAATAAATTTATTTAATAAATGGATTTTTAATTTGTAAAATTTTATGAAAGTGGATTTAAATGTAATTTTATTTATTTTAATAAAATGATTATAAATTAAAATATGTACATATTGCCCGTCGCTTTCATTTATAAATTGAAATAAGTCGTAACAAAGTAGAGGTACTGGAAAGTGTTTCTAGAAAGAACAAATTAGAGCTTGAATAAAAAGTTTTTCATTTACATTGAAAAGATATTAAAAATAAATTAATTAATTTGAAGGGGTAAAATTAATAAAATATTTAGTTTTTAATAAAAATAATTTTAATAAGTATATTTTAATGGGGTTAAAGTATTATTTAAAGAAAAAATTATTAAATTTATAGTTAATTAGTATTGTAAAAGAAATTTGAAAAAAATTAAAATTTATTTATTAAAAAGTAATTTTAATTTAATGTATCTTGGGTATCAGAGTTTATTAATTATTTTTATTTTTATAATGATTTCTCGAATTTAAAAGGGCAAATTAATTAATAAAGTTAATGTAGTAAAATTATTTTAAATAATTAATTTGAAATGAAATGTTATTCGTTTTTAAATATATCTAGTTTTTTTAGAAAAAAATTCAATTTTATATTTTTTTATAAATTTATACATTAATTTATAAATTTATGAGAAAATTTTATATTTTAAGGGATAAGCTTTAAATTAAAATATTATAAATTTAATTTAAAATATTATTAAGATTTTTATAATTTATATTGTTAATAAATTTTAATTTTTTATAAATAATTTTATTAAAATAAATAAAATTTAATTAAAATTTAATTTTATATAAAAAAATAATTTTTAATAATAAAAATTTAGTTATAATGATAAAATTAGTATATAAATAAATTGATTAATAAAATTTAATATTTAAAAATTAATTTTAAGGAATTCGGCAAAATTATATATTCACTTGTTTAACAAAAACATGTCTTTTTGAATTTAATATAAAGTCTAATCTGCCCACTGATAATTTATTAAAGGGCTGCAGTATATTGACTGTACAAAGGTAGCATAATCATTAGTCTCTTAATTGGTGACTTGTATGAAAGATTGGATGAGATATAAACTGTCTCAAAATTATTTTATAGAATTTAATTTTTTAATAAAAAAGTTAAAATAAATTAAAAAGACGAGAAGACCCTATAGAGTTTTATATTTTATTATTATTAAAAATTATTTATTAAGTTTATATTTTAATAAATTAAAATATTTTGTTGGGGTGATAAAAAAATATTAAAAACTTTTTTTATAAATATTTCATAAATAAATGAATTTTTGATCCAATTTTATTGATTATAAGATTAAGTTACCTTAGGGATAACAGCGTAATTTTTTTTTTTAGTTCATATAAGAAAAAAAGTTTGCGACCTCGATGTTGGATTAAGATAAAATTTAAATGCAAAAGTTTAAAATTTTGATCTGTTCGATCATTAAAATCTTACATGATCTGAGTTCAAACCGGTGTAAGCCAGGTTGGTTTCTATCTTTTAAAATATAAAATATTTTAGTACGAAAGGAATAAATATTTAAATTAAATTTAATTGTTATGAATTTTATTAAATTATATATATATATATATATATATTATTATTATTATTGATTTATTAGCTATTTTGGCAGATAAATGTAATGATTTTAGATTTCATGAATATATAATAATTATATTATATAGATAGTAATGTTTAATTTTGATATAATTATAATATTAATTGGTTTATTAATTTTAATTATTGGAGTTTTAATTGGTGTGGCTTTTTTAACTTTGTTAGAACGAAAAGTTTTAGGTTATATTCAAATTCGAAAAGGTCCTAATAAAGTTGGGTTTATAGGAATTTTACAACCATTTTCTGATGCTATTAAGTTATTTACAAAAGAACAAACATATCCTTTGTATTCAAATTATTTTGTTTATTATTTTTCCCCAGTTGTAAGATTTATTATTTCTTTAATTATTTGAATGTTAATTCCTTATTATTTTAATTTAATAAGATTTAATTTAGGAATTTTTTTTTTTTTATGTTGTACTAGAATTGGGGTTTATAGAGTAATAATTTCTGGTTGATCTTCTAATTCCAATTATGCTTTATTAGGGGGATTACGTTCAGTTGCTCAGACAATTTCTTATGAGGTTAGAATGTCTTTAATTCTTATGTCAAATATTATTTTAATTATAGATTTTAATTTAATAAGATTTTTTGATTATCAAAATTTAATTTGATTTATTTTTGTTATATTTCCTTTATCATTATGTTGAATTTCATCTATATTAGCTGAAACAAATCGAACTCCTTTTGATTTTGCAGAAGGTGAAAGAGAATTAGTTTCAGGGTTTAATGTAGAATATAGAAGAGGAGGATTTGCTTTAATTTTTTTATCTGAATATTCTAGAATTTTATTTATAAGAATATTATTTGTTTTATTATATTTAGGAGGTTATAGATTAAGATTTTTTTTTTACATGAAATTAACTTTTATTTCTTTTTTATTTATTTGAGTTCGGGGTACTTTACCTCGGTATCGGTATGATAAGTTAATATATTTAGCTTGAAAAAGATATTTACCTATTTCTTTAAATTATATTATATTTTTTTTAGGAGTAAAGATTTTTTTATTATAAATAATTTTATTTAGTATCAAAAATAAATAAATAAATAAATTAATAGAATAATAATTCTTTCTTAAGTTTTCAAAACAAATGCTTAAACAAGCTCATTAATTAAGTTAATTATTTATTAAATAAAATATTATCTCATATTATTGATACTAAAGGATTAATAATAAAATATGAAAAGTAAAAGAAAGTTAAAATTTGGCCTGTTATAACATATGGGATTTCAACTGGACGGGCTCCAATTCATGTTAATAATATAATTATTACAATTAAAGATCAAAATAATATTTGATTAATAGGATAAAATTGAATTCCTTGTATTTTTTTATTAAATGTAAATGGTAAAATAATTAAAATTAAAATTGATATGATTAAAGCAATTACTCCTCCTAATTTATTAGGAATTGATCGTAAGATAGCATATGCGAATAAGAAATATCATTCTGGTTGAATATGAATAGGAGTTACTAATGGATTGGCTGGCACAAAATTATCAGGATCACCTAATAAATATGGATTTGTTAATGTTAACATTAAAAAAAAAAATAAAAGTAAAATAAATCCTATTAAATCTTTATACACAAAAAATGGATGAAATGGAATTTTATCTAAATTTCTATTTAACCCTAAAGGATTATTAGATCCAGTTTGGTGTAAAAATAATAAATGAATTATTGTTATTATTATAATAATAAAAGGTAGGAGGAAATGAAACGTATAAAATCGGGTTAATGTGGCATTATCAATAGCAAATCCTCCTCAAATTCAATTTACTAATATATTTCCTAAATAAGGAATTGCTGATAAAAGATTAGTAATAACAGTTGCTCCTCAAAAAGATATTTGTCCTCATGGTAGAACATAACCTATAAAAGCAGTTGCTATTAATAAAAATAAAATAATTACTCCAATTATTCATGTATGTTTTAAGTTGAATGATTCATAATAAATTCCTCGTCCAATATGTAAGTAAACACAAATAAAAAAAAATGAAGCTCCATTAGCATGTATTGTTCGAATTAATCATCCATAATTTACATTTCGGCAAATATAATTTACTCTAAAAAATGCTAATTCAATATTAGCTGTATAATATATTGTTAAAAATAATCCTGTAATAATTTGAATTATTAAACATAATGCTAATAATGATCCAAAATTTCATCAAATAGAAATATTTGAGGGGGAAGGTAAATCAATTAATGATCCATTAATAATTTTAATTACTGGATGTTTTTTTCGTAAATTAATAAATTTATTATTGTTATTTGTCATTTGTTTTATAAAATAAAATTAAGAAGATCGTAATGGTCCATAAAAAATGTTTGTAATTTTTACTACTGCAATTAGTGTAATGAATAAATAAATTATTAATATTGTTGTTATTAAAAAATTATGGTTATTATAGAGTTTATTTAGATTAATTAAATTTTCATTATTATATATTTTTATTTCTATAATTGTTTCATTTTCTATGAAATTATTTGTTAAATTAAATCAATTTAGATTATTTAATAAAATAAAATACGAAAAATTCATAATTAAAATTATAATAATAAAAAATAATATTATATTAAAATTTAAATTAAATTTTTCATTTGAAGCAATTCTTGAAACATAAATAAATAATACTAGTAATCCCCCTAAAAAAGTTAAAAAAAGAATATATGAAAATCAATAAGTTTTAATTATCATTCCAGATAATGAACAAATTAAAATTGTTTGTAATAAAATAAAAAATCCTATTGATAATGGATGTTTTAAAAATATTATTATAAAAGATAAGATGATTAATATTGAACTAATAAATATTTTAATAATTTCAAAGAATAGTTTAATAAAAATTATAATTTTGGAAATTATAGATAAAGTTTTTACTTTTTCTTTGAAGTTTTTAAAGAAGATTCTTATTTTTGATTTACAAGACCAATGTTTTGTTTAAACTATAAAAACACAAATAAAAAATAATTAAGTAAAATAACAAATGAAATTTATAATTATATATATATATATTATTATTATTATTATATTTATTGTTGGAAATATAATATTTGTTTCTAATCATAAACATTTATTAATTGTTTTATTAAGATTAGAGTTTATAGTTTTATCTTTATTTTTTTTTTTTTTAATATATTTATTAATATATAATTATGAGATATATATATTAATAGTATTTTTAGTTTTTTCTGTTTGTGAAGGGGCTTTAGGGTTATCTATTTTGGTTTCTATAATTCGGACTCATGGTAATGATTATTTTTTTAGTTTTAATATATTATAATATGATAAAATTTTTTATATTTTTATTATTTATAATTCCTTTGTGTTTTTTAAAAAATATATTTTGATTGGTTCAAATGTTTTTATTTATTTTAATATTTTTATTTATAAATATAAATTTTAGTTATATTTATTATTGTGATTTAAGTTATTATTATTCATGTGATTTTATTTCTTTTGGTTTAATTATATTAAGAATTTGAATTTCAGTTTTAATATTGATAGCTAGAGAAAATTTAAATAAAAATAATTATTATTTAAATTTTTTTTTATTTAATATTTTATTACTTTTATTATTATTAATATTAACATTTAGTGTAATAAATATTTTTATATTTTACTTTTTCTTTGAAGCTAGATTAATTCCTACATTATTATTGATTGTTGGTTGAGGTTATCAACCTGAACGTATTCAAGCTGGAATATATTTATTATTTTATACTTTATTCGTTTCTTTACCTTTATTTATAGGAATTTTCTTTGTTTTTAGTGATACTAGTTGTATTATATTTTATTTTTTAAAATTTTTAAATTTAAATTATTATTTATTATATATTTCAATGATTTTATCTTTTTTAGTAAAAATACCAATATATATAGTTCATTTATGATTACCAAAAGCTCATGTTGAAGCACCGGTTTCTGGTTCAATAATTTTAGCTGGAATTATATTAAAATTAGGAGGTTATGGGATAATACGAATTATAGTTTTTTTTCAAGAAATTAATATAAAATTAAATATTATTTGAATTACAATTAGATTATTAGGAGGATTTTATATTAGATTAAAATGTTTTTGTCAAATTGATATTAAATCTTTAATTGCTTATTCATCAGTTGCTCATATAAGATTAGTTATTTGTGGAATTATAGTGATGAATTATTGAGGTTATTTAGGTTCATTTTATATAATGATTGGTCATGGTTTATGTTCATCTGGTATATTTTGTTTAGCTAATGTTATATATGAACGTTTACATAGACGAAGATTATTAATTAATAAGGGAATATTAAATTTTATACCTTCAATAAGATTATGATGATTTTTAATTATATCATCAAATATGGCAGCTCCTCCTTCATTGAATTTATTAAGTGAAATTATATTAATTAATAGAATTATGAGATGATCTTATTTTTCTATAATTGTGTTAATATTAATTTCTTTTTTTAGAGCTGGTTATAGTTTATTTTTATATTCATTTACTCAACATGGTAATTATTATTATGGAATTTATAGATTTTATACTGGAGTTTCTCGAGAATATTTATTAATATTTTTACATTGATTCCCTTTAAATTTTATTATTATAAAAATTGATTATTTAATATTTATATAATAGTGTAATAATATGATATTAATTTAAATAATTTAATTAAAATATTGATTTGTGGTGTCAAAAATATGAATGAAATTTCATTTTAAATTATTTTTAATCAAAAATTTTCAATTTGTTTTATTTCTTTTTTTTTTTTATTTAGTTTAAGAATAATAATATTTATTTTTATAATATATTTCATTAATATGAATATAATAATTTTTTTAGAATGAGAGTTAATTTCTTTAAATTCTTGTTCTATTGTTATATCTATTTTATTAGATTGAATATCATTATTATTTATAATATTTGTATTATTAATTTCTTCAGTTGTAATTTATTATAGTAAAAGTTATATAAGTTCTGAATTAAATTTAATACGTTTTATTATTTTAGTTTTAATATTTGTATTTTCAATAATTTTATTAATTATTAGACCAAATATAATTAGAATTTTATTAGGTTGGGATGGTTTAGGGTTAGTTTCTTATTGTTTAGTAATTTATTATCAAAATTTAAAATCTTATAATGCTGGTATATTAACTGCTTTATCAAATCGAATTGGGGATGTTTTAATTTTAATAATTATTTCATGAATAATAAATTATGGAAGATGAAATTATATTTTTTATTTAGAGTTTATAAAATTAGATTATGAAATAATGTTTATTAGTGTAATATTAATTTTTGCTGCAATAACAAAAAGAGCTCAAATTCCATTCAGATCTTGATTACCTGCAGCAATAGCAGCTCCTACACCAGTTTCAGCTTTAGTTCATTCATCTACTTTAGTAACTGCTGGTGTTTATTTATTAATTCGATTTAATTTATTATTGGAGAATACTTTTTTTTTAAAAGTTTTATTGTTATTGTCAAGATTAACTATATTTATGGCAGGTATTTCAGCTAATTATGAATTTGATTTAAAAAAGATTATTGCTTTATCTACTTTAAGACAATTAGGTTTAATGATAAGAATTTTAAGAATAGGTATACCTACTTTAGCTTTTTTTCACTTATTAACTCATGCTATATTTAAAGCTTTATTATTTATATGTGCTGGTGTTATTATTCATATAATAAATGATATTCAAGATATTCGTTATATAGGAGGGATTAGATTTTATATTCCTATAACTTGTTTATGTATAAATATTTCTAATATATCTTTATGTGGAATTCCTTTTTTATCAGGTTTTTATTCTAAAGATTTAATTTTAGAAATAATGAGATTTAGAAATTTTAACTTTTTTATTTATATTTTATATTATGTTTCAACAGGTTTAACTATATTTTATTCTTTTCGTTTAAGAATATATATAATAGTGAATGATTATAATTTATTAAGAATTTTTAATTTATATGATGAAGATTATATTATATTAAAAAGAATAATAATTTTATTATTAATAAGAGTTATAAGAGGAAGAATATTGATGTGAATAATTTTTTCTTATCCTTATATATTATTTTTAACTTTTAATATGAAAATAATAGTTATCTATGTGAGTTTATTAGGGATGTTATTAGGTTATTTGATTTCTAATATAAATATTAATTCATTAAATAAATTTTTATTTACTTATAATTTAAGAAATTTTTTAAGAGTAATATGATTTATACCAAGATTAAGAACATATGGTTTGAATTATTATTTTTTAAATTTTAGTAATAAATTAATTAAAAATATTGATATAGGTTGATTAGAATTATATAGAGGATGAGGAATATTTAATATTATAAAAAAATATTCAGTTTTTTATATTTTTTTTCATATGAATAATTTAAAAATTTATTTATTTAGATTTATTTTATGAATTATATTTCTATGAATAATGTTAATTATAATTTAATTAAAT